>SMOB01000312.1:0-263616 GCA_007388105.1 Coniochaeta prunicola
CCCCCCCCCTCAACCCCCTCCCCCTCACCACCGTCCCGGGGCTGGGCATCTTCTTCGACAAAGCCGGCGACCCCTCCGTCCTGCCCCCGTCCTTCGCGCACTTCGTGCGCAAGTTCGCCGCCCGCCCCGCCGTCCTGGTCTTCTTCCACATGCGGCCCCTGCCCGTGCCCTCGGTCGCGTGCGGCGAGCGGTACGTCGTCACTCGTCGCGGCGGTGGCGGTACACTCTTACCGGACGCGTACTCCGTCGTCCTGAGACACGGATACGCGGACGATGTCCTCCGGCCGGGACTGGCGAGGGAGCTGGTCGCGCAGATCGAGTTGGCTGTCGGGGCGGGAGGGCAGCGCGCAGCTGCTGAGGTGGAGGTGTTGAGGGGGGCGGTCGAGGCGCAGACTGTGTATGTGTTGGGGAAGGAGGTTATGAGGATCAAGAGGCCGGGTGTGGGGGCCGACGGCGAGAAGGTGGTTGGGATGCGTGGTTTTGGTGGGCGGGTTAGGGGTGCGGTTAGGAGGGTGTTGCTTGAGATGTTCTTGTGGATCAGGGAGAATTCGAGGGCTAAGTTGGCGGATCTGGATATTGATGCGGATAAGCTTGTTGAAGTTGGCTTTGTGAAGGAGATTTAGAGGGTTGGGGTGCCCCTGGGGTAGGAGAGTTATAGCAAGTGATGCCAGGATATGATGCTCGGTATACTAGTCTCTCAAACCCACCCGCTCAATAGTTCTGTTGACCACGAGTTCGGTTACTACTGTGATGTTGAATCTAGATGCCGCGACTCACGAGACCGTCAGTGATAGTGTCATGACAAGGAAGTCTGTCAAAATTCGGGTCGACTCAGACACTTTCACAACAAGCCAAGGCACAAAGCATGTTTGGGTTGAGCCGCAACATCGCAGCTCCAATCTCCCATTCCATCTATCTAGAGTAATTCAATGTCCAAAAGCGCCCATCTAAGGCTGGCAGAGCGAGGCTTACGACGCCATCGCCGCCCAAAAAGAAGTGAAAGTATAATGTGTCCCATGCGCGGGTTTCTAGCTATACATTTGTTTTCTGAAGCGAAAGTGTGTGAACCACAAGAATGAATTCATAAGCGTCATCAGAAGAATTGATTTCTCCAACCTGCGCCGTTTTTGTGTCCGGGGTTACCCCCTTGAAAACCAGAAAACAAAGTTCGCCCTTATTTGCGTCTAACAAAGCCCAATGCCCCCCCAAGGTGAAGAAGTAAAACACGGTTCCGACACCAATGAAAGAAAGGGTCTGGTGTGGAAGGTTGCCGGGCAAGCAGCTTATCTCCGACGAGCGGAGGGTCCGCGGCGGTGGTGAGCAACGTGGTTGTGGAGGTGGCGCTTGACCTTGGAGACGACGTTGGCGGAGCCGTCGGCCGAGTAGACCGAGAGCGCCCAGCCACCTCCGCAGGTCTCGCTGCCCTCACCCTCGCAGGGAAGGTCGCAGGCGGACTCCTCGAGGAGTTCGGAGCCGGAGAGGGAGTTGCCGCAGTAGCACTGGCCACCATACTCGGTGCCGGCCAGCGCCCAGCCCTTGCTCTTGCAGTAGGTGACGCAGTTGGTGTTGCTGATCTTGCCTAGGTTGGGGCGGACCTCGCCGGCAAGAGCGCGGTCGCGGGCGTCCTTGAAGCAGCCGGCGTACTTGAACCCCGCAATGTCGGGAAGGGCGCTGTCAGTCCCGTTGACGACTTGAGGGGTGGCAGTGGCCGTGGGGACGGCTCCGGCGGTGACAGTGGCGGTGAACCACTCAGTAACGGTCTCCCAGACGGTAGAGGTGCTGTCACCACCCACAGCAGGAGCGTCGGTAGGCTGAGCATCGGCTGATGAGACGGCCGCGGCCGAAGTCGTGTCGGGGCTAGGCGCAGCTGGAGCACTAGCCGCAGGCGGGTCTGCGGGGGCAGCGGCAGAAGTTGGGTTCGGGACCTTGACATTGTTGTCGTTGGAGCTCTGAGAGCCAGCGGGCTTGGAGGCGGAGGGCTTTGAGGCGGCGGGGCTTGAGGCAGCAGGCTTGGAGGAGGCGGGGGCAGCGGGAGAAGACGCGGCGGGGGAAGACGCAGCAGGAGCAGCAGGCTTGGAAGAGGCGGGAGCAGCAGACGACGCCGCAGGGGGGTCAGCCGGCATTGCGGGAGCGGATCCAACACCCCATCCGGAAACAGGGTTGTTGCCGGGCAGTTTCGCCAAGATTCCGTCGACCTGCTCGTTGACAGGCGACTCAATGTTGCAGGACGGGGCGTCGTTGTTGAGTCCACCGATGAGACCGGGGCACTTGTCCATGCCAGCGTCACCGGCATCGCAGTTGTCAATGATCTGCTGCAGGACCTCCTCGTCCCAGGCGGCGATCATGTCACCGTGGCCCGAGTAGCCGGTACGGTCGCCTTCGGCCAAGACGAAGGGCTGGTAGCCCTGGTTCTGAGTCCAGCGGCTGTCAAACTTGGGCGTGTTCCAGTAGACTTCGAAGAAGATGTGAGGAACGTGGATCCAGCCAGCGGGGCAGTCTTGCTTGCCGTTGCCAGTGCTAGAGGGGAAAGCCATGTTCTCCTTGTAGTTCTCAAGGCCGGCTGCGGGGTTGTAGCACGAAGGGAAGTGGAGATCCATGCGAAGAGGCGAGGCATAGCCGTCGCAGGTTGCGAAGGGGAAGCCAATACCGGAACCCTTGTTGTTCGGGTCCTGGATACCGGCCTTGGTGCCATCAGATCCTGCAGGCCAGCTCGGGGGGTCGAAGTTCTTGCGAGGGCATGTCCACTGAAGAGGGTTGACTGGACCCTTGGAAGGGTCCAGGTTCTGAGTACCGTCCTTGTTTGGCGGATCCCGAGTCATGGCATTACCGCTGACCATCTTCAGGCCGGTCGGGAAGGCCTTGATCTCGTCGTTTGTGCCCTCGAAGAAGTAGTAGATGTTCATGTAGAACAACTCAACTGGCTCGAAGTGGCCATCCTTGGGATCCTGGAAGTAGAGTGATGGGAACCAGTACGCACTCTTGTCGCCCTTGATCAGAGCGGTCGTGCAGCTCGAGGACTTGAGCGACTCTCCAGTAGCGTTCATACCGAAGTTGCTGGCACCCATAACGGTATGGACGTGGCTCGAAACGACTCCAGGGTTGACAACGGGGTCAACTCGGCCGGTCATCAGGGGTCCATTTCCATGATGACGCAGCACGGCGAAGGTGCGGCCATCTTTGGCGGCAGCAGCTCCGATGAGAGCGGCTAGGGTAGCTGTGAAAAGCATGTTGGTGGTAACTCGTAGAGACAGGTGTGTTTCCTGGAATGAATGTTGGGGTATCAAGTGCAGCGTTGGTCAAGTCTCTGGGACTGGCGAGGTGTAAGTGATCTTTAGATGCTGATACCGGCGCACCGTAACAAATGATTGGACAAAGTGGCAGTCACCAGAGTATCTCGGACTCGATAGTGACAAGGACCACAAAGATTGCGTTGCTTGAAAGAATGGAAAAAGGACAGGACGCGCCGAGTCGACTCAGCAGCTCGAGGGATGAAAGGAAGGTGGTTGAAGAAAGAGAGAGTGACACACAAAACTCGAAGAGAACAACACAAGTCCAGGTGAGTTAACTAGTAGGACTAGGAAAGAAGGGCAGAACTGAAGGGAAGGCGAGGCGACTTAATATCAGTTCCACCAGCCCCAGCACATCCGTGTGTTCCTGAGCCTGCAGGGAAGGGAGGTGCAGTAGTCTGGGAGCTGGACCTCGCCCTAGGTCTCTAGCGCGAGTGTTTCCCACTTGGTGTGACACTTGACGATGGAGCCAACGGAGCCAGCGGCTGTGGGCCGCAGGTGGTATGCAAGGCCAAGGGTGACGATGGAACTGCGGCCCCTTTCGGTGGTTGGGGCAAAATATTGACGCTTTCATGGTGCAGACAAAAGCACATAGCCGGAGCCGTGTGTCAGACTGCAGCAAAGACGGGCTGTGTTTGTCTTACTACAACTTTGTAGACTCGGACGAGTTGTGACGATGTTTGTATAACACATCTTGCAGGCAGGTCTCAAAGCGCTTGGAGTGTTGTGAATGCATCCAAGCGGCGGGCAAGTCGATAACCTTAGTTGGAAGATGGGGTCGTTCGGTCAAAGCTGTAATGAGGAGGGGTGCCTTGAGGAGTCTGCGGGATTACCAGTGCAAACATACCCTGGACTAGCCGTTTTGCAGGGAACACAGATGAAAAACGGTAGGGATACCCAGCAAAAGTTACAATTTGGCGATCAAGACTTTGACAGGCTTGTTTCCTGTTTCGATCCACGTGTGTTTGCTTTGCATGTTTCCCTTTTCTTTGACCCTGTGCTTGGACGATGTGACGGCGGGCGCCAGGGAGACACACTCGGGCCGCTGTGACTGGCGCCGGCCAACGATGCATCCTTTGTCTGTATGGCACCCTTTTGGCAGCGGCTCGACAAAGCACATTATGCCAGCCGCCGTCGAGTAGCTCAGACGAAAATCCGGTCGCCAGCAGGCCGGTCGGGGAGTCGGAGAGAAATCAGCGGCGAAGTGCGCATCTCGAGTCATTGCACCGCCAGAGGACGAAGGTGCGGGTGCGGCAATGGGAAGGGTGAAGCCCTCTGCTCCCTAGCTGTCCACCATGGGCGAAAAAATGATGCTGCAAGCTGCAGCCACCAGGCTGGGCTCATTGGCCACGCGGAGTCTGTTCCTGAATTGAGCGTCAGAAGCGTGTGCAGGTCTGTGGTTGAGAGTGGAGCCCTGCTGGCTGAGGGTGTGCTGCCACTTTGGGAGAATCTTACTGGTCTATTTTGCTGACACGACAGGTACGCGGTATCGCACTACTACTGTTAGCCTGACCAGGTATCTCATGTAAGATAACCTGGAACCTGTCTACCCCTCACTTTCCCACGAAAACTGACCGGTGAATAAACGACGGGACGGTATTTCTTCAAATAAACGATAACGTCGTGTTTTCAGGGAGTTCACTCCATGTAATTGAGAGCTGAAATTAGGCACCATCCGAGTTCACTGGAGTACGGGTAGTATCTTCGAGGGACTGTGTCCGAATCTAGAAGGAGAACCATCACACATCTCAAGAACTGATCTCAAAATCTCGGAGGCGTTTTCTTCAATCATGGATTTTGTCTATCTATGACGCCCATATATCCCTATCGTGTACCTTACCATACTGAAGGCGTACTGTGATAGATGTCGCGCGGGTTTGAGCGAGGGAGGGATGCCTCCGCACCGTTGTAGTCAAATACGTACACGTACTGTGCAAATGCCTTACTTACGGTGCTATTCCCAGTGTTTAGGTCATCCACGATCCGTGCATACGCACTCGCAGGAATCAAAGGCTGCGACGTAGCAAAGACGAAATTGACAGCAACCTAATCCGTCCTGACAAAATAACAAGACATGGGTTATTTTCATCATGGGCTGCTTGGCCCTGTCCAGCAAGGTGGCTACCAGGCTACCTTACTTTCTGAGTTCTGACAGCTGGCGTGCAGTCATGGTTCTTTTCTTGGCTGGCCAATCGGCTTGGTCGTGTCCCTGAATTCTGCCCCACCTCGATGCGGTGCAGTTTTCCGTCCGAAGTTGGGAAAAGGGACGATACCCGCCCAGTTAGCGATCGGATGAAACGCGCTAATCCACGAGGCTCCCCGTGCGGGTGGTGGGGTTAGTGCCAAGGACGGTCGCTCTTTCCATTTCCTGGGAATCGATCCGTTTGTCTGGCCAGAACTTGGAGCCGAGAAGCGAGAAGCGAGAAAAAGCTCCGGTCAAGTCATATTCTAGACTTTGGCAGAGATCGACGTGGATAGTCTAAAAAGACCAGTCTTCTCCCGCTGTGGAGAAACTTGAAGGAGGCAACTATGAATCCACTGCTTCGGACCGACGAGACGATAATCACCAACAGTACACGGTATGTAACATAACGAAGTTTCTAGCGGCGCCGACGCCACGGTACGACTGCGGGCAGCTTTTCCCTTCTTCCCCTGTTTGGCCGTTCTCCGCTGCCTCCCTTCAATTTGTCCTCCTGCTGGCCCTTTGCTTCTGTCTCCCCCGCTTTTTTTGTTTCGTCTTTTTGGCTTCTTTTTGCCGCTCCCTTGAAGGCGATCTTCTGGGGTTTGAAACGGTCCACTTGAGAAAACAAATTTGCTCCTCCAAAGTGCGTATTGGGCCTGGTAAAAACCTGGTAAACGGAGGAATAATGTGCCGACCGTAGCTGGTGCGGGTGACTTGCTCAGTCGCACTACCTACGGACCAGAAGATGGAGGAGGACCTGTGAGAGCGCCGCCTGGCCGCAGCGACGAGCCTCGGAAGCCGCCGAGGTTCGCGCGCGGCTGAGGCGAATAAAGACGGCGCCATCTGGCTACTTGCAAATCTTTGTCCTTTCAAGCACTAAGAGCATCGATCACCGTTCCCGGTCGTTGATTCGACCCGATCGATTCTGTGCCACGTTTTGTTTGTCGCCGATCTCTTTCCTGCTAATTGTCCCTAGTAAACGGCCCTAACCTACACAGTATTGGCTTTCCTTTCCCGTGATCCCACCAGGAGCGGGCTGCTGTCTATGATTCACTCAATCGCAGCACCTACCGACTCGCCAGGAAACAAAACTAGTGGTTTCGTTTCCCCATAAACTCGGCAGCCAACCGCGACTTGAAACCTTGCGGCTATGTGCCTTGCCATATGCCCACCTCCAAACAACCTCTGAGCCAATCTCGATGAACCATCTCAAGAAGCAAGCTTTCTCCATATCAGCGGATATGTCCCGAACTTGCATGTTGCAGGAGATATGACTTGTCCCCTTGGGGCACAGTTGGCAAGACATGTCTCTCGTCCAGGCAGCCCACAGAGTGACAGCGGCCCGGCGGCGCGCATTGACGTGGCTTGTTGGAGCAAGAGACATGTGGTGCGACGTGTCGCTGGAAATCAAGCTTGATCGCCATGGGCACGAAGCGGCCCGTATGACAGGCCCGCCAAACAGCTGCTGTAGCTCTGCCAGATTCCAAGGTTGGCAGCTTTCGCGTCACCCGGTTGTCGATAAATGGTCTTGGATGTGACCACCCTTCGCGACCGTGCCTGGTGTCTTTGAGTGGTTATAGTATCCTCCCTTTCCCTGATGAATCAGGGAAACCAAACCTGGTTACCGGGAAGCATCTTGGTCTGAAACGAGGTGGCTTTCGGTTGGTTGCTTGTCAGTGTTTTCAAGTCAGACAATTTGGTGATATTGTTTTTATGCGACTCCGAGTTCTGACGAACTGGCCTCGAAGTCAGACATCGTCAGCCTCTAGAAATGACCTTCCAATAAGTTCAGCCTGTGATAGCACCAGAGTTCATTTTGTCACGGCGTAAAATGGGAGGAATGTCTCGGTGACGACAAGCTAGGACAAGGGCTCCTGACCATACGTCTCATGGTCGTGTCTTCTATCTACTTAGGACCAGTCTTGTTCAATTGCTTCGCTTCCATAGTACCACTAGCTAGAGATACATATCGTTTGCTTTTTGGCAGACGAGAATAATCTTAACGAAGTTGCAGATACTCCATCTCTATTTTCCACACCTTACACGCCTAGCATATGCCCCCTTTTCCCGCTTTTTCCCGCTCAAACACACTGAAAATGAAAAACAAAAACCAATCGGGTATCATTCAAATAACAAGCCACTCCTCCGTAATCGCCCTCGCGCCCTCCAGGTCCCCCATCTGGAAGCATATAGTCTTGATATTATACGCCGCCTCGAGCGCCAGGTCCTCGCGGCCCATGACCTCGGCCACGAGCGGCCGCCCCCCCCTCTCCCTCGCCTCGTCCAGCACCTCGCCGTAGTACCTGACCGCCAGGTGCCCCAGCCCGAGGATGTGGTACGCCCGGCCCAGGTTGAACTTTGCCTCCTGTCGCTCGCCCGCGTGCGGCGACGCGACGCGGTGGCGGTAGTACTTGTGGAAGAAGGCGAAGCCCTGCGTCAGCAGGTACTGCCGGTTGGGCGCCTGGCGCTTGAGCGCGTACTGGATGTACCCGATGCCCAGCGACAGGTTGATCATGGGGTTGGTCGGGTCGACGGACGCGGCGCGCATGAAGTAGCTCAGCGCGTACGGGTAGCTCTGCGACGTGTACAGGATGTGTCCGTATAGGGTCAGCAGGCAGACGTCCAGCTGGGACGGGTTGACCTCGCCGGTTTCGGAGACGGCGGCCTTGTCCATCAGCTTGATCTGGCGGAGGATGAACTTCTGGCCCGGGCCAGAGGTGTACCACGACGGCGGCGCCTGGCAGAGCCGGACCATGGCCGCGAAGAGACGGTAGGAGTCGGTGCCAGGCATGTAGTCTCTCATGAAGAATCGCGCGATGTGCACGCACTGCTCTTCGTCTCCCGCATAGACGGCACAGAGGGCCCAGGTGATGTGGATGAGGAAGGCGTGGTCTCTGGACCGGAAGACCACCGAGTCTCGAGCCGAGAGCAGCACCACGTAGGCTTCCTCGATCTGATTGGCGAAGGTCAAGTTGAGAGCGTAGTCGAGGAGCAGATCGAGCCACTCCTCGAATGGAATGCCGTAGTGGTCGTGTCGGAGCGCAGGTGGCAGTTGAGCGGGGTCTTGGCCCTCGACGGGAGCGAGGTTTTGCTGTAGTCGAGCAGCCATCGCCGCCAGCTTGCTGCTCTTCGCCGGAATGGCATCCGTGCTGAGAATGGTGTTGTAGCCCATAAACCGAACGTACTTGTCCCAGGGGAAGAACTGCTTCGAAGAGCGGAAATCGTCCACAAGATCCTTGGCGACAGACATCCACCTCTCCATGGCCTCCTGATCCCCGGTTCCCACCTGCGGCCTTAAGTCCATCGCGGCGCGGTACTTCTCCAGCATGGCATTCTTCCTCTCGATCTCCTGCCTCTTCTTCTCCGCCGACCCACCGAGCCGTCTGGGGCGGTACTTCCTCTTCTCCCTGGGCGGTCTCGGCGCCCTTGGCACACGTTCCTTCTTCGGTTTCGGCTCCCGGCGCGCACGTTGGTAATTGCGTCGCGGCTTCATTCCTAAGAGAGCAGGGTCGACATCTCCGTTCTGCCGCGCTTCCAGATCGAGCGCCTCATTGACAAGCAGGAATGCCTCTTCCCGGCCTTCCTTCTCCGACTCGGCCTCGTACAGCTTGGCGAGCTCCACGCGGGCATCGATGTGGTACTCGTCCTCGTCGAGCGCTCCAATAAAGCACTCTTCAGCGGTCACCTTGTTGCCCATCGCCAGGTACGCCCGGCCCTGATTGACGAGCATGTCAGCGTCCACAACGACGTCCTCGGGATTTTCAGCCGCAATGCGCCGGTACAAGTCGAAGTAGTCGAGCGCCTCGGCAGGCTGGTCGTGCTGCAGCAGTTCGGCGCCCACATCTTTCAGACAGTCCGGGAAGTACCTAAACCTCTCCATAGCAGGTAGATCGTGCCCCCGCTCGTCCTTCGGATCGAGACACTCCATATGCAGAGCGGCCTCCTGGTGCTGGCCCAGCCGGAGCCTGTAAATAACCAGCTTCGCCCTCAGATCGACAGGCAGCGCCAGCCCGTAACTCTGGAGCGGAAACCGCCCAGGCTCGTAACCGGGAACCATCACCCTCCGATCATCATTCACGTCCCACTCGCGGTCGTCGTAGTGCCACGACTCCCAACACTTCTCCTCCCTCCTCCCCAGCAACCACCTCGCCACCTCCTTCAGCTCGCTCGCCGCTTGGCCCCAGTCCTCCTCATCCCCGATCCCGAAGAACTCGAGATAAATCCTCAAATCACTCCACTCGAACGCGCCCTCTTCGACCTCGTTCGTCCCGGCCTCGTAGCAATGCTCGATAACCCGCCTGTACGCCTCGCGCGCCGCCGGCCCCGTCTTTCTCGGATCCTTCGCATCGAGCGCCACGTCCGCCAAGTTCCGCACCGTCCGGATATTGTACGGCCTGTACCTCAGCGCGCGCTGGTACTGCCCCGCCGCGGCCGCCGCGTAGCCCAGACTCATCAGCACGTCCGCCAGCGCCGTGCGGGCGTTGGCGTCGGACGCGTCGGCCCTCACGGCGGCCGCGTACAGCGTTCGCGCCAGCTGCAGCGCCTCCGTCCTCCGCGGGCCCTCGTCCATGTCCTCGACGCCCTCGAGCGCGTACGCGGCCGCGTTGGTCCACGCCGACACGACCTTGGGCGTCAGGTGCGCCGCGTAGATGAGCGCGTTGAGCGCCTTCTTGCGCTCGCCCGTCTCCTCGAACACGGTGCTCAGCAGCGTCCACGCGTCGTACGTCTCGGCGTTGATGCGGATGATCTCGGCCAGGATCTCGTGCGCGTCGTCGTACCGCTTGTCGTGGAACGCCTCCGTCGCCAGGCTCAGCCGGTACAGGATGTCCGGCGTCGGCTTGGCCGCCTTGCGCGGCCCGAGCTTGCGCCCTGCCCGTCCGCCGCCGCCGCGGCCCTGGCCTCCGCGTTGGCCCCCGCGTCCTCTCCGGGTCGGCTGACTGGTTGCTGATGCACTGGCGACCCCCGGGAAGGAGTCGACGCCATCAGAAGTATCGGCTCCCAAGCGCTGGGCGGCGCGGAAGGCCTCGATGCTGGCGTTGAGCTTGGCTGTTTCGGCACGGAGCTCTTGGTAGTCCGAGTCTGCGTCTGAGTCAAGGCTCTCCTGGTCCTCATTTTCGTAGCGAGACTGTATTTCTTGTGCTCTGTGTGCTCTAGTTAGATGCCATTCCCCAAGCTGGTCGTGGATTAAGAGTCTCACTCACACTTCGTCAAGGGTGGGTTGATGGGGAGCAGGAGTGCCGATGTCAATCATGGCCACATCCTGGCGCTGGCTTTGGCTCTGACTCTGGCTTGGGTCAAACGGTGGCGGTCTAATCAAACTAGGGTCTATCTGGTCCGACATCTTGATGCTTCTCGGCTATGCGCGTAGATAGTAGAGGATGTCGCGAAGTTGGACGGGGTCCTTCATGAATACACCCAGTTCATCTATTCATCTCGGTGCAAACAATACGTAAACGCTGCACATTGGCTGGCCAGGAGCTAAGATGTCTGCCCTTGAATCTTGATGATTCTTAGTCCACATCTAGCTTCTGACGGCATGCGGATTGGTTTTAATAGAGTTTGTTCGATGGTTTGTTGAGCATTCGTTGCAGTTTTGAGATGGAATCTTTGTTTGACCTTCACTATAAACTTTGCTGGCTCCACCCGCCACCCTCACTTCAGTCAGTTCGTCCAGGCAAACAATACATACAATACATGCATAAGGTGTAACCCCCAACAGCCATAAAAGGCGTGGAAGTGGAACAGTTTGAGACAATTGATAAAACGTCTTGTTCTGGTAATTAAACTCATCGATTGTTTGCAAATCACTACTAACTCTTGGTGCTATGGTGCTACCCTGCACATAGTTGCTCCCTCCATGATCACCCTTGATCGCAACGAGTTATCGAGTTCCAACGCCCAAATGCTATTCTATACAATAATTCCTCATCTTAGTTTCGGGAGCCTGTTATCCATTCATTCACTGGGTGCAAGCTTGCTTGCTTGCTTCCAACCTCTGATTCGGGTTGGTCCTCCAAGGTCAAAGTCCAAGGAAGGGTTTAGTCGTCCACAGGACCGTACTTATGCACGCAGTCGCACTTTCGCTCAACAAACGCACCCGCAGTGGTAACGTACTGGTTCCTGGTTCCGCGGCGGCCAACGAGGATCTAGCCCAGCTTGCCTTCAGCCTTGGCCTCTGTGGTCTGATGTTAGCAAACCCTGTCCAAGAAGGACCGTGGAGCCATGAGCAATCTTACCCTTAACCTGTTCAAAGACCTTCAACATCTTGCGTCGAGCACCGAGGGCATTAACCCCGCGCTCCTCAAGCTGCTTGTCATCCAGCTCAACCAGATCGGTCCACTTCATGTCCTTCAGATTGTCCGTGTACTTGTGCAGACGCAGACTACGGAGCCAGCTAGGGATGTCCTGCAGCAGGCTTGGGTCCGTAGGATCCTCGGGCGGCTTCGAGCTGCCACGACGACCACGGGGGGACCTGCCGCGAACCATGTCCGAGTGATCCGAAAGGTAACCCTCATGACCACCCAGTCCAAACTGACCCATGTTCATAGGAGCCAGCCCATTGTTCATACCCATCACAGGCGACGAACCATCATACGCACTCAGGAAACCGTTGTTCTGGGGCGACGTGAAGGCCATGGCCGGAGCGAATCCGCTCTGCATCGCAAGACCGGGCGAGCTGGGCCGAGAACGACCGCCGCCGAAACCTAGGTTCTGCTGGACCGGAATGTTAAGAAGCTGATCACGGCTGAGGACCTGTCCATGCTCGTTGATCATGATAACATTAGTCGGCTGCATACCGGGCATCTGTCCACCAGGCGCCATGGAGTTCTGCGGGTGGCCAGGAGCATCGTTGGATCTAGCACGACGATACTTGCGGACGTCATCCAAAGCGAAGCGGTTGTTAACCGTCGAGAGAGCGGCCAGTTTCATCGCCGCAGCATTGGCAACCATGTCTGCCTGATTCGGGCCCTGAGCTGCCCCAAAGTTAGGAACCATGGGGGTGTTGACCATGGACGCCCAGTTGCCGCTGCCACCGCCATAGGGAGAAAGCAGAGGGAGATCAGACAGCTTGTCGCCGGCCGACAGAGTCGTGTTCTGAATGTTGGAGTTGCTAGACAGCTGAGGTGGACGAGGCGACCGAAGGCCGGAAGCCTGGGGCGCAACAAACTGTCCCATCGGAGGCTGACCCGAGGAGCTCTTGGGCCGGGCGCCGTCGTTCTGACCCCAAGGCGACTGAGGGTTCTGGCTCATGCCATCGTCATTGGGACCCGAGATTGAGGGAGCAAGCGAGTTACGGTCCACAGTGCTGTTGCGGTTCGAAGTAGGGGGATTGCCGGTTTGCTGAGTGAACTTGGCCTTCTCGGTCGCAATAGCAGCCGCGGCATCAGGGAACATGGCATTGATCGTCGACGAGTCGAGGCCCGATTGACGCTTGGCAGTCGACCCAGCATTCGGTCGGGCAAGTGAATTTCTGGCCGAATCACCCACACTCAGTTTGTTCATGGCGTCGCTCAGCCGATTGGACATGGGATCTACATCAAAGCGTGTTGGTTAGCTCGCAGTACACTCACATATGCTGCAGGGGTCGATATACCTTTATCAAAGTTGGCAGGCGACAGGACTCCGGACATGGGATGGTTTTTGCCCATCTGCTGCAGCACCTGAATAAAGAAGCGGATCTGCACCTGCGTGGTCTGCTGAAGCAAAGCATAAAGGGCAGCGGTGCGCTCAGCCTCGCTCAGAACCCGAAACCACTGTTCAATAGCGCTGAGTTCGTCCTTGAAATCCTGGTCGAGAGTTGCGGCCGCCATCTCCTCCAGTGTGGTCTCGTACTGATCAATGTCGGCGATCCACTGCTGAGCCAGCTTGTCTTGAGGATCGGTCTCAGCATTGCCTTGACCCTGACCTTGACCGGACTGGCCATAGAAGTCGGACGAGGGTCGGATGGGGCGGTTGGCAGCCTGCGAGAGCGAGGATACATCAGCCGAGGCCCGTGCCAGGCCACTGCCGACAGTGCGAGACTGTGGAGGGCGCAGGGAGACATGGCCAGCCTCCGGGGTGCTATTGCGGTTGCTCATGATGTTCGACATATTGACCACGATTTTCGGTGGCTGTGACTCTGAACCGCTTCGAGATAGTCGTTCGGAGACTGGAGATAGTGAACGAATTCAAGGAAGAATGCAGATATGGAGGTTTCAAGTCGTAAAATTGGCTGAACCCCGGTTGGTAGGAATTATGAAACGGGCAATGAGGCTCTTCGAGAATTAGTCGATGTCAGGACGATCAGTGGTCCGTGAAGGCGGTGCAGTGTTTCGTGATTTTCCAAGGACCCGCGTTCAATGCCGGCAGGGGGCTAAGACGCGGGAGTGCAATGCGATGATGCACAGTTCTTTGAGGACCGTCGAGGTATTATGGATGTAAGGTAATTATGAATCCACACCGAAGTCGAAGGTAGAAAAGCGCGGTATCTTCGAAGCTCCTGCAGTAGCCTGCTGACCTCAAAGGAGTCGTCGGAATCGCGCGAAAGAGTACTGTCCTAAGGATAATCTAGAACCAGAAGACAGGACGTCAAGAGTCAGTGGAAGTCAGGTACCGGGTAACCTTCGCTTTTAGAACATTTGACCAAGTCAGACGGCAGCCCAAGTCGCTGGGCGGACCCTTGCTGCATGGGACGCATCGCCGCAACTCAATGTCCCATGCAGGTCAGAAACTCTGGGGAGTTTGGGTTCGGGAGCTTGCTGATGTGGCAAAAGAACACAGGAGACAAGTTTAAATCAAAGACGGCGACGGGGTCAGGTGTTTTAAGAGCGAGGCTGGATGGCATAAGATGGCTTCTCTCTGAACCCGCTCCCGCCGAAATAGAGAGCTCAAAGCTCGGCGTCGACCCCCAAAATCAGCAGAAGTGAAGCCGAGCACAGAACCCGAGGTTAAAATAAAAGAGCAGCGACATGCAGAAAAATACAAGCAGAAAAAGCAAATCAGGAAAAAAAATATCGGCAGCAATGAACAAAGCTCAAATGCAGGTTGGACGCAAATACTGGGCGGCAGTCGGGAACTCACGCATTAAGATGCTTTCGTCTTAAGCAATCCAAGAGGACGGCAAGAAAGAATCTTCAGCTCCCCGGTCACTGTCGACGACGAGGAAAGTTGCCTGCTAAGGCTCGTCGGCGATGGGACTCGAGGATATCGAAGAATAACGACTGGGAGACGGGAGGGTTGAGGAACGGGAAGAAGTGTGGTATTTGGAGATGGGACGAAAGTGAGGATGTGAGGTATCGAAGTGGTCCCGGGAAGAAGTGAGATTTGAGACAACCTAAACCCAGGTGCTTCTAGGCGGCAGCAAAGGACGCTAGTCGAGGGTCAATCGAAGCTGGTTTCGAGGGGCTCATGGCGGGGATGACGTGGTCCGAGCGCCCGATTTAGCGACTCCTTTCAGCTCCAGGGGGCTGTGAATTACTGCAATTGCTGGAGTTGCAGGCGCCTGGACGAATCACCGGAGAAATTTCAACAAAACCGGCCCTTATTGAGCAACAGCTAACGAATAGGCGGTCTTTCGGGTTTCGTTGTTCAAGATGACTACCCCTGAGTTGTGGACTTGCAATGATATGGTTAGACGGCCTTGGGCATAGCAATGACTCGCTTCATGGTGTTATTGCTGCGTACATCTCAGTGTTTGCGGCTGCAAGTCGCTTGATAGGAATACATGGGCTTGAAGAGGCTATCTCTCGTTGGGCTGACTCGCGTGCTTCCTCTCACGTCCACCGGGAGGCTGGTCCTGATCAACTATTGACATGTGCACCTCGCGTAGATAACTGGTTTTGAGAAGATATGCTCGCCTGGTAATGTTATTGGATGTGAGTCTGGTTGGATTCTATATCGACGCTAAGCGGACATCCAAAAGCACATGCCTTCACTATAGAGCCCTTAGGTCAAACATGGCGCATTCTTGACCGCTGCTAGTCCTCCCACGGCTTCTGAGACCTGTCCATGAGGCATTGTGTGGGTCTGGCATAACAAGAGATGCTCTCAATATACTCAGTCTGTAAGACTCACTTGCTGTCACGCCGGAGCTTACCAGTTTCAAAGATGTGATCGAATGTTGCCCGTCTTTCATGCACCGCAGCCTACGGGACAAGAGGACAGAGGTGTTTGGTAATAGAAGGGAAGATTGGTCTTGGCACGAAGAATATTATCCTTCAGCAAAAAGAGCATGGAAAGATGGCTCAGAGCTGTACACACTAATGCCGTTTTTTGGGAATGGGAAGGGGGCTCGGTGACAAAGGAGGTCGTCGGGTTGTCGTGCCTTATGCTTCGGTATCGAGTACATATCCAGCACATTGCAATGCAAAGCACACTTGAGCACTCCTAAGTCAACACAGGGAACTGACAGGTATGCGTGTCTCAACCAGGGATGCCATTCCGTTTCTGTCGACGCCGAGAGTAAAAACTACCGATGAATAGCCAGCTGCAACCGCCTTACAGTCGGCTTCGGCCCAAGGATCATTCCATCGTCCGAGGTCATGTCCCAAGTGAGTTCCGCCTTTCCGAATCATGCACGAAGTTCCGAGTCGCAAAGAAATCAAGCAGTCTCCCTCTTGCCCTCCTTAAGCTCCTTCTGTAATATGTGTCAGTGGATGTTCGTGGGGAATTGTTCGTCGCAGAGCAGCTAGTCGCGTACCAGTGCCTTCATGGTTCCGTGGAGAGCATGTCTGTGGTTTCTCCGGAACTTGGGGTCGGTTCCCTTGAGGGAAGGGTATCTCGAGGTCTTAGGCTTCTTGATACTATAGTGATGATCTAGTCAGTCCATCGGTCTTCCTCGCTTGATCGCATCGCTATCTCGATTTCGACGTACCCGTTCCGGTGAGCCTTCTTAGACTGGTTGTGCTGAGACGAGTTCTTGGACTCTACACGTCTGTCAGTTTCTGCTGACTCTCATGAATTCATCTCGCTTTAACACTTACTGGCCATTTTGACGGTTTCCTGTTTGCGACAAGGAAGGTCAAAGGTATCCTAGCTGTGAAGTGACGAGGAGAAGTTCAGGTGGAGTTGTCATTTTTTGTGCGTTGAGAAATTCTGCCCTAATTGGGTGTTTGGTGTGGCTAGTGCCTCTCCAGCCACACTTTTGAGCTTTCAAGCCTCACTTGGCCTTTTTTCTTTGCTTATCGATAAGAAACATGGCTTTCCGCAAGTCCGTTGTAGAGGTCCACGGGTACTGTACCTTATGGTAGAGGTATATCCATAGACTCTACATGGTCCGTATTGTACACTCAACTTCTAGCTTGAGATCAGATTGGTGCAGAACTAGTGTTTACATGCTCTACTTGTTCAACCGTACCCTAAATCAGTACTCTCAAACAATAAATGACCAGGTACCAAACATAAACACGGCAGACCAGGCCCATAGTCCTCATTTCTAGATATATGTACAGTGTCGACGCTCACTTGACTGTCACAGGGATGGCTACTTTTGACTTCAATGCCGTCAGTTCGGCAGCCTTCTGCAGCTGCTGTGACCTTATCTTCTTCAGGTAGCGGATAAAGAGGATATAAAACAGCTCGACTCTGCACCGGTATTCGTTAGCCTAGGAATCAGAAAACACTGCATGGAAAGCCAGGGGTCACTCACCGTTCCTTGGTCATCATAAGTATGCCCTGAACCATCAGTCCCTTCATGATCTGCGGCCCTATACCCTTGAAAAGGCTCAGCACGCCCTCGTTCTCGATGATGAACTGCATCACCTCGACGAAACTCTTGAAAGGCTTTCCGTTCCTCGCCGGGGGTGGCCTCGACTGCAGGCCGACCTTGGCCACGATGAGCGGCTGTGTGACGATGGTGGCCAGTGCTTTCGACATGGCACCCAGAGCGAATGCCTCCCAAGGCTTCAAGCTGGTCTTGCCGGGGAAGAGCACCTGCTTTAACCGCTCGTATGCGCCGTATGTTATAGCCGGGTTCACCACCAGCACCAAACTCGCCTTCAGCCCTCTCCAGAGGCCGAAGACGCCGTCCTCGCCCTCGATCACTTCCCTGGCCGTGTCAATCATGCCTTTCCTCTTCTCCTTTGTCTGGGTCTGCTGTCGCGTTGTAATGACGGCTACTGGGATGGTGAATAGTTGGGCGAGGGCACCGGCAACGGCGCCAAGGGAGAGCTCGATGGCCGTGGAGGGTTGCGCACTACTCTTGGCATAGCGAAGGTAGGTTGTGCGGACAATCGAGTACCAGTAGAAGTAGGCAAAGTTAGTGGATGCCACTCCAAGGAGGGAGCCGTTAATGCCGGCGTATAACCCCAGAAAACCCTCCGACGAGACGATCTTCTTCATGGCGTCCAAGGTTCCGTTGTAGTGTGTCTCTTCGTCCACAGTTGCCGCCTCTCCTTCTTTCACTACTTCGGCAAAGGAAGGTGTTTTCGCTTTAACTTGTACTTGTAGCTTCGTCTTGACTCTAGGCAAGGGAATGAGATGTCAGCGAGATTATCACAGATGATGTCGGCACGGCCACACGATCGCTTACAGATCGAGAGGATATACGAGAGCATTTGCGAGCACGGCACCGGCGGCGCCGGCGGTAGCACGACCCCATGGCCCGATGTCAGCGGGCTTGGACTGGACAGCCATTGCTGGCTGGAGGTAGAAGATGTTAAGACCTGGATCGCTGTCTTTGCTCGAAGGTCCTTATCGTTGCATGTGGAGTAGATGGGTAGTAGTGATTCTCGGCAGTGGGTGGTTGATAATAATGGATGATCAATTGGACAAGACCTGCTTGAATCGGACGTTCAGGACCAGGACCAAATCAGGAACGAGCGTAAAAGAAGGTGAGCTATGTACAGATTACGGCACTACGGGATATGTATGTCGCTGGTGGGTGGACAATTGAGCCCGTGATGTCGATAACCGGTCAACCTCGGCTCTCCAGTCGCAGTCGCTTCTTTTTAGCGGCCGGCCGGTGTTTGCCCCGCCTTCTACAGGGAACGCAAAGGTACGTACCCGCAGGTAGCTTCTCTTTCCCAGAAGCCAGCCATGCAACCGAAAAGTCGGTTTAACTTTAGCCAAGCCTCTTCAGTCGAAGTAAGGGGATTTAACTCCTGGAGAACATGAAGAAAATCAGATACTGCATGCAGGTTTGGGTGATATCTCCAGCGTTCCTCTTCTTGCTGCTTATCCAGGGCTGGACAATTCGAAATCTCTTAGGGGTTGAAATGGTAAACGTCAGAGCGAGCAGCTGCCGTGAATCGGGAATTTGGGGGAGCAGGGGTTTGTCGCTGCTGCCGGTACATTTACGACCAAACTGGCCGGGTACCTTGGTCCCTACGAGAACTACTAGGTACAAACTACAGGCATGTAAAGTCGAGGAATTCAGCTTTCATATCTACATATACCACTACATGTGAGAATACCACACTTATGTCCACGCTGATCCGAAGTCCAAGGGAGATGTTGCATAAACAACGAAGTCTCCGGCGCTCTGTCTGGCTGGGAAGTCCATCTCTAGTTCTCCACTGGATCGCATAACTACCGGGGTCGGCCTGAAGGAAGGAGCTTCACTGAATCTAGACTCAGCGGCTGAAAGTCGTAACGTCGATTGACCTTTCCGATGTTACCTTACAACCTCCAGCGTGTATTTGTCAAAATGACCACAATGTACCTACCTAGACTGAAGTTCATCGCATAAATGGTCCTTAACTGCTATCTTGGGATATGTGATTACCTTGTCTTTGACTGACAGAACACACGATATTATGTCGCATCACTTGTCCTATGTTATTAGTTCCAACTTGCCGTCATGGAGGCCAAAGCCAGGGTGAGTGGACGTCTCCGGTTCCATCCTCCGTCCTTTTTGTATTCTAAGACATAGCCAGGACCATGAAAGTAAAGCGACGATCGCTGCCGGCAGCGAGTCGCTCAAGCATGCTATCACGGCGGCAGAGCTGTACATGCAGGCCGCGCAGAAGGCAAAGACAAAGGAAGACCGGGCTCGGCTGAGTCGCAAGTGCAACGAGCTGCTCACTCTGGCCGAGCGACTCAAGCTGGTGGCCGCCAACCCTGATCCGCCCGGCCCACGCTCAACTCGGGACCTCACCACCGCGGAGAAGGCTATTATCTTGCGAGCATCCAAGATCCACGGCAAGCTGTTCCCCCCGTGGGAGCACCCTCCTACGCCCGACACGTTCAGCAAGAAAGACGGCGAGGAGCTATATGTGGATCCATCGGCCTATACCTTCTCGCCTACGCAACAGGAACTTTTCGCCGGCTGGAAACGACCCTTGGAGCTGATGGCTGCGGAGGATAGCCAACCTGACCCTGAGAAACTTGCGGATGACATGATGAGAGCCAGCGTCGACTGCGACCTGGTCCAAGACATGGTCACAGACTGCTCTGTCGTGGCCAGCCTCAGCGCCGCAATGAGCCATCTCTGTCCCAAGGAGAACACCCTGCTCGGCTCACTCATGTATCCCTTCGACCACGACACGTTCAAACCGGCCTTTTCGAAGAGCGGCAAATATGTTTTTCGTATGCATTTCAATGGGTGTTTCCGTCAAGTTGTCGTTGACGACAGGCTGCCGGCATCATCGTCAAGTTCTCGCACTCTATTTGTGGTCGACAGGCGGAACGATCGCCTTATCTGGCCGGCTCTGATGGAAAAGGCTTACCTCAAGGTCCGCGGAGGCTATGACTTTCCTGGTAGCAATTCGGGAACCGATCTGTATGTCTTGACCGGCTGGATCCCAGAGCAACGGTTCCTTCACCATGACGAGTTCGATATCGACCATACTTGGTCCACGATGAAGAGGGCATACGGGGAAGGCAATGTGGTGGCCACCCTTGGGACACCGGCGCTTTCCACGGAAGAAGAAAATGCGCTCGGACTGGTCAGCGAGCATGATTACGCCGTTATGGACCTCAAGGAGGAAGCCGGTGACCGACTGCTCCTCGTCAAGAATCCGTGGCGCAACAGCGTTGTGTGGAAAGGCGTGGCCTCCTCCACATCCGTCAAAGCCACCGACAAGATCACGGGCATGTTCTGGATTACCTTTGAGGACGTGGTCCAGAACTTCGACTCACTCTACCTCAACTGGAACCCGGCCCTTTTCACGCACAGGCAGGACCACCATTTCACCTGGGAGCTGCCGGCCAAGGTGGTTGCTTCATCACTCGTGCACAACCCGCAGTACACGGTCCGGTCTCAGACATCGGACCCGATCTGGGTTCTTCTCTGCCGGCATTGGCAGGACGCAGAGCTGGACATGCTCCGTGAGGGTTCCAGGCAGCATCACCGGACACGCAGCGATCACCCAGATGGTACAAGAACCGCCACTGGTACTTCCCTCGCCTCTGTCTCCCAGACCCTGGGCTTCATGGGCTTGCAGGCATACACTATGTCCCCGGCAGGCACCCGCGTCCTCTTGCCGGACCGCTCACCGGCATACCACACTCCTCTGCTGGACAGTCCCCACACGCTGCTCCGACTCAACCGTCCCGCTCGAGACAGGTCATACACCATAGTACTCACACAGAGCGACCTGCCCCTGCCGAAGTACTCCTTCACCCTAGCCTTCTTCTCCCTCTCCCCACTGACAGTGACACCTTCCCCCTCTCCCCACGCGCACACCCAATCCCTCTCCGGGTCCTGGACCCGCCGCACAGCAGGCGGCAACGCCTCCTATCCAACCTACCGCACCAACCCCTCCTGGTCCATCACCGTCCCCTCCGCGACCAGCCTCTCCCTTCTCCTAACAACAGACGACCACGACCTCCCCATCCACATCAGCGTCGTCTACCGCTCCTCCTCCGCATCCCCCTCCTCCCCCTCCGCCATCCCCCACCCCTCGAGACGCGACCTCCTCATGTCCTCGGGCGAGTACCGCCGCGGCGCCACCCACGCGCAGTCCCCGGCCGCCGCGCCCGTCCAGCCGGGCACCTACGTCGCCACGGCGTCGACCTTCACGCCCGGCCAGCTCGCCGCCTTCGCGCTGCGCGTCGGGTCCGACGTCCCCCTGGCCATCGCCCCGCTCGCGACCCCCGAGGCGGGCAGGCTGCGGCGCGAGACGGGGCCGCTCGTCCTTGGCGGACAAGCGAGCGGTACGACGCATAGGGTGCCGATCCAGATGTCCAGATTGACACGTCTGTCGCTCCTCGCGCGACGCCACCATTCTTCGTCTTCGTCTGGTCCCTGCGCGATGAGGGTGTCCCTCGAGCTCGGACGGGGGAGGGGTCCGCACCGGGCGGTCCTGGCGGTCGCGCCGCGCGTGGAGGGGGAGTTTGCGGACGCGGCGGTTGGGTTGCGCACGGAGGAGGTGGATGTCGAGCCGCGGGTGGTGGGGGAGAGGGGTGGGCTGTGGGTTGTTGTCGAGAGTATGAGTGGTGAGGGAGGAGGTGGAGGAGGAGGAGAGGATAGCAGTGGATGGGCGATTGTGGTGGAGGTGCTGAGCGATAATGATGTTTCTGTCGGGGCGTGGGAGGTGGATGGGGGATATTGATGGTGGTGGATGCAGGATGAGTCACGTGTGTCTAGGTCATGGGTTTTTGGTTTCGATGATAGGAGCTTGTGTGTAGGTGTATTCTTGTCTATCTGGGGAAGAAAAGGAGCAGAACACCCTCATAGGTGAGGGTCTGAGTCGAGGAGACGTGAAATGGAGGATGAGATTGGACATAGGACGAGCCATTTCCAGTGCCGCCCCGTTCACCGAGCTCTGTCAAGGAAGTCTGTACATCTCGTATGGCAAATCATTAAAGTGTATCGCATTGTAAACATAGTCGTTCATAGTCGGTATACCTAAGTGAGTTGCCCCTGGCTGGCCAACCAGTATGCAGGCAGAATAACCCCAACTTTTATGTTGCTGTATGACATGCGGCTTTATACCGACGCTTGGCGAAGACTGTCGTGCAAATAGCCCTTGGATATCCGAAAAAGCAACGTGTAGTCATATATCCTTCATCATCAAAAATACATTATTTTTGTCCAATTCTGGCTCTTTTTCTGGCAGCTTCATTTTACTTCTCGTGTCTTTCTATTGATTCTTGTGATTTTACTTAGGTAGCGATTGATATAAAACCTGTCCAGCAAGCGTTGAGCCACGTTGTTGCTCCTCGACGATAATCCGGACGGCGACGACTCTACTGCCAAGCATCGAGTACTCATACATGGACTGGATCCTGGGTGTGTGTTGACATTGCGCTTCTAAATATCCTCTTTGATAAGCTAGCGACATTAGCTCAGCTCCACTGCCAGCTAGCCCATCATCATCTTGCTGGACGTCCTCCTCCTCATCGCATCACTCCCCATATACCTAGGTCTAATCCACCCCATCCCACACCCAAACAGCTACCATGGCAGCCTCCTACATCCTCTCCCCCGAATCCTCCCGCCACATCTTCATCACCGAGATCGTCCCCCACGAGCTCGAGCCAGTCCTCCACCTGCACCACCAGACAGACGGCAAGCAGCCCCTCGCAGTCCTGATAGTAGGCCAGACCGGCGCCGGCAAGACGCGCCTCGCCCCCGTCCTCCTCTCCGCCATGACGACCTCCCTCGGCCGCCACCCCGCGCACTTCATCGCCGACACCTACAAGGCCTACCACCCCTCCTACGCCTCGATCCTCCAGTCGACACCGGGCCTCGCCAGCGCCGCCACCGGCACCGACGCCCGCCGCTGGCTGACCATGGCGTGCGAGTACGCCGCCGCACGCCGCCTCGACGTCTTGGTGGAGTCCGCCTGCCGCCACCCGGACGACTTCTGCTCCCTGGCCGCCCTGTTCCGCGCCGCGGGCTACCGCGTCGCCGTCGCCGTGCTAGCCGTGCCCGAGGCGCTGAGCCGGCTGGGCATCCTGGTCAGGTTCCACCTCGCGCTGCCGGAGGCGCGGAGCGGTCGCCTGCCGCTGCGTCTGACGCCCAAGAAGGTGCACGACGATAGCTATGCGGGCTTGGCCGAGGCGGCGCGGTTTGTGGACGAGAGCGACGCTGCGGACGCGGTTGTGGTGGTGAGGAGGGGGGATGGGGTTGCGTATCGGAACGAGAGGGGGGAGGATGGTGCGTGGCGGGCGCCGGCTGGTGCGGTGAGGGCGTTGGAGGGGGAGAGGAGGAGACCCTTGAGCAGGGAGGAGATGGAGGTGGTGAGCGAGGGGCTTGCTACGCTGGAGAAGGTGACGGAGGCTGGGGTGGCGGAGCAGGTTAAGGATATCAAGGGGTTGGTGGATGCGCTGAAGACGGATACGGCTGTCGAGAACGACAAGGTCGAGGGCTTTCCGACGCTGGTGCCCTTGGATGCTGTGGATTTTCTCGGCAAGGGGCTGTCATGATCGTAGCACGCGGTTTTCAGAGTAAATAAGTAGGACAGTCACTTTGGAACAGAGTGAAGTTAGTTAGAGAGAATGTGGTTGTTTTTTTGTGCTAAGAAAGATCTATCTTGTTACATTTCCTTTCTTATAGGAAAGACAGAGTACCCAAGCTCAGGTAGTTATGCAATCTGCTGTCAGGTCTACCTGAGGATATTTCATACTTACCCTGGATTTTATCTTAAACTATTTGCTCCCATCTGAGATCATACCACCGAAGGGTTGTCAACAGTCATGGACTTACCATACTTACCATCTAAGCGCTGGCCGCCCGCCCATGTTAAGCAGGACTTGAGCAGCCTCGAGGTCTTCCGCAGTGACCTGTGAAACAGCAGGACGGGCGGGGATAATCTGAACATCAGTACCGAAGAAGTAGGCGTTGCTCTGGCCGCGCCAGACATCAGTCCAAACCTTCACACACGCATCGCTTCCGGTCTCGGCCACCGTGTGCGCGAGCCAACACTCCTGGGTGAGGCAGGAGAAGGTCCGATCCATATTCGGGCGCATCGGCCGGGTACAGAAAGCACAGAGATGGGGCGCGGCGGCGTGCGGGTTGACGCTGGTGGGCATACACTGCGGGCAAGGTCCGAAGACATAGCACAGCTCGTGCTCGGCTGGCTGTCGATTATGGAGGCCGAAGAGGGTGAAGACGTGGGACTTCTCGCAACGGAGGAAGACCGCAGCCTTGGGGACCCGAGGGGGGAAGAGAAAATGGTTGTTTGCTTGTGCGGCCATTGTGCGAGAATAGCAGATGGCGAACGGTGAATTGGCTGCAAGTGGTGATCAGCAGACGTTAGAGTCTGAAGTGGATGCTGGAGAAGGAGGGATAGAGAAGAGTAGCGAGAGTGGGAGATCGAAATATATACTCGATTCGGTTCCGTCTCTTCAGTACGTTTCCTTGTCCCTTTTCGTGTCGAGCACAAGGCACTCGTCGACTTTATGCCGCGCGATAATATGATTGTGGCCTTCACAAGAGACAAGGGCGCCGTTGTTGCATTGTGTTCATGGTCTTATGCTGTACAAAGCCCCCGAATTTCGCAAAGGAACTGATTTCAATGAAGAGAAGCACAATAGCATTGATTGCCTTGTCCTCAGCATAGCAACAAGGAAGCAGATTTAGTGAAAGAGTGAAGAGAGGACACACCGAGTATATATCATGCTTCACTTCTCCATCGCTATTCCACTTCTCCTTTTCATCATCCACTGCTCCGGCTTCTTCGCCCTTTGACCTCCCTATCAGACAGCCCCCAAGTCTGTCATCAGGCAAGCAGGCACCATGATGCGATCAACCCGCTCCAGCGCGGCTAACAAGCCCAGAACAAGAAGCAGAATGACCCTCGAGGAACAGTTCGAGGCCGCCGAACGCGACGCCCGCGCGGAAGCCCTCAAACACCAGATCCGCGCCCATAAGGCTCTCGAGCAGCATTACGCGGAGCTGAAGCTAGTCAGAGACTAGGCCGCAGAACAGGAGGCGGCACCCGAGCAAGAAGCCCCCCCTGCAAACGACCCAGTCGACGACCAACCCGCCGCCGCCAGCCCCTCCGCAATGCAGATAGACCCAGCCTACGAACCCGAGCTCGAGTACCACCCCACGACGCTCGACCGCCTCCAACAAGCCGGCCTCGCCCAAGACCCCACCCTGTCCTCCCCCCAGGACCGCATCTTCCCCAAGGTAGCCGTCTTCCTCCGCTGCCACGACTCCCACATCTTCGCCCTCCCCTCCGACCTCGCCACCCTCGCCCTCCCGGCCGACTCCCACGCCATAGCCGCCATCGCCGCGCCCTGCCCGCAGTGCGGCCCCGGCTCCGGCCCGACAAGCAACGACATCTTCTGCAAGCGGTCGTGCCCCTTCTGCGCGCAGCCCATGCCGCAATTCGTCGACGGGAGGCACGTGTGCCTCTCGGGGGGCTGCTGGCTCAGCCGCTCGGCCGTCGAGGCCGGCACCGCGAGGGCCGCGGCCGTGTGGAGGGAGGCGTGGCGGAAGATGGGAAATCGGTATTTCTTCGTCGGGCCCTGGGAGGAGCTCCTGCATTTCTCGAACGATTTCGACCGCGGAGTTCCGGAGGAGTGGAATGACGGTGGGTTTAACGTGTAGAGGGATGGGTTCGACCTGCGCGAGACGAAGGTGAGTTAGATGGCCATGATGGCGGGTAGGTGTGGATGGGAAGGTAAGTCGTCTTGAGGTCGGTTTGCTAACAGATAGGTCCCTGGTTTGAGATAACGATCTCGCAGACAGTTGACGATGCCAGAGCTGGGCTTTGGTAATGGTGAGTTTTCCTTAGTTTTCTTTGAGTAACAAGCAGGTAGTGGTACCGCAGCTTAATATTAACTACTAAACAACATCGCGTCCCGCGAAGGATGTCCTCCTTCCAAGATCCCAATGTGACCGTCCCCGTGTGTCTCCCGTATTCCTGTCCGCTGCCGCTCGTATTAGCAGGGTAGCAGTGCTGACCCTTGAAGGTCGGTCCATCTCCAGGCCGTGACCGGCGACGATCCCAAAAATAACGGAAGCCAAGCAACGCCTCATCCCATGCCAATGTTTGAAGAGTGATGGAGGACTCTTAAAAATCCAAATGAGTCCTCCCAAAACAGTAGGTTCTTAGAAGTGTTACAGAAAGCCGGCGAGATACGCCGGCGAAGGGTTCAGAATTAACATTATTTGGCCTTTGTTGCAACCGCGCTCTCTCTGGCCTCGGCCAACTTCCGGTTGCGGTCGTACTTAAGTTTGGTCTCGCCAGTGTACTTGGTGTTGAGGAACCTGTCCCAAAAGGTAAAGAAGGGCTGGGAGAAGTTGTGCTTGATGCCCCAGCTTTGGTGGTGGATGTCGTGATATGCGGCGTTGTTGCTCGTGATGTGCTGCAGAGGGTCCCATGGCAATGCATAGCCGCAGTGGTCATCCACGGTCTTCATCATGCTTCCGACAAAGAACCACATGCCCATCCTCGGGCTCATGAAGGAGACTTTGTAAGCGAGGCCGGCGCCGGCGGTGTCGAGAACGAAGCCCTCGACGGGATGGTTGTAGAGGGCGCCGTAAGCGTAAGGGACGTAGAGGCGGTGGTGTCTTGCGTGCCATTTTGCTATTTCTCAGTCAGCAATCTGTTCTTAGCCCCCTCACTGTCCCAGGAATGGTAACTTACTGTACATCCACTTGTTCAGGTGCATGGCGCGGTGCCAGAAGTACTGCCATGTGTCGAGGAAGACAATTCCGAACATGAGCTTGATTCCCGGAATGGCACCCCAATAGATCAGCTTGGCAAGGACCATCTCCCACCTGGCAAAGGCGGGCACGTGCGTTCCGGTGTCACCGTCCAGCGGAGTGGTAAGGAACGGATAGTGGCCGCCAGCCAATGCGCCGGCAAGGAGCGGATACGACGCCGCCACGTTCTTGGAGATTGACATAGCATTGAGGCCGAGAAGGCCAAGCAATGTAGGGAGGGAGCGCTGAGCGAGGCGAATGCGCGTAGCCCAGACGGCGACGTCGTAGTCCTCCATGCCCGTCATCTGCCTCGCCTCGGTCAGGTTGAGGGTGGCGGACATGCCGACTTGGAGTATCTGTTCGAGAATGACATCGCGAGCGACCTCGTATCGCGACGCTAGATTGCGCTGCGTGATTTCTACCGGCGTGTGTAGACGATACTGTGGGAAGAGGTCGTAGACGTCAATGACGTGGAAGAAGAGGGACACGACCCAGTAGGCGATATGCGGGAGGATAAGAGATAGCCAGAAGTCGGAGATGAATGGAAGGAGATCGGGCAGTGGCTTGGTGGTGTATGCTGGCAATGGCGGCAGCTCCGCGGTCATGGTCGAGTTCGCCATGGCGGAGAGCAGCGTGGTGGTTGTGTTCATCAGGAGGGAAAGTCCGGATGCGATTGTCGAAGGGTTGAGAGCTTGTTCAATTGGAGGTGGCCAAAACGACACTCGGGCGGAGGTCCGGAGCGGAACAAAAACCGAGGGGTCAGCACAGGGGAAGAAGAAGGCTGATCGTGGGATCACGGGACGGAGACAAGACGAAAAAGAAAAGGCACTCTGTTTTTCTTAAGGAGAGACAACGGTGGGCATATAAGAAAGGGTAGGAAGTTGAAGATGATTGACGAATTTGAAGCCGGCAAGTTCGGTCGATTCGGTGGTAGGACAGTCAGCCGATTAAAAGCCTTCGACGTCCGACGCGGATTTGTCTGGCCACTTGCCTCAACTGGCCGTCCCTGCCGTCTCCTTTCGTTTGGTGAGTGGCGTGGTGGAGCAACATTCTAACCGTACTTGGTCCGAGCGTCTCTTCATCATCTCGGTTGCGGAAAGGCACTCGAATGAGACACGTGACATTGCTCCCTAGTGGCACCACTCACCCGTTCAAATTGTTTGGAATCTTAGAAGACCCTTTTTCACGAGACTTGCTGGATGGCTACATCAGTCAGAACAGACTCTGGCATCTTCCTTTCCTTCTACAAATGCCCACATCTTAAGCTTATATTAGGCCGAGTAATTGGTGCACACCGATCTACCTAGGCTTTGGGTAGGGGCTTGAACCGAACGGGAGACCGTAGCTCCGGTACCTGCGTACTTTAGTATGTATACTAAGGTACGGAGGGATCTCGGGGCACGGCATCTAAGCACCTGTAGCTTGGCAGAATCCACTTATTTTGTATAAATGAAGGCGAGGTGTTCTAGGCATTACGATATGTAAAGACACTGCCCATTGACTCTGGCGAAACTCTGCAAAGGGATTGTGACGAACCGAAGAATGTGCTTGGTCAGAAGAAGGACATAGGATGTTATGCTCGTGTGGCTTGTCAGTGTTGACTTTCCGTTTATGCTTCATTTAGTATATAATGCTGCTAGTTTTAGGTAAAGAGATCTATTCACACGTTCTATTGAGCCTTCAAACCTGCACCAGAGGCAGTGGGTATCCAGAAATCGCAAACTCTCAAAACCTGCCACCCATTCCTTATATTTCAACATTCTATGCCGCGGAAATAAGATGTACTCGACAATGCAAGCAAGAGCACATGATCGTCTCACACGGTGTCCACTCCAGACTGGTGCTCATACTTCGAGGGAGAGTGAGAGTGGCGTCCCCGACTGCCCAGCGGGATGCGCTCTTCCCTCCGGCCATTGGCAACGGCAGATCTGGGTGCCTTTTGAAGCGTCAAGCCAATAGCCTCGAAGATGATGATGGCGGCCATCTCCATCACGACGCTCATGCCAATCAGCAGATCGGGGTACTTGGCAGTACCGTTGAAGTTCCGGAAGTCGCGATTGTTGGTGAAGGTCGCAAGAGCCGAGAAGATCAACCGCACCAGCACGAAGGGCGTGGCGAGGGCGATGGCGAGGAGGAGTCTCTTTTCGCCGGGCTCGGCGGCGCTAACCTGCGTGGCGCTCATGGCGCTGGCGATGACGATGATGCCGAAGCCGGCTATCATCAGTGCCACGCCCGCGACGCTCTCGGTCGGTATCTTGTAGTCTAGGTTGCCCTGCCTCATGGCGGTAGTGATGATGTCACCCATCTTGCTGCCGCCGACGATGCCCAGGATGAGGCCGACGAGAACGACCAGCTGGGCGATCTTGATGTGTCGTGGCGTGATTATGGTGTCGCGCGTGTGCCTGATGCTCTCCAAGACGCGGCTGAGAAGGCCGAGCATGACCAGGAGTAGCGGCGAGAGGCCGATGCTCTGGAGCGTGCTGGCCCCGACCTGCAGACCAAGGTTCGTGGGGTCGTTCATGGTTGCTAGTTGTAGTGCTGAGCCAAGTATTCGAACGAGGGAGAATATGACGAGGTAAAACCATCCTGAGCTGCGGTGGAAGCCATGGCGAATGGCAAGTAGAATCGCAACAGCTAGTGCTGGTGTATACACAACGATCTGTGCAATGGAGACCTTGTTGAGCTCGGTGAGCTGTGTCATTGTGATAGGAGTGGTTTGGACAAGGGCAGAAGGTTCGAGGCTCTGAGAAGCTGTGCGATGGTATTGATCTTGGAGATGAGTGTCGATGGCGCTGATGTACGGATGTAGAAGCAGATTCTGTGACGAGTCCTTGGCAGCACTGGCTGCCCTTTATATCTTGGCATGGACGACTTCACTTGAAGCCCTTCATGAGCGCAGCCCATGCAGGGGTGGTTTGATACCACAGCGCTTCATGCTTGATACCCGCCAATGACAGGTCTTGGCACAAGCCATCGTCGTGGTTTGCAACACTTTTGGCTTGCGGAAGACAGCTCAGCCTCAAAGGAGGAGATCTGCAGGGCAGCGAGTTTTCCATTGGTCCCACTCCGCCTGTTTAAGCTTCGCACTTCTCCACCTGAACGAAAGCGAGACCCGATGCGAAAGCGACGACAAGAGTTCCCCACACTTTTGCCCTACGATGCTACGGCATTAGCAGTACGTACCGCTCTTGACCCCGAAACGGCCGCCAAGTTCTCGACCAGTCGCGTCGGTGCCTGGCAATTCCCGTCGTTATCGCTTTCGCTCACAGACATTACATTCTTTACGACTAAAGTCTAGATCGAGGCGATGGACTGAGCCACATTGAAGACGTGACAACTCCATAAGACATTGTCACATTCCTCGAACTTTTGCGAATTATAGTCCCTAAACATGCTGTGACTGATATGGTGCCGAGTTCCCGCTGGAATTCGGTGTAGATGTCGTCACTTGCATCCTTCCACCTGGAAATAAGGATAAGGCAGCCACCCTCTATGCAGATCCTGGAATACTTGATCGCAACCTGCATAACTTGAGCAGATCTAGGATTTTCTCAAAAGAATTCAATCCGAAAACCCTCGGAACTTACAATGCGAGCTCTCCAATGAAATGATCTTTGGCTTTGCGTCAGCAACCTCTTCGACGTAACAGAATCGACGTACCGCGACTCGTCCTCCACTTGCGAAGCCCATCGTCGTGGCAGCCATCGTCAGAGAGAAGCGCCAAACAGTTCCGGAAGTTCACATCAGCTTGGATATGCCCAAGATATTTCGCCGAGCATCTTGCGATGGCCGGGATATTGTGTTCTTCCCCCTAGGCTGGCCATGATCCAAGTCCAGCATCTTGTCTGGACCAAAGGATTGGGAATCACGACGATTGGTTGAGATGTAGCCGAAACTTTGGTCGAAGCTTCAGTCTGCGTGCGTCTATTCGCAACACGTTGACATCACTTGGAGATTATGCTCGTCTGCAAATCTGCAACTCTCTCAAGGAAACTTTGCGGGATCGTACAGCATCAAATTATTGCGCCCAGGCAAAATGACGGATTCAGATCCTAGGATTGCATCGCGTGCATCATCAGCAGAGTCACAGAAGTCGCTGGGGAGATGGAAATGCAAACACTTTGGTAGATTTGGTGTCATTTCGGACATCTCATCTGGACTGCGTCGTTCCAAAACACCTGTCTGCCTCAGTTAGGGTTTTGTCGGTACCTGGTAGCTTTCCTTTCGACTTTTGGACAAAGACACTCAGAAATCCAGAGCCTGTGTGTTGCTTCCGATTCTCTACACACAAAGGAAGCATCTTTCTGAGGCTCAAGCTTGACTGGCGATCCCCCAACTGTGAACGATCCCGAAGAGAGCAGCTCTCCCTGCTCTTTGAAGCCCGGTATCCTTTGGTGGCATAGCCGCGGGATTTTCGTACCTCAAACTCTAACTCCACGATGAGATGCTCATATGACCTAGGGCCTCCGATCGAACGTCGATGAGCTGCCCGTTCGAGCCTGACGGATGGCGCCGAGGTGGATTATATGCGCATCAAGCCATTCGAGGCGAACAAAGCCCGCGGCTGTTTCAGCTAGAGGTTCGGTAAGGCTGAACGGCGTCCCAACGGTCATGACAGACGACAATTACTTCACCCGCCGCCCAAGCTTCCACTCTCGGACATCTATCAGTGGGCCGAATCACGGTTACACTGCGCTTAAATTTGTCGAACAGAGTCTAGCTTCGATCTACCGAGACGCTGGCGGCAGTAGCGCAAGGTTGAAGCGCGGTGTGTCGAGCAAATTGAGTCCATTTTAGTACAGGCCAAGTTGTTGTCGTGGACGCGGCGAACCCCAAGAACAATGGATGTTCCCGCCCGACCCCACGGCGTATTCCCTTTTTCATCTGTACATCCATCATGGCTTAACCACCAGAGGTCGCAAAGTGCCAAAGGGTCCTCTTGGGCCCACAAGACCCAATACCTTCGGGACCCGTATCTACCCACTGCGGGAGACCAATTGAACGAGTTTGATTGGATGCCCGAGCGGGTACTGCCATGGACTCGCAAACGAACGAATAGCATCGCAGCGCACAGCTTGCCCAAAGAGGAAAGGGACGATGCCCTCGTTCAGCTGCGTGTTAGGGAGCGACCTGGAGGATATCCGTAGCATCCGTATCTTGTCATCACTCTCTCGCCCAAGGCTCTGTATTTCCTTATCCTCGCCCGGTCGCGGTAGGCTCCAATATATGGGTCCAATACAGTTGTCTGGGGCAGCCCTAAGGCTGAGATGGCCTGTCACCGAGTCGAGGGACCCCTGCTGCCAAATGTCGACCTCAAGGCAGACTCTCAGCCCCTCGCCACAGCCCCTGCTGCACGGTAGCGAGCCAGAGCCTCGATGAAATGGCTCCCGCCGTTGTCAAGTGAAGCACGACGGACGCAAGATATAGGAGCAGAAGACGCCATCACCTTCCCATCTTATATCCAACTCAGAGCGTAAAAGAACGCCCAGAGAGAAGCCTCGTCCGAAGGCAGAACTCAGCACCGGGACAAGTCAAACAAGAGTATCTGCGACTGTCTGCACGGCGCGTGCTATACGGTCTGCGGGTGATCCAATCTTACCTACCCGCCCCAACAGTCTCTCTGCGGCAATCCCTGGCCGACACGCGCGTCCTCAGGCGGCCCATTCTTCCTCACTTTAGGCAGTCTCGTCAGCACTCTCTTCTAACACCGGGCACCAGTTGCCGTGCGGCACCGCCGCACCGGTACGACGCCTACCGGATGATCAAGAAATTTGTACCGGAACCGGTCGAATAACACCTTCCTGATCAAGACGGAAACCCCGGCCACTGCCTCCCGACGACCAGCTTCCGAAGCCAGGGGCCTCACAAGATCCTGCGGCGCCGGTCGTCCCGCACCAGCCCCAGCCGCTATCCGACAGCTTGTAACTCAAAATGGTTTACTGTGGGAAGCCAAGCAAGGGCTGTTCAAACTGTCGGGAACGTAAGATTCGCGTAAGTGGTCCATTTATAGTGTTGTCGTCCCCTAAATTATATCCGGTGCCGCTGGATGTATCTCTCCTCGCCGTCCTTCCCCACCACCGCACTGCAAGCCCAGTTCAGAAAGCGGCGTCCGGGCTCCTGTGGGGCTTCGGGGCCATGATCTTGGCAGAGTTCCTTAATATATCCTCACTGTATCTCGCCCTATGCATAGAGAGACATCAGACGTTAACATAGTTGCTGCTGTCAGTGTGACCAGCGGGAACCAGGATGCGGGCAATGCGAAAAGCGGCAGCAAGAATGTCCTGGCTACCGCAATATAGTGGACCTGATGTTCCGGGACGAGAGTTCCCACGTTATCAAAAAGGCAAAGGCAAAGGCCCGGAAGAAGGCATTTCTCTCTGCCGACCCAGGCTCCCCTTCCGAGACTGAAGGATCCAGGTTATCAGTCACACCAGAACCCAGAGGAAAGTCGCTGTCCCTCGTCACGCCTGGCAGTCGGGCGTCCAGAAGTCCATCAGGGTCACACCTAAACTGGACAAGAGATGACAGCAGTCTCCTACCATCGCCGGACTCCGGCAGCTGGCCGTCAACACCTATGATAGCCATGCTGTACAACCTGAATCCGACCTCACAAGAACGCGGCACCGCCTACTTCTTCTCCCGCTATGTCGCCGTAGACGAGAACAGCAGTCACCAACGGTTTGACTTTGTCTACGATGTCTGGAAACCGGTGTCACTAGTACCTGAGCGCCAGGTCGACGGCGTATTAGCCAGCATGTCGGCAGTCGGTCTCGTCGGCCTGGCTAACATAACTCGCTCGCCGGAAGCTGCCGATGCTGCGCGCAAGGCTTACGGTACCGCCCTCCGTCTGACAAACCAGGCGCTGCGGGATCCTACTGAGGCTGTCAAGGATACCACCATGCTCGCCATCCTCATACTCAGCTTATTCGAGATGATGACCGAGACGACGCCCAAGACCCTTCAAGCATGGCAAGAGCACGTAAACGGAGCGACAGCACTAGCCAAAATGCGCGGGGTCGAGCAATTCAAGACACCCGGAGGCACAAAGATGTTCCTCATGCTCTGCCAGAAGGTGATGATTAGCTGCATACAGAGGGAAATACCCATGCCCCAGACACTGATCGACCTCCGGAACGAGTTGGGCAAGATGCTAAAGTCCGTCGACCTGACGTGGCAGATACCCGAGCCGATCTACAAACTCCTACAAACCCGCTACGATATCAAAACGGGCTCCCTGACCGACCCGGAAACAATCATGACCCGGCTGCTGAGCATCGAAGACGACTTCGAGAGCATACTCTCCCGATTCCCGAAGGAATGGAACTACCGCACCATACAAGTAACCAAACGGCACCCGGCCATATACCGGGGTCTGTGCCACGTATATCCGAGCTTATTCCTCGCTTCAATATGGAACGGCGTCCGCACCTGCCGCATCCTCGTCCTCGAGACGGTGCTGAGCCAGCTCCACGCTGCTTTCCAGGCAGACGCAACACATAACACAGCCAGGTTGGCGACCAGCCGCTACGCCGAGGTATACCGGCGGTCGAGACGGAAACTCGAGCACATGGTCGAAGCCATCGTCGCCAGCGTGCCGCAGCACATCGGCCTCGTCACCCCGCGCACGCACGACAACAACAGCGTCGCCACGCCGATATCGAGCGTCACGGTGCGCGAGACGCCCAGCCCCGCCACCTCGCCCCCCTCGAGCAGCAGCAGGGCGTCCGTCGTGTCTAGCGGAGGAGGGGCCGCCGCGGCGCACAGTCCGGAAGACACGAGCGGCGGCGGCAGGAACAAGGCCGCGAGGAGGTCCGGGCCGACGCTCCTCGACCCGCTGCGCACGAGCGACCCGGACGAGGCGGCGAGGCGGTTCATGCTGCTGGCCTCGTCGACGAACATCGTCATCTGGCCGCTGTACGTGGTGGGCGTGTCGTCCGTCTGTGCCGACGACATGAAGGCGTACGTCGTCGAGCGGCTGCAGGCCATCTGCGCCGAGACGGGCGACAGGCAGGCGGACGCGGTGGCGAGCATGGTCGAGGAGCAGGAGACGCTGGCCGGGTGGCTTGACATCTCTCTGCGGCCGCGCGGTGAGGATGCAGTGAGGAGCAATATGGATTGGGTCAGTGAGACGTCTGTGCTGAAGAGTGAGGGGGGAAGGACTGAAGCTTCATGCGCATGATGATAACGTATTTTTTTGAGGCTGTGAGCAGAGGTACAGAGATACAAATGCTCGGTTATTCGCTGTCTATGATACATGAACGCTATTATAATCCGTATATTCCCACTGTTCCGTCTCGCGAGCCTCCGTGATGCCCAGTGCTCGGTCGTTGCCGGGTCCCCCATCGCCTCGTGGCCCCTGGACAGCACCGGGCTTAATGTCACGTCCGAAGCAATCACCATGTCCTGGTGGCAATTCAAGTTATTTCCTGTAGCTGAACAGATCTTCACACCTGTCCACTTTAGTAGTTTAGCATTTCGATAGACGCGAAGTTACGGCTATCAGGATGTAATCACCAACAACAAGACTAAATTACACTCATAAGATACGATATCTATCGACAAAAGCTATCTGTCACACACCTAAGATAGATGGAAGGATCTGGTATAACCGCCTCAACTCGGCTGGCTCAGGCTTTATGCAATGTCCAGAAACCGCTCTCTAATGCTGTAAAACACACAATAATGATGCCAAAGGAGTCGCTACCCACACTACAAGACTAAACAGTCCAGGATAGACCTAGTCACCGTCAACACTGTCGTTTCTAAAAACGAGCGCATCAGCATGAGTGCTGTGGTTCCAAAGAAATACGAGCGCCAGGATTATATAGCGGATCGATGAAAGCCAGTCGGAGTGAACTCGATGGCCCATGTGTCGCCAAGAAGCCGTACTGAAGCGGCGTTGGGTAGCATTGGAGGCTAGGAAATAAAAACTTACCACCGGCTAGCTTCCCACTCCAGGATCCAACTGCAGCATATCTTCAACCTCTGGCGTACGCTCGTCGTCTCTAGCAGTCGATATTTCTCCATTTCTCTGACAGGGAGGATGTTGGCAAACCACCAGGGGAAGAGAGCCGGGTCGTTCGGACATTGGCCGTATATGGCCAAGATGCGTGCCGTTAGCCACCCAACGCTCTGTTGCTGCATGCGTCTGACGAAATCCGTGGCAAAATCCATCAGTATTTGCGTCGGCGTGGTTTCTATCTCTTGTCGCGTGGTCGGAAATCGGGATGCGCCGGTGCTCGGCGGATGGTCGGGGTTGTTGTCTGCTGCGGGCACAGTACTCTGAGCGCCCCGGATTTCCGCCGCTTCCAGCGCCTCCTCCTCCCCGATGCTAATGTCGTTAATCATCTCGACCCTCGCCACGGTATATCCGTCGACCAAAGCATGCCGTAGTACTCGAAATCGGGAAACTCCAACAGTCTCAAGCAGACTCCGACCATCGTCAAAGAACTCAACGTTCACAATGCGTAACACGGTTCCAAACTCCACGAAGCCAGGGTGATCATAGAGCACCATGCCAAAAGTACGATTTCCCTCTAGCGCTCGCCTGATCATGAGTCGGTACCTGGGTTCGAAAATGTGGAGAAATGTAGGCATGGACGGGAAGGCGAGCGTGCAAATAAAAAGAGGCATGTCGCATTCGCCCACCTGGTGACTGATGGCCTCGGCTAGCACCGCCTGCCGGCGGTCCTCCAGCATATCTGCCCAGAAATACGTCGTTATCCTCTTGACCAGTTCGTTTTCTGGGCAAGCTTCGCGGTATATGAGCGGCTGTATTGAGAGCGGCCGTCGACATATAGGACAGTGCCTTGCATGGTCCAGCACGCGTTGCAAGCACACCCGGCAGTACGTGTGCCCACATGGAGTAGTGACTGCGTCGTAATACAGAGCGTAACAGACCTGACAATCCATTTCTGCCCTCGTTACCTCCTTCACTTGCGCGAGAATAGCAGCATCGAGGTTGACGTGCTCACTGGTGTCTGGGCTGAGGTAGCGGACCTCGGCGTTGTAATCGAGCTCTCCCAACTCAGCCAGGAGATAGGTTGCCAGGAGGCGTCCACCGGGAAGCGGCCGCGGAACGGGATCCTCGCCTTGCAGAGACGGTACGCCTGCCGCCTCCCACTGATCTCTAGTCACCACGACAGTCGACAAAGAACTGGTGACGGCGACATCCCGACCTTTCTCATATTCCGCCCGAACTGCTGGTAAAACCTTGTTCACGGCAACATTTGCGCCGCAGTCGCTGACTGCATGCTCCTTCCCGCAGTCGGGAAAGGGGCAATGGAAGCCCCGGGCTCTGGACTCAGTCGCCGGGTATGATATATTGGCCCGGACATAAGGTTCAGGAAGACACAGCCTGCAAATTGTCTTTCCACAGGGTAGCGTCACAGGCTGCCGTAATGGAAAGGAGCATTTTGGACATTGCACAAGGCGGACAACGTCCCTGATTTGCTCGGGGGTCAGGTGGTGCCGTTCGTCTACCGGAACCTCGACTGTCGGAGCGTCGGTGACGGATCCGGTATCGTGACGAGGGGTTGACGAGGTCGCAACAGCATCGTCTGCCCGGGATGAGGACATGAACGGTGATTTGAGGTCCAGCCAATTGCCGGATGCATGAATGATGCCTGTAAGACAGAACTTGTGGGGTGTTCCTAGATCTAGAGCTGACACTGGCTATCTTCCGCTGAAGTCCACGGGGTAGTTGCTCCGATGCTGTCGTTTGCCGTTGAATAAATGGATGGTAAGACGGACTACCAGCGTTCGGGGATGCCAGGGTAGGTAACGAAGCAACACTAAGTATGGCAAAAAGGAGCGTGGTGACGGGCCGGGACACGGGCAGATGCTGGTAGGAACAACTGTGTGATCTGCAAGAATATTCTTGATCTGTCCATAAGAGATCCTGAGAGGCGGGAAATGTATGTATTCAGAACGAAACGTGAAATTACAAATGTTTGAGTTCCGAAGGAGGGCAATGATAAGCCTGTTGAGGGACGTCTGTCCCCAAGTCAGTCCGAGGATATGTTGCCTGTGGGGACCTTTGGTGTTGAGACAGATTATATGATGATCCGTACAGGTGCGGGTGCTGAGATACTGTACTCGTGTATGTCTAGAGGTTGTAGCGAAGAAGCGGGGAGTCAACTGTGAGAGCACAGCGCGACTCTCGTGTACTAGTCGTCATGCAAATCGAAAAAAGAACATTGAAGGCTGTTTTGGTTTCGGTCATGGACATCAGGAAAAGCTCAAGAAGAAAGGCGCATGCGTTTCGCGCATGAAGGAGCGCTTTCCGGTTGAAGCCATTCGTGGCAGGCCCTGCGAAACATGGTCGTAGAAGCGAAGTACCAGTACTTGACCAGTCGCCAAATACGGCCAGTCTCTGCCTTGATTCAACAGTCTGGTGACTTGCTGCTACGTCAAAGTCGGCAAAGCCCAGCGGCTATGGTGACACAGTGAGAAAAGACGTCAATTGCACCCCTGTCAGCGCTTGACTGGAATAGATCTAGCTGCATGGAATGCCCCACTTCTTCTCGACCCTGATCGATCGCAGGCCCATCATCGACCGCATCTGAAGTCATCAACGTGGTGGTCCATCGAACTCGACTGATTTTGCTGATAAATTCTCTGGTAGACCACACTCCTGTCACTTTCTTCAAGTTCCTGACAGGTAGTCATGGGATGCACATAGATAGACCGGTAGCTATGTTCCGGACAACCGACGGGCCTATTCTTGTCTGACTGTGTAGGTAAGGCGCAACAATGGCGCGATTCAGCGGTGCATTACAGATTCAGGGACCAAATGACCCCGGATCGTTGACGTCAGACATACAGCTGGAGTTACCGAGAACTCCATGGAATGTCGGGCGCTCCACCTACACACACAGTACAGTGTGCTGCACCTACCACAGTACACGACAATTGGACATTACACGTATACAGACATACTGTAGCGACAAAACACGCGTGTGAACCCGGAAAGTCTAAGTTCAGTAGCTGTTGTACTAGACAGATATCACCTTACCATGCAGGACATTGTTGTCCCGAGATCCCTACATCTGATAATACCCTTTGACAGAGGCTGCAGTTTGCGTAGAGAAGTCGGTCAGGTCCCACCGTCAAGGACGCTTTGGAGCAGATGAATCTTTCCTGGAAACACCAGACGGCATCACATCAAGAAAACGGGTATCATAGACAACGCTCGACTACTCCATGCCGAACCTCCGAGTTCCCATACAAACGCCAATTCATGCTAACTCTTACGGCCATGCTATGCATCAACCCCGTTCGCCTCCTTTGCCCCTGAGTTCGAATCACCGGAGGCGTCGGGCATCGGCTCGTCCTTATCCCCTTCGGCGCTCGCCAGCGCATTCTCGCCATTGGTTTCTGTCCCATTTGCCACGGCGCCGTAGATAAAATCGCGGAGTGATTCATAGGCTTCATCAAGACTGTCGGCCATGATGACCTTGTCGAACTGGCCCATGTCCGCCTTTTCGAGCTGCTCTGGGAGTTGCTTGAGAATTTCCTCAAGCCTCTCTCCCGACGTGCCCTTCTCCCTCAATCGCGCCTCGAGCATTTCAGCACTCGATGGCCGTACTAACACATAACGTGCGGCGTATTCCAGGTCCTTGACCTGCTGTGTGCCCTACCAAGTCATGTCAGTTGGAAGAATCCAGACACAAGGTCATCTATACGTTAACTTACCTCGTAGTCCATCACGAGGATTGGTACTTTACCGGCTTCGGTGACAGTGTCTACCAGACTTCGATTTGTGCCGTAGTTGACGCCCTCGGTGTCTGTGTATTGCAGAAATTGGTCTCCATCACGCATCATGCTGAATGCTTGCGCATCCACAAAGTGGTAGTCTTTGCCTTCCGCTTCCCCTGGTTCGGCCTTCCTGCTGATATGTGCCGGTACCTTCTCGAAAACACCCGCATTCTTTTCGAGCAGCATCTGAATCAGTGTTGACTTCCCGATGCCGCTCGGACCGACGAGGATAACTGGACGTCGATCATCCGGAGAAGCCGTAGTTTCATCGTTATCCTGGGTTGCCTCGGGCTCTTCTGCCGGTTCCTCTTCAAAGACCGCGTCAATCTTCTCCGGATTGTCTATCCTGTCGAATGACGCTAGTTTGTATTGGCTGGCAAGTCGCAAAGCCCTCCAGCTCTTACTGGCCTTGCCCTCGACGGCCGCCGCCTTGGTCTGGTTATTTGTCGGCATTTCGATCTCAAAATCGTCATCGGCTATCTTTCTTCGAAAAGACATCAGGTCCGGAGCTTCACATCGCTCTTTTGACCTGAACTTTTTCATAACGTCGCCATCGCTGTCGTCGGTCAGGAAGTCTAAAGAGAGAGTTCCCATCGCGGCATACGGGCGTTTGTTGGTCGCCATTTTCCGAGCAACGGCCTTGGCCTCGTTGAATTGATGGGGCGAGACTCGCGGCATCTCTATTGACGGGCAGTTTTCCACCTTCCACCGAATCCAGTTCTTATCTCGGACCAAGACCGATTCGACCATTCTCAAGAAATAAGGCCCTTCTATGGGGTGTCCCTGTTTGATGTAGTCGCCGATAGTCTTCTTCATATCGTTCGCCCATTTTGTGTCATCGTCGCTCAGGACCTGGTCCGAGTACATGACCGATTTGTTTTGAACCTTCGTGGTGCTCAGCTTCTCTTTCGCTTTGGGAGATAGAGAAAGAAGAAAGTCTAAAATGATTAGAGCTTGAACCAAAATGTTCCGCCGGAAGGAGATATCGCTAATCTAGGACTAGTCAGTAATAGTATGCAGTGAGGATATTGTGGACTTGGTACCTCTAACTCGAAGAGGTCCCGACTAGTCAGGTATTTCGGGTTGAAGGTGTTAGCCAAGTCATCGTCGCCGTCCTCAGGTTTCTCCTTCGGGTTTCGCCTCGTCTCCTCGCCCTGCTTTTCCTTTTCTTGCTTTCGGGGTTCAGGCTTTATGGTGCTAAAAGTAGCCATAGTGGCCTCGATACCGGTTTTGAACTGGGTCAAATTGGCAGGCTCAAACAACTTTTTGGGCTGACTGAAGATTGACTGAAGGGACCAAAAGATCGGATAGAGCTGATCCGGGTCAAGACGCTTGGCGGCCTCTGTTGCTGGCTTTCCGTTAGAGGTGGCGTCTTTCGACGAAGGCTTGGGCTCTGGTGTTTCTCCGATCTCGTTGCTCGGCGTGTCAACGTCCATCTTGTCGGCACTTTCGTCCTTCTTGAAGTCCTGATCGAATGTTGTCTCATTCTCGACATGGTATTCACCACGGAGGTTCACGGAACTCTTGTCGCCCAGTGGAAAACTCTGGAACATGAATATGAAAACTCTGCCGCAGAAGGCCGTGTCCTCCGCACGAGATAGTCGCCTCAGGAGTTCATTGCATGTCCGTAGTATAACCAGCTTCTTCTGCTCGAAATGCTTCGATGTTATCTTTTCACGTCGCGACTCAAGGAAGTCGAAGACTTTGCGGCATCCAGCAATCGTTTGGCTGTCTAGGAGCTCTTCCACCAGCCAGAATAGGAGTGCCGGCTCGCAACTTGCACTGTCCGACAAGATAGAGAGAATATCAAACAGATTCCAGACTTGAACAAACTCTGGAGACTCGATAGAAGTTGCCGCCTAAGGTGTGGTCAGTTTTTTGCCGACTACACCATTTTTGATTTCCTCCACTCACTATCAGGTTGCTGAACTTGTCGCGAGCGGCAGTCTCGACGATCGCAAAGCGTCGTGATTTGGTGAGGTCGCCATTATCATCTGCGTCTTCTGAAGGGCCATTTAAAGCAAGAGCCTGGGCTAATCTGAGTGGGAGGTCTTCGAAATCCGAGCTCGCGAGAGCAGGCTCAATCGACGACGTCTGTTTGACCGCTGCCGCGTGTTGGAGTGACTCCTCCAGAAATTTATGCACGGCAGAAACGCCTGGGACAATTGTTTCGCCCATTTCGAGCGGAGCTGTCGTAGACTGTGAGCTCTGTTTCGGTGTTGGAGTTTGTCGAAGTGTTACACTGCGAAAGTGAGGCCTTCTGCAATCAAGGCTTTGATGTACTAGAAAACTCCATCGATGGCCGGGAGCTTAGACACGGAGGAAAATTATGGTTCGCAGTATTGGTAACGCATGAGGAACAGTTTGCGATCCTTCCTAGAGAATATGGGCCAGTGACTGTCGATAAAACTAATGAGATGAGGCTGAAAGGAGGACGCGATATCAATGTGTGGAGCAACGAGCAGCGCGAAGTGGGTCTTGAATGTCTGCAAGGCTGAAGCGCTAGCAAAGCTCAGCTTGCGAACTGGTGCAGCCACATTAAGCCACACTTGTGATGCTGGCTCGACCATTTGCTTGACCATGAAATTTCTATGAACTGTTTCCATCCATGCAGCCTCCAGTCGCGCGGTCATAGAAGAGGCTTTCCGGCACGCGACGAACCCAACAGCGAGCCCTGAAGCAACAGAGATGCCTCCGGCGAAGAGACTACGAAGCAGTGCCCAGTCGCGCTCACAAGGGACCTCAACTCAGCCAGCTTCCGGCGACAAAGTCCGAGATGGAGAGGGAGAAGGCGAGTTCGCGTCGCTTGCCAAGCAGCATTGGCTCAAGACTTCGAAGCGTACTACAAAAGTGAAGGTGAAGAACGACGTTTTAAAGCGCGAGATATGGGATGCTATCGAGAAGGACGGGTTTCAGTTCAAGTCCCTGCTCGCACTGGAGGGTCTTCAAACTCTTGAAAGGTTCGCTCGCATCAAATTGACCTTTGCCCTGTCGGCCATTAGCTGACACTTTTCTTCAGCTACCTCTGGCCGGGGTACTCCGACGAATCCTCCAACTTCCACGTACTCCTAATAGTATTGATCGCCAATGTCAAGCGACGGGAGAGGCTGGAGACATGGGGTAAGTGTTGCGCATCTATCAGGCCGCGGATCCTCTAACCTCACTAAGGAATATTCAACGACCGACCCTCCGACTTTTCGAGCTTGTTTCGACGAATTCTCTCCATGAGTCTTGACACATCATTATCATGGACTATCAGGAGGCATATTCTCCTTTTCGTCATACATGCTTTCCAAAGCCTGGACTGTGGCATCGTGCGCAAAGAGTGCGCGCCGCTCGTCTCAATATCCGTTTGGCACAATTTATCGAGCGATAAGAAAAGAGACCAAAGTCTCCAAACCAGTCCGCATCTGAAAAAGGCTTGGAAGGCTTCCGCCAAACGCTACGATGCTGCGGACGATGAGACAAAGGCTCGCCTGAGATTCGAGCGGTCTTGGCTATATACACTGGTGCTTGACTTTCTCAACCAAATCTACTCCGAAGATGTCAAAGAAGGTAAAAACGATGTCACTATCCCATAATGCCCGGTGCTGACACTTCGTAGAACAACTACTCTATTGCGAGCGTTTTGTAGAGTTCCTTACAGACCTACAAAGTCAACTACCAACAAGAAGATACGTCAACACACTTCTGCAGGACCTGCATGTTCTGCCGGCTCTTACCTTGTCTCCCTTGTACAATGACGAGGACAGCGACCTCCTACGGGATCTTTACTCCATGCTAGCTCACTACACGTATTTTACGGTCGATGATCAAACCGGTGTACAACATAGCCGGGCTGAGGCTTATGACCGACACTGTTCACAACTAGCGAAGCTACAGAGGATCTCTCTGAAACACTTTAAGGACAAATTAACAGTCCTCGCCTTGTCAAATTACGGTTCGATCGACAGGAGGACAGAGCTGGCAGGCCTTCTTGAACCGCTGTCGACTGAGGAACTTAAACAACTGGCTGACCTTCTGGAACTAAGGATATCCTATCCAGATTCGTCCAAGCTAGTCGTCGATCGGAACTTCATCCTCGAGGTACTCCTCTCGACATTCGAGAAGAGAGACACCTTCCAGGAGACTGCTCAAGAGCTCAATGTCCTACCAGACGAGCAGACGCTTTTCGATCACAGCCTGATGAGAACGGACGATTATGACGGTTCTCGGCCCTTGGCGCTTCCGAAACTGAATCTCCAATACCTGTCTGTCGGAGACTTTCTCTGGAGAGCACTAATACTCTACCGCTGCGAGTCTTTTTACGGAATACGCCGGGATATTGAGGATGTCATTCGCAGACTTCAACCAGAATCCAGGAAGGTCGGGGAGACATCCTTCTCAGGGTTCTCGAAAATGGCGCTGCCTATCAGCAAGCCGTCTATCCTCGAGGTAATTCCCGCCTTAGTTGGTGACGACAAACCATCCAGCGTGCGGGCAGAGGTAGCAATCGATGTCCGCAAGTGTTCGGATTCTGTCCGGCGCGACTGGGAATCCTTACGACCAGGCGATGTTGTATTTCTCCTCGCTGTTGACGTATCGAAGCCTCAACAGGTCTCCAATGGTGGTGCTTCTCAAACAGAGGCTCAAAAGTTAGGCCTCAAGGCCGTCCGGTCGGCCGAGGTCATCCAAATAGTTGACCAACGAGGCAACACTATCAAAGACGCAAGGGCGTACTATGATGGTCGAGATCGAAGTTCGACGCGAAAAGTGCAACTAAAGCTTGACTCACAACGATACAAGGAGGACACACAGAGGTCTAGCTCAGACAAGCCGAATATCTATGATGATATCAACGTCATCGTACGTAGGAGCGGTAGGGAGAACAACTTCAAACCGGTTCTCGAGTCTATCCGCAATTTGACACTTTCCGATGTTCCGTTGGCTTCTTGGCTCCACGAAGTGTTCCTTGGTTACGGTGATCCAGCGGGAGCAACATACAAACATCTTCCAAACCGGATTAAGAAGGTCGACTACAGGGACACATTTCTTGACTGGCAGCATCTCATCGAGAGCTTGCCAGGGAAGATAATTGAGCCGAGCGACGACGCGTCGGGAAGCTTTGGTCCACCTTACGTACTGGAAAACGTTGAGAGCCAAGTCCAGGAAGTGGCATCGAAGTCGTCCAAGAAGCGGAGGCGGGATGCGGAACCCGCCCTGATTGCTGACGTGGAGACGCTGAAAGTGTCAACTTACAAGCCACCCAACAATGGCCCATACCCCGTGGATGCACCGAAGTTGAACAAGATCCGCTTCACTCCTGCTCAAGTTGAGGCAATCATTTCGGGGACACAACCAGGTTTGACCGTTATCGTAGGACCACCTGGCACGGGCAAGACGGACGTTGCCACCCAAATCATCAACAACATATACCATAATTTTCCTAACCAGCGGACATTGCTTGTCGCCCATAGTAACCAAGCCCTCAACCAGCTTTTTGCCAAGATTGTCGCCTTGGATATAGATGAGCGGCATCTTCTGAGGCTCGGTCATGGCGAGGAGGAGCTTGAGACGGAGGGGAATTTCAGCAAGCATGGGAGAGTCGAGTCCTTCTTGCAAAACCGCGACAAGTATTTGTTGGAAGTGAATCGTCTCGCGGCAAGCATGGGCGCGCCGGGGGCTCACGGCAACTCGGCCGAAACAGCTGGGTACTTCAACTCGGTTTATGTTGAGCCAGCTTGGGCCAAGTTGGAGGAGACCCTGAAATCAGAGGATGCATCGCCGGAGGACATTGTCCAAGCATTCCCTTTTCACTATTACTTCGCAGACGCACCCCAACCGCTTTTCCCTCCCGAAGCTGATCGCGAGGCTGTGAAAGAGATTGCTTTGGGGTGTTACCGACACATTGCAAAGATATTTTCGGAGTTGGCTGATATCCTGCCTTTTGAAATATTGCGGCGCGACCGGGACAAGGCGAATTATCTCCTCACCAATGAGGCTCGCATCATCGCCATGACGTCGACTCATGCTGCTATGAGGAGAGCGGAGATCGCATCTCTCGGCTTCCACTACGACAATGTCGTTATGGAAGAAGCTGCTCAGATTACGGAGATTGAGAATTTCATTCCTTTGGCCATGCAGAAGCCAAAGGACGGGCAGATGCCTCTGCAGAGGGTTGTATTGTGTGGTGATCACTTCCAGAACTCCCCCGTCATACAGAGTCTAGCCTTCCGGCACTTCGCGAACCTCGAGCAGTCGCTCTTCTCTCGACTGGTGCGTCTCGGTGTGCCAGCAATCACACTCGATCAACAAGGCCGCGCTCGGCCCTCGATTGCGGGCCTCTACCAGTGGCGATACCCCAAGTTGGGTAACCTGCCACATGTGGAGACTCAGCAAGAGTACTTGACTGCGAACGCGGGCTTCAAGTACGACTACCAGTTCATAAACGTCCCCGACTACAAGGGTAAAGGAGAGTCCGAACCAACGCCGCATTTCATCCAGAATCTGGGCGAAGCCGAATACGCGGTTGCCATTTTTCAATACATGCGATTGCTTGGCTACCCAGCCGAGAAAATCAGTATTCTGGCCACCTATGCTGGTCAGCGGGCTTTGATCAAGGATGTGCTGGCCCATCGCTGCGCGAAGAACCCACTGTTTGGCTTGCCGCGGATAGTGACCACTGTGGACAAGTACCAGGGCGAGCAGAACGATTGTGAGTCACACATCCTCACCCACCACGGCAGTAATACTAACGGTTTTGAATAGATATAATTTTGTCGTTGACCCGCACATCGAGGGTAGGATACCTTCGCGATATCCGTCGCCTCACAGTGGCGCTGTCCCGCGCTCGGCTCGGGCTCTACATCTTGGGTAGGCGGGAGGTGTTCGAAGCGTGCTTCGAGCTTCGCGAGGCATTCGAGCTGCTGCTCCAGCGGCCGGATAAACTGACGCTCGTGACGGGTGAGCTCTGGCCTTCGTCCCGGATCCTGTCCGAGGAGGAAGGCAAAGAAGTGGCCGGCGAGACGGTCATGGAGAACGTCGAGCATCTAGGCCAGTACGTGTTCGAGATGACCAACACGAGGATTAAGCAGCTCCGCGCCGAGCGCGGATTGCCTGAGGACGTGGCTGCTCCGCAGGAGGCACTGCCGCAGCCGGACGAGGGGCCTGTGGAGGTGATGGAGGCCGAGGATGCGGAAGAGGCTGTGGCGGAGGCACAGGCTGAGGGGTTCGAGGCTGAGGAGGATTAGACTTTTACACGGCGTTTGCTTGGGTGATGCATCGTGGCGAGGTCAAAAGTTGGTTCTGGTCACCGGGAAAATGAGCACTTCACCTTGGGACGTGTGAGGAGTGGAGTGTGTACTGCAGTTAGATACCAACCGTGCCTTGTTTCCTTATCACAGTCTACCATGAGTCGTCAAATAAGCGCAGGTAGAGTTCTTAGCTTTGCACATGTTCTTGATACGGAAAAGATTCACTTTTGACAGCCACGGGTTCGGTTCGGCAGCTGTCGTACCTGGACACCAAGATGAGTCAAGAGTACGTAACGTACGATGGATTAGACCTACTCCGTCAAAGTATCTTTTAAGGATGGACTAAATAGGGTTGGATGATTGCTGGCTATAAATGTTGAAACACTCATATGAAAGTAACAAAGCCCAACGAACCTTGGGTTACTAAGGAAGCTCCCTGTACAGCTACAGCCACCCTCTGTTTACAGCTCTATTTGACGGGTTCTCGTTACACATAGGGCGGAAGTGCACGCCGGGCACTTAGAGAAGTCGTCAGCCCGCTGAACAGTACGTGCATATGCACGTAGACAGCGAAGAATTAATTGTAGCCTTCTGCTCCGTGAGTAGCCGCGTATGTTTCGTCACCGTGCAGGAGCAGCTGGGTGAGGTGGATAACCCCCTTGATACCTTAGTACCTAGGGATGGGCGTCATATTAGTAAGGTAGTGAACTGGGTGCTGATTTTTTAAACAGCCCGATACCGTACAAGGTACCTTAGGTACTTTACTGTTTCTCCAGTGACTTCATTCTTACGATTCACCACAAATGTCACGAACCGATGCTACAGTAAGACAAACACCTAAGGAAGGAGCATTCTTGTTCCTTCTCTGGGCCGAGTGTCGTCTCAAAATCGTTCCATCTTGGGACCGAATGGAAACAGAGGGCTCCGATTGGCTAGGGCTTCTAGCTCCCTATCAGCTGCTTTTGACGAACGTTCTATTATGCACCTATCAAGCATTCTAAATCGTGTCTTTCACTTCTACCTGGTTGAAGCTTTCGCCCCAAAGCATAGTACAATAGGGGGTTCCCGTGTTCTTGCAGTGTTGAGTGCATCACTCGACTGGCTGGAGACAACAGTTGCACAGAGTTGCGTTTGATCCAATCTGGTAGTGTGGAAAGGTTGGTTATTACTACAACTTGGCTGACTCGCGAGGCGTTGGTGACCAATGTTGAAGCCTCGATTCCTGGTTAGGTCTTCGGACGGGAGTTTGAGTTACTGTGCTGTCGATCTGGGGAGGTGGTGGCTGTACGGCAGCCGGAACCCTGGACGAGGACGGGAGCAGGGCTGCATGTTCAGTCGCAGTCGCGACAGTCATTCGGCTAATTTGCATGCAGAGAAGACTTTTCGAAGGTGACCCTGGACATTTAGTTCGAAACAGTAGCCTTCTGTACCCGGGTATTTGTGAAGACGGCTGGCTTCGAGGCTTTACTCTAACCTTTCACTTCTAAGCTTTCTCGCTGAGGCCAAAAAAGGCAACTACCTAAAGTACTTGCCTTAGGTACGTTATGTAACAAAGGGCCATATAACACAAAGCACGACAACAATGCTTAGATTTGCTCGAGAAACGCAATGATAGCCAGCTAGGCTAGTCAAGTCAAACAGCGGCAAATGCTCAGCGAGCTTTGTCCATTTGAAGAAGCAAGAATCTGGAAGTTTGCCGTCAATGTTTCGAGACTTGAAGTATGAGTCGGTGGTGAGACTAGGCAGTAAAATATCACCCAGAACACTCCACTGTACACAATAAGGTCTCTTGGAACCTTTGTTGGGCTCCAGCACAGTAAAAAAATGCAAATAGACTTCCACTCAGCACTGGCAACCGCTGTTCTATCGGTGTTACGGTTTTCTGCTCAGAGGTGGTACGTACTTGCTATCGCGGATTTAGGAGTTTGCCGCGAGGAAAGCTGGAGATGTCTGACTCCTTTCTGCATGCTTCGGGGCTGCACATGCATAGCATGATAGCTGTGACTCTTGTACAAACAGAGGTTGAGTCAAGCACGTGTGATTTGTACTGTAGTATTCGTACGCATCGTACTATTGCAGCCTGCGCCGGAAGGTACTCCTCCACTGCTATTCGTGGCCAGAATATACGAAACATGCGACTGTTGAACGGCATGTACAGTATCTAAGGTACTTGTGCAACTAAGCGAGTGACGTTTTGGAAGTGCGGACCGGGCAGTCAAGTGCAGTCACGTACTCAGACCCTTCCATTCACCCCCTTGTTCATGTAATGTACTGTACCTAGCAAAGGTATTTCTCTGGGCCACACACGGACCAGCCCACCCAGGTCTCACCCGGCACGACCCCAGTCCAGAAAATTCACCCATCATTTCGCCCGCCAGAATGCAGATACGACCATTTCCCTCAGGAACTTTTTTTTCCGCCCTCAACCATCACACATTCATCTTCATCCTAGAAGTGAATAGAGAGGATCCATACCATCTGGATCTGCGCTCTCAGTTCTTTCTTACCTCCTGTGTAATATTCACATCGGAGTGTTCCTCTTAGCCAGAAGAACAGGAGCTTTTCTTTTTTCTTTTTTTAATAGAGAAAAGGAAGCATCTCCACTCTTGCTCTGGTTCTTTCCCCAGCCCGTCACTAATCTGTCTCGACGCTCGGGACAACGACACTTTTTTTTTGCGACAGGAAATCCACTCCTTCCCGAGCAACACACACATTCATCCGAACGAGTGTAGACTCTTCAACATTTCGAGGAAACCTTCACTCAGCCGAGTGGTCATCGATCTAGTTGGACGAGCTTCATTCTCTCGATTCAGCCATCGGTCGATAACGACAACCTCGACAGACAGTCTTTTCACGCCTTGTCTTTTCGCGACCGCGCCAGGCTGGATTCGACATCCACCCATTTTTAATTTCGTTCAACCCGGAAAACCCTTGAACGACATCTCTCTCTCTCCCTTCCCTTCATTTATCTCCATCGACACATCGACCAAATCGTGAGATTACCAGAAAACACGCGGCTTTCGAGTCAACCAGTCCCTTATGACTTCTACTGCTGGTCAACCCATCCAAACCTCGGCGCCGAATTCCTCATCAACCGCAGCTCCGTCATATGCCTCTGCTGCTGGTGCGACGAAGAAGCCGACACCGACGCCGTTGACTGCGACGGGCGCTAATCCGCCCATCGTGGTCGGAGGTTCCGCCGCATCTGCACCTGCTTCACAGAATGGAAAGCCTGTCTCAGCTTCGCCGGTGAACGGCCGTCCTAACATTACGCCAGCCATTCCAGTGTCCACTGCTGCCTCCGGCGCTCCAGCTGTTGTCCACGGCGCCTCCAGTGTCAACGGCACTTTGAACAACCACGTCCGGAAGGGCTCAGTTACGATCAGTGCCAACGCACCATCTAGCCACATTGCCAACGGCGGTCCAGTTGGCGGATCCAAGGCCAGCATTCAGTTTGGATACAAAGATTCGCCCGCAGTCGCGCATAGCACGCCGCAGCCTTCGGTTTCCGCCCCGATTCCGATTCCTGGTAACAACAGCAACCCCCGGATCCCGTCACCGGCGCAATCGCCTGCTCCCATTCCCGTTCCTTCGGCTACTGGTGGACGCCCTCCTTCGAGCGCGCCTCCTCCAAACCCAATGACTTTTGGAAGCTTTCCCGGCGAGGGAGATGTGAGTATTTTCTATTCTGTCGTCCTGTCACCCGTCACCAAACCCTAAATCGGTTTTTTGTGCCGACTGAAACCCAAAATGGAGCTTGGTTATATAGCACCTTGCCCATTCTCGAGAGCCAGACTTTCCCGTTCACCTACCAAGAATAACCAATACTGATCTTTGTGTCTCCCTCATTTAGCGCCACCTGAAGCAACCACCCGTTGCTCAGAACCCTCTTGCCATGGGCCATCAACAGGCCGGATCTCACATCCGAAGAGACTCCCAGGTCTCTGCTCATGGCGATATGCCGAACCATGGTGGACACGGTTCGAATCGTGGTGGTTATCAGGCGCAAGGCGGTCGTGGCGGCCGTAACTTCACGGCTCCCTACAACAACCAGCAAATGGGATATCCTCCAAACAACCACAACCAACAACGGTTTGGTGGCGGCCCTAACGCTGGTCGAGGTGGTATGCAGTACCAACCTGGCCGCAACTCTATCGGCCCATACCCGAACTCGCCCCAACCACCACGCGCTAGTCCGGCACAGGCTCCTGCGGTACCTCACCTAGGGACCCCGAATATGTCCCAGGCTGTTCCCATTCCTGCTCAGCAGCAGTACTATCCGCCACCACACATTTATCAGCAACAAGTAATTCCCCCTCCCAGTTCGACTGATTCCTTTGCTTTCTCTACTGCCAAGTCATACAAGAAGAAAGGGGCAAATCGCCGAGACTATGAGAGATCTTCTCATCATGCTCGACAGCCCAGCTCTTTCTACAAGCAGAATAACCAGTACAACTCTTCCTATCAGTTCAACGGCTCTCGTCGGTCTAGCGTAAACAGCAACAGACGCGAAGAGCCAAGACGGGAGTGGAATGCCGACATTGGTGGATACTCTCTTCCACCTCCATGTCCAGGCGGACCACCTCCCTATGATTATGTTCCCTTTCGCTCGTCTTCTATTCTTCAGCCCACAGGGGAGATCAATCTCTCGCCCGAGAGTGGCAACTTTGAAAAGCTACTAACCGCCAAGAAGCAGATGGGTCAAATGAGTGTCTATCCCAACCAGGGCTTCGACCCGTACGGCCGTCCCTACTCGATGCCTGCTTTCCCAGGATATGGCGCGCAGCCGCCATACCTTAACCAAGGTTCCCCCGCGCCTGGACCGGCTTTCAATCAGGCATATGTCAACCCCTATCAGCAGGGTCCCCCTGCCGCACAGCCTATGTCACGTAACTCGTCACAGGTATCAGAGAGACCGTCCTCGAGCACAGGACATAGTCAAGCCCCACTAATTGCACAGACACCTACACAGCGCTCGTCGCAGCCGACGCCCCCTGCCGTTGTTCAGGGAACTTCTCGGCAGGCGCCTAAGAACAAGAGGATCGTCATCAAGACTCCTTCAGGTGATGTACTCGACTTCGACAAACTCAAGGCTCCTGCCTCTCCCGCCGCGGCCAGCCACCTCTCGACACCTCCCGTCGTCGCTTCTACACCGACACCGCCTCCCAAGTCGGCCACTCCTCTTCATACTCGGACTGAAAGCACCGCTCCCAGCTCCGGCAAGACCGCCGAGCAAATCAAGAGCGAGTTTGCAGAGCTTGTCCGGAAGACGGCCGAAGGAAGCGAGAGCCCGAGCGAAAACAAGCCCAAGGTAGATGAGGATGCTGCCGCCAGCGAGAAAGCCGTCGCCGAGGAGAAGGCTCAGAAGGAAGAAGAGCAGCGGGCGAAGGAGGCAGAACGCCTCGCGGCCGAGAAGAAAGCTGAGGAAGACGCGAAGGCCAAAGAGCAGGCCGAAGCCGAGGCTAAGGCCAAGTCTGAAGCTGAAGCAAAGGCTAAGGCTGATGCTGAGGCAGAATCGAAGGCAAAAGCAGAGGCTGATGCCCAAACCGCAAATGTCGAGCCCGAGAAGGCGTCCCAGCCGGACCAGCCTGCGGAGACCGAAGATGAATATATGGAGCGTATGATCCGCGAGATGGAAGAGGCGGACGCCAAGCGTGAGAAGGAGCAAGAGGAGCTGACCCTAAAGAAGAAAGCGGCTGCTGAAGAAGCTAAGAAGCGTGCCGAGGCCGATAAAGAGAAACTGGCGGCTGAGAACGACGCAAAGCTCCGAGAGCAAGAGCGTGAGATGGAGCGGCTTGAGGAGGAGCGCGAGCGGCAGCGGGCAGAGAGAGAGGCCAAGGCAGCCGCTGGCAATGGAGAGTCTGTTTCGGACCTTCTGGCCAAGAAGATCGAGGACCTGAAGTTGTCGGACAAGAAGGAGACGCCCAGTTCGGTTGCCGACAAGTTGGCGAATCTCAACATCAACACGGACGACAGCAGTGCCTCGACTCCTGCTCCCAAGACCGGTGGCAGCGACAAGGCTCGGACCAAGCCTGCGGCGCTGAACCTCATCGTACCTTCGAAGCCGGTGGAGCCTCCTCAACCGAGCGCCGCTCTCCAATCGCTGAAGTCCGCCCGTTGGCTCGACAAAAAGGAACTGTATGATCCTAAGCTCTATCCCAGCGGCTTCTCTTCCCCCAACCCAGCCTTGAACTCTGCCGTCACCAGGAAGAATAAGTCGTTCAAGTATGATGCCCAGTTCCTCCTTCAGTTCCAGAAGGTCTTCACGGAGGAGCCATCGCTTGAGTTTCACCAGCAAATCAAGAGCCTCATCGGCGATCCGGATGGCGGCTCTAGGTCAGCCTCCACTCGGTCTGCCGGTCCGAATACAGGACGGTCCGCTTCCAAGGCTGGACCTGCTGGCGGATTCCCCTCTATGGGTCAGTTTGCCTCCAAGCCTCTGCCTTTGGGTTCTGGAACAACTTCGGCGGAGCGCTTCGCCATGTCTCAAGGCCAAATCTCGAGACCAGCCATGGGCAACCCTATGGCCTCTTTTGGTGGGCGCGGTGGTTTCCCTAGCTCCCAGGGCATGTCCAGGACACCATCTTCAGCCAATGCGGGTGGTATGCCTAACTCGCCACGCCAAGGTAGCAGGCGTGGTGGCGGCAGCAAGAGGGAGAACTTTGGTGGTTCAGCCCAGAACGCCAAGAACATGCCCCTTACTGCAGGACAAGAACTCAAGCCCATTGCTGTCACGGCTTCGGGTTGGAAACCGACGAGCATCGGCAACAAGGCTGCTCAAGCACCGATTGCCACTCTTGCTCAGCAGGGCCATCTCGACCCCGAGATGGTGCAACGAAAGGTCAAGGCAGCTCTGAACAAGATGACTCCGGAGAAGTTCGACAAGATCTCAGATCAGATTCTTACTATTGCTGGACAATCGAAGAACGAACAGGATGGCCGCACTCTCCGCCAAGTTATTCAGCTTACTTTCGAGAAGGCGACCGACGAGGCCCACTGGGCTTCCATGTATGCCAAGTTCTGCAAGCGCATGCTTGAGATGATGAGCCCCGAGATTCGCGACGAGAGCATCCTCGACAAGAACGGCAACGTTGTCAGCGGAGGTGCGCTATTCCGCAAGTATCTCCTCAACCGATGCCAGGAAGAATTCGAGCGCGGTTGGAAGGTTGACCTGCCGGAGCAGCCGTCGGACGCGGATGGCAAGAAGTCGGGCGAGGCTGCGCTCCTGTCTGACGAGTACTATATCGCTGCTGCTGCTAAGCGGCGTGGTCTGGGTCTCGTGCAGTTTATTGGTGAACTCTTCAAACTCGGCATGCTTACGGAACGTATCATGCACGAGTGTGTGCGCAAACTCCTCGAATTCCAGGGTATCCCCGATGAGGCTGAAATCGAGTCACTCACCAAGCTGCTGCGGACGATTGGCGGCAACCTCGACAGCACTGATAAGGGCAGAGGTATGATGGATGCCTACTTCCAGCGCATCCAGAGCATCATGGATCTCGAGAACCTCCCCAGTCGTCTGAAGTTCATGTTGATGGACGTTGTCGACTTGCGGAAGGCCAACTGGGCATCAAAGGAGGCCAACAAGGGCCCTAAGACGCTCAAGGAGATTCAAGCTGAGGTAAGTTTTCGCTACGTCCGCTCCCCATCTTAGTCATTCATGATACTTACTTTCGTTACAGGCTGAGGCTGCTGCTGCCCAGAAGGCAGCTGAGAGCGCGCGTAGCAACCAGAGAGGCGGTCCTGGTGGCGGCCGACCACAGGCGGGTAGGGGCGATGCAAGGAACTTCTCAGCATACAACCAGGCTCTGCAGAACCAGATTGGCTCTGACGACCTACGTCGTCTCAAGGGCTCGGCCACGCGTACGCCTAGCACTAGCGCTTCGTTCGGTCCGACCTCGATGTTCAGCTCCCGGAGTAACAGTGGTCGTCGCCTGGTCCCAGGTGGTGGTTTCGGACGTCCCGGCGAGGAGTCTGGAGCGTCTTCTCGCACTGGCACACCGCCCACGGCAGTTGCTCATACCAATGCATTCGGGTAAGTCCCTCGGCCCGTTGTCTCTATTATACACGAGTAGATATGCTGACATTGGCCCATAGCCTACTCGCTGACAGTGCGGATCACCCGGCCTCACCTCCGTCAACCAAAGCTTCTCCTGCCCTGACCAAAGCTTCCTTGGAGGGTGAGGAGAAGAAGGAGGCTTGAGTGCTCATTTCCTTGCATTACGGTGTCGTGCATGGATAGACCGGGCGGGTTTGGTCTTTTTGCATTTGCAGGCGACGGGGGTATACAAAATTGTGTTAATACAGTCGCGCGCGCAGATCTTCCCTTCCCCTCCTTGATACCTTGATCATTTTCATAGATGCCGTGCGGAAGGGGAGCTGCTTGTATTTCGAGACTTTTCTCTCTTTTCTCTCTTCACAGCGGAGTTCATGGGGGAAACACTTTTCACTTCTTCTCTGTGATTATTATTTTGCGAGTCGTCGTTTCTCATCAAAAAGTCTCGCGCGCATGTTGTTTTACCCCGTTTAGCTCTTTCATGGCAGGAAGAGGGATACACCTCGGCAACTATCCACATTATAATACGGCTACTTTTTTAAAACTGTGTGTACCTGTGCTTGTGTTTGTCAGGAACCCTTGATGAGGTCGAACGAGGTGGTGCAAGATTGGAATGATGTGAGAGCGCCTCCTTGTCTGGCGACGGTGCAGCCTGTCGTTCTCCCATTGCTGGCTAGATAGGGTTGAGATGTCACGATGCTATGGCCCGGTTATACCTCGTCGTCGGTCACGGTGCGTTTTGACAAGTGGCCCTCGGGTCGACTTACTTCGGTGAGGGCGTGTCTAGTTATCGACGGGGTCCCTGATTGCTTTGTCTTTCGCCTTCTGTATTGAGCTGGAAGCAGTCCACTGGACACGGACTGGGCTAGTGGTCTGCTAGACGATGATGGAACACTCCGCAGCCCGTGTAGAAAGGATGAGGAAGACCGTGATCTCATTGGAATCGGAAACATTGAGCAGACTCATTAGTATGTGTACTTTCGATGCGATGGAGGTAATAGGCCTTGCTCAGGTAATACATGGTGACCAGCATCTCCTCTTAAGCGAATTCTTGATATAACTAAAGAACTTTTCCATTCTTGTGAATATGTAAGGAGCAGTTTATTGGCTCCAAGACGGGGCCAGACGTTGGCAACGTAATTCCTATACTATCATCTACGACGGCTAGAAAGCACATGCGCCTCAATTCCTGCTGTACCGGGGGCTGTAAGCAGGTACGTCTTGCGAACAAGCCTATCGTCTGCGGTGACCCGTAATTCGGCCCAGTTAGTGCATCCGCAACCTGCATGGCTGAACTTGCTGCACCCATAATATGCGGGATTAAGGACGCAATATTCCATCCAAAATCAGCAACCAGCGCCAGTGGTTTAGTGGTAAAATCCATCGTTGCCATCACGTAAACGGAGTTCTAAAAGGCCTCGTCTCAGTGAGCAGCATTTCTCGATGGGCCCCGCGTTCGATTCGCGGCTGGCGCAAATCTTTTTGACTTTTTGCACCCATACGTGGTCAATTTACCCTTTCCTCTTTGCTTCGTATGTGTCTTTGTCGATAGAGTCTGTCACTGCTTGGCGGGCACGATGCTAACAGTGATGGGCAAGTCAGTCTGTTGATAGACCGTGGTGAGTCCTGACACTCAGGACAGTGTCACACATACAGCATTGCAACGCGATCTAGGACGATAGGTATTGTGAATGATGATTAAGAGTTAATGCACATGCACACCTAAACGCCAATAAGTCAAGCACCCAAGGCTCAAACGTAGCTAACAAAACCCAATCATCAAGCGTCCCAATAGAATCCAAACACAGTCATAACGCACCCTGAACCATCAAGACAACCATTCGACTGACACACGTCATTACGCACCAACTGCCACAGGCATCAAGGGGCCCAGCTTCAGCTTGTTGTAGAAGAGGGGACCCATCGCGACCCACCGCCGCCCGCTCTTCTCGAGGTACCTATCCACGACGCCCTTGACAGTCTCAAACCTCGTGCGATTATGCTCCGCTAGCGCCAAGATGCGCTCCCGCTGCGCAGGTGTCATCTCGGCACCGTCGCCGTCGCCGTCTCTGGGGGCCGCCGCGGCCGTCTTGGCCTTCTCGACGTCGAACAAGCTGGCGAAGTACACTAGCTGGTTGTACACGTCCCGCTCGCCGACCTCGAAGCGCATGCGGCCCAGGCAGTCGCGCGCGAGACCCTTGGGCCCGAGGCACCGGGTGCCGTACACGCTCATCTGCCGCGTGCGGTTGCCGCACGTGGCCTCGTCGCAGACGAGCCAGCCCTCGTAGTACCGTGCCGCGGCGGCGCGGACGGCGGCCTCGACCTGCGCGACGACGCTGAGGGTCGAGAGCGCCGCGGAGCAGTTGGGGCAGGTCAGTCCCGCGGCCGAGACGCGCTTCTCGAGCGCCCCGCCTGGGGTGCCGAGGAGGCCTTCGAAGGGCGAGGAGGTCTTGCACGCCCTGCAGCGGAGGGAGAGCCGGGTGCACTCTGCGAAGCGGACCTCGTCCGGGATCTGTGACTCGAGCGGGTGGATCTCGAGGTCGTTGGACCCGGACCCGGAGTTCTGGTTGCTGCTCGTGTTGTAGCGGCGGATGTCGAGGCCGAGGTTCTCGGCCAGCTGCGCGGTGGAGGTGCCGGTTATGTTGGCGCAGAGACGCTCGACTGGCGGGAAGATCTGCTTGCCGATATACCACTCGACGTCGGGGGTTAGGCCGGAATCGGCCTTGGTCACGTCTCCGGGCGCGTACGCGCGCTTGGCTACCGGTTCCGAGGTCTGCTTGCTGTCGCCCGTGATGATGTAGGAGATGACATCTCCTTTGCGGACGTTCTTGCCACGGGCCAGGTCGCGGAGGGCGACTTGCACCTGCGGCATGCTGTCCGCGTTGGGGTATTCCTTCGGTGCCTTGCCTAGCTGGGTGAAGATGATGTACTTCTGGATGGGAATCGCGTTCTCGCGCATTTTAGTGGCGATCTCGCGGAGATATTCGTGAATGCGCTGGACCGCCACTTCAGTCTCGTCACCCGAGAGAATTTCGTTGAGGATACGGGACGAGATCTCCTTGGAAAGACCGCAGTACTCGCGGCGCTTCATATCCAAACCTTTGACTTCCATCTTCTCGACGAATTTGCCGTTAACTTCGACCATGTTGATGGCGGCATACTTCTTCTTGGCCTGGAGCAGGATCCGGCGGAAGACGTTGTCGATGTCGATCTCGAGCAGCCTGTACCGCTCGTTGACGGCTTTCTTGAACTCGTTACCGACCTTGAGGGCATCAGCCACGTTATCGACGTTGGCATTGATCATGACGGAGTCGGTGTCGCCGTAGATGACCTGCAGCGAGTTGCTCTCGGCGAGCTCCTTGGTGCTCCGGAGAATCTCACGGCCCTTGTAAGTTGTCAGGACAGCGAGTGGTCTGGCATAGAATCGTGATTTCGTATAACCGAGACAGCCGTACATAGAGTTGGCTGTCAGCTTCAAGGCCAGCTGCTTGATGTCCCACGTCGCGAGCTGCTCGGGAGTGGCGCTCTTGTCCTTCATGAGGCTCTTGACTGCTCGCCGCCTACTCACAAGAGTCGCGATGAGCTTTGGCAAGATGCCTTGTTCAGGAGACTTAGGGACCTCTGGAACGGTGTCTTCATCATCGGACTAGATTGGCCGTAAGCAAAAGTGCCAGCAGGAGAGGCTCAAGGGCATTCATTAACTTACAATAACAGATCTGTCCACTGTAGTGAAGCAGATATTGTACTCCTGGATGATCGAAGGGTACAGCGAGTTGAAGTCCATGACAAGCACAAATTTGTCGTATAGCCCTTTCTCAGGCTCGAACACAAGGCCACCCTTATACTTGTCCTTCTTTTTGGTGTCGACGTTGTCCTCCTCTTGATTCTCTTCATCTGCGCGCTGCCGGCCTCTGAATGCTTGCTTGTCCGGGCAAATGTACTTGTTGCGATGGAACTCGTGTAGCAGAATGTACTCGTTCCGCTCGGCGCGTGTGCCCGTGAGCGTCCTCGCCCACGAGTTGCCTGCAAGGTTCGTCAAGACCTTGGTCAGTGGCAGAATCTGGACTCTGAGTGCCAAAGCAGTGATGAAGTACGTGTCAGCCTCCATGTGCGCGACGTAGTCCAAGAGGCCGTTTGGAGTCGTTGCCCATGTCTTGAGGGCAGCCTCGTTATCGATCTCTCTCCGCTGGTTATCTCCTGAGAGATATAGACTGCACATTTCCGTAAGACTCCATGACTGGCACTTGATCATCGTAGACTTGCCAGCGTCGTTGGCTAGATCACAGAGGAGTCTACCGGCCATGACTTGACGCTCGGCAAAGACGTTACCGCCCATCTTACCCATCGATGACGGCCATTGTGCCCGTCTGAGCCGACCGAAGCGAGACCATTGAGGGATCTTCTTCTCCTGGAGACGACTCAGCAGAACGCTATAATCAACTCCCTCCAGCTGATGACCCATGATCACGTCGGGATCGACGACGTCGATCTGTGCCAAGAAGAAGCTCAAGATCTCCGATTCTTGCTTCATGAGCTTGACTAGCCCCTTCTTCCTCGAATTGACTAGCCTCTCGAAGCCCAGCGGGAATGCTGCGCCACTTGGTCTGATGAGCGTGAAGGTCCGGCACGGCAGCTTTTCGGCCGGTGTAGTATCGCTCAGCGATACATTACCATAGATCCGTGCGCTGATGGCAAGAATCTCTTGCTTATTCTCCTTGGCGTTGAAGACTGTCCGCATGGCCACTGTCATGAGTGTAAGTGGAGGGGCCTCGAGGCTGTCTCCCTCACTCCAGGTCGAAACCATGTTCGGGTGTTCGACAAGGACTTCCAGCTTGCAGTGTGACGCGTTCCTGAGGGCACCGAAGTCGGCATCCTTGATCTTGAGCCAGCAAGGGCCCATGATATTCTTCCATAAAACAAACTGCTCGAACAGTGATGTGTTGGTACCGAACACATGCGAGAAGGTCTCACCAGTGAGAGATGAGTCGAGCTGCTGCTTCGTGTAGGGGTAAAACACCTTGAGATACTGCGATTCCTTGGGAATCCCTGGCAACTCAAAGGCGTATTTCCTGGTACATGGCCTGCTCTTATACATGGTGACGCCCATCTTGGTCATGAGGGTGTCAACCTCGGCATAGACATCGGTCATGCCAACCTCGTCTGAAGTAGCCTCGCCATCCTGGAAGCGGTGCTCACGAGGCAAAAAGAATAGCTTGCGGAGGATGTTGTCGACTTTGACGAAGCAGCTAACGTAGTTCTTGGACTTCTTGTTGAGGACTTTTCCAAACAGACAGAGACTACCGTTAACCTCAGTGTAGTCAGTCCAGAACATGTTGAGACTACCGTCTTCTTCGACAGCATCTTTGTAGTCCATCTTGCCAAGCGACCTGCTCTCGGCCTGTGGGCTGCTGACGAGATTGAGTTTGTCATTGATCTGGTTCCATGATGAGGAGTCGACACTGGCTTGTGTCGCATCTGGAGAGGAGTTCGATGGTGTAGGATATGGATCTGACTTGACTATCTTCTTGACCCGTGACGATGACAGGTTGACGCTGGCTGTGTTGATAGTGCGGGCATGAGCGACCTCCATAAGGTCATCGACATCCTCATCCTCTCGAGGTTCAACCTTTACTTGAGACTTGCGTTCGATGGCCTTGACAATTGGCGATGAGGGGGCCGCAGGATCGCTTGTGGGTGGTTCAGCAGCATGCGGCTCATCGTTGAGGCTGGGCAGGTAGGCGTCATCCTCCATATATGTATCATCGGCTGGCGTCGGGGGTAACCGGTCGTCAGTTACCTTTGCCTTCTTCGCTGACGGACGCCGTGTCTCGGGAGCAGGCGAGACAACACGAGCTCTTCGTGGTCGTTCGAGTGACCTGTCCCTCTTCTTGGTCGCCCTCGGCAGAGGTGCTGGGATATTCGTGTCGACTTCTCCGAGCAGATCGGCTAAGAACTTCTCATCGTCTTCGGTCTTAACCACCTGCACACCCGTATGAGTATTCCGTCATGAAAGGCTAAGTCTCGGGTATCAGCATACCTTCGGTTTTGGCTGGACTCTAGTAGCCCCTTTTGTGAAGTACTCGGATATGTCTCTGTCATTCGCATCACGCTTCGCTTGCTCTTCGTCGCGGCTCTTCTTGGCTGAATAGATGTAAGCATGCGCCAATAGATAAATGGAGATGTGCGAAGCTAACATTTACGACCCTTGCCACGGCCGGGCAATTCTTCCTCGCTCTCCGTCTCGTAGACGGGGACACGGTCCCATTCCTCTCGGCCGTCGTCGGCATATCCCTCGCCGTTGTCGTCGACGACGAAGTCATCCTCGTTTAGACGATCTCGGACAATCTTCTTGTAGCTGTCCTCGTCGACTTCCTCGTACAAATCGGCGACCTGGTCGACCTCATATGTGTCGAACTTCTTCTTGCCCGACTGCCGAAGAGCCCGTAGCTCAGCGAACTTGTTCCGCTTGTTCGCGACCTTGGACATGATGACTGCGTCCAGAGCAAGCCTGGATCTACTACCGGTTGAGGAGAGAAGCTTTAAAGAGTGTTCATAACATAGTCGTGGGGAGAAACACGAAGGAGTGGGAAGTCAGGCAAGGACTCGCCCATTTGGCGGGTCAATGCCTTAATGGTGGGCTAGGGAGACGCGTATTTGCTACAGAGCTCCCCCAAAACCGCGTTTCTAATTGACGGCCCGCTTCTGGCGACGCGAACCCTTGTCAATCTAAGTGGGGTCGGACAGTGCAATTATTCCGCGCTAGTGCAGCGTTAGCGGCGGTCAACTCAGCCAATCATCGATGGCAAAATCAATTCTATGTCTCGATAGCTTCGACTTTTTCTTGACGAGAGAGTTTGAGAGCTTTTAAGTTCCACGATGGTAGCGAGTGTACCTATTCGACTCGACACCATGTTCATATGCCGCGCGTGCTGGAGGAGAGCGTTAACCAATAACCAACTGACTCGTCCAACAGTCTCCTCCCGACTGCGTCTTGCGCAACAAGCAACAACCGCAGTTGGAACGCCCTCGGCCACGAGGCACCTTGCGACGGCAGCTGTAAGCACACCGAAAGTTGAGGTGCCCAAAGAAGACGAAGGCACGCCAGGTTCCACAAATGCCAGAGACAAGGCGATCAGGTGGAAGGTCAAGAAACATCTCGAGTACCTGGACAACAATTACAAGATAGCCGACCATGTTGAGCGCACATTGGAACGAGGGGATTTCGATGAAGCTCTTCTGCTAGTGAGAGAAGCCAGCCGGAAAAGCGATGTTACAGTTAGCTGGAACCACTTGATCGGCTATCTCATGCGCAACCAGAGGCTGCATGCTGCCGTGAAGCTTTATAACGAAGTATGTCTACTCTGTCTGCTCCTTCTGGGCAAACTTCTGACTTAAGGCACTACAGATGAAGAAGCGAGACCAAATGCCGAACGCGCAGACTTACACCATATTGTTCCGAGGATTCGCCAACTCGGACCATCCGAGACTAGCCGTGTCGGAAGCGGTCAGGATATACCACACGATGATGACCAGCAAGAGGCTGCAACCCAACATCATCCACATGAATGCGGTGCTCGAGGTGTGTGGTCGCGCTGGGGATATGGACAGCCTGTTCTCCATCGTCTCCACCGCCGACGAGAAACTTCGCTCCCCAGATAACCGCACATATACTATCATTCTCAACTCATTGCGACCCAAGATACCCACACACCGGTTACCGCGCCGTAAACCCGAAGAAGAGGACGAAGAAGCCGAGCCAGATACAGACAGGGATCCCGCCATTTCCGCAGATACGGTTGTCATCAATCAAGCCAAGGCCATCTGGGAGGAGGTCATCACGCGGTGGCGGAAGGCCAAGATCATCATCGACGAGCGGCTTGTTTGCGCCATGGGCCGTTTGCTACGCCACGGTGGCCGCGAGGAGAACGACGAAATCTTAGACCTTGTAGAGCAGACTATGAACATTCCGAGGCCGGACAAGGTCCCAGCGAGCCTGCCAGGCAAAGAGCGATCGGAACCGGCTCAGGAAGGGGAGCGGCCATTCCAGGCCGTCGTCAAGGCCAAGGGTCACAATAGAGGCGGAGCAAGATCAACTTCAGTTGTGTACGCAGTACCTGGAAGCAATACTCTGTCCTTGGTACTCGAGTCGTTGCGGGCAACGCGAAAGACGACGCTTGGACCGAAATACTGGGATCTCTTCGTCAACGAGTTCAAAGTTCATCCAGACAAAGAGAATTACCACAGCTACCTGAGGCTTCTGAGAGTGGGCCATAATAGCACAAAGACTGCGGATATCATCCAGGAGATGCCGCCCGCTATGCTGACACCGAAAACATTTCGGATCGGTCTGTCCTGTTGCGTCAAGGACAACCTCAACAAGCACGCCTTCGCAAACGCTACTAGGGTCTTCAAGTCTATGAAGGCACTGAGGGCGCCAGACGCAATGGCGATGCGTCTCTATCTCCAGGCAACAAGGGCCAATTTCCGACCGGTAACAGCGAACTTGAGCGACATGGAGGGAAAGTTTGCGCTGGGGCGCCAGGTTGCAGTCGCTCTCGACAACATGTGGGAGCCGTTTGGCACATTGACTAGATCCTTCTCGTTTTCGTCGATTGTGACTCGCTCCCCAGAAGAAGCATGGCGACGGACGTCCAACGAGCAGATGGAAGCGATGGCCGTGGCGAAGAGGATGGTGGCGGCCATGGACTTTGTTGTGACGGAGGCTGCAGCCGAGCCTAGCGTCATCAAGCTACTAAGAACGAGACGGAACATCCTCAATAGATACGTCATGATGTTTAATGAGAGGAGGCATAAGATGGAGGACAAGCTTAGGTCTCTTGAGGAGTTGGAAGATGACGAAGGTGCACCGAGGTCGGAAGAGTCCTCTGCTGCCATGCCCTAATCGGGTCCATGGGGCGGTAGAGCATATAGAAATGAGCCTTGGATGGACTTAAAGGTCTCTTGTACAATAGTAGATGTATATATACACCTTACCTTACCTTAGCTGACGATACCCCTATTTCGATCTTCGCATTGTCAATAAGTTAAGAGCAGAGTGAGCGCACGGACCGTTAAAGCGTTTGTTGGAGGCGCGCAAGCAAGCGACTTTCGTTCAACGCGCTATAGAAGCTCCCCCATCCATACTTCAAACTTCAACTCCAACGTCGCTACCGGTCTCTTCAGGAACCCAGAGTCGGCCCTTTTACTTAAGTTAATAATTGCATCGAGAGGCAGTACAGCTACTATTCTCTCTTCTCGTCGCATAGCTATCTCCCTGCGGAAAGACCATCCATCATCTCTTTTTGACCGATACCTACTTTCAAACGGTTTGCCGCTTCTCGTCAGCGCTCTACGTCGGATTCGCATCTGGACCTCTTCCTTGTTCAACAGCAATCGCGCCCCCTTGCGGCTATCAGTCCAATAACTTACCGTCCCTACAATGGCCGCCGGCAAGCAAGTGGCGTCCGATTTCGAGAAAATCATAAACGAGGGTGCGTCTGCGTACCGGCGCCACAGCGAACTATGTCATGGAGATATGTCGCCCTGTCGCCAGAATCTGACCAGTCTCTCATATAGCCCGTGACCGCAAGAAGAATGAAGCCCTCGCTGCCCGAATCTTTGGCAAAGACCGCCGAGCCAGTGCACCACACAAGACATCCACTCTGGGAGGCACGCTCGCTGGCCGCGTAGGCGTAAAGAAGGTACTTGCTACATCAAGCTCACTCAACCCCCTCACGCCCGTTTCCTCTTCTTGACGGGAAAATTAACACCTTCTCTCCCCTCAGCGCGTTGCCTCGACAGGTCCCCGCGGTGTACCTGCTCCCAAGCCCACACCAGCAGGCAACATCAACGGCGAATGGACGCACGATCTCCACGAGCGCCATTCGGCACCCTCCACCCCGCGATCCCAAGCAGCAGCAGCGTCGTCCAACTCCCTAGCAAACCGCATCACGGACCCCAACGCCGGCCCCGCCGCCCGCGTGCGCGGCAACCAGCGGCGGGCCGCACAGGTCGCCAAGGCTCTGATAAGAACGGAGCTCTCGCCGGCCGTCTCTTCCTCTGCTCGCGCACCAGCAGCACCGGCGGCGACGGCGCGGAACACCGCCAACAACAACAGCGGTGGTCCGTGGAACAAGGGCATGACCATACGCGGCCTGGCGGGCCCCTTCGTCGTCATGGCGCAGAACTTCGCCCCCGGCACGACGGCGGCCGACATCGAGAGCGCCGTCACGCCCGTCGGCGGGCTGGTGCAGAGCTGCCGGCTGCTCAAGACGGAGCCCATCGTCATCGCCGAGATTGTCTTTGAGAGCAAGGAGGGGGCGGATAACGTCATTGCCACCTTCAACAACCAGACCGTACGTAATAACCTGATTTCGCTATAACTTACTCTGTGTGACGTGAACCAGTAATAGCTAACTCTCTCTGTTCTTTGTACAACAGGCCGACGGCCGTCTCATCCACGTCTACTACAAAGTCGGCGGGGCCGCGACGCCCGACAACTCCCGCGCCCCGGCCCACGCGCCCAGCGGACCCAGAGCCACCCGCGACACGGTCGTCGACGGCTCCCTGGGCTTCGACGATCCGATGGAGACGGATCGCGGCTACGACAGGGATACCGGCAGCGGCAGGGCGGCGCACAACGACAGCCGGCCGCGGAACGGCCTGTACAGCGACAGCATGGTCCAGTCTGGCGGCCAGAGAGGCGGCAGGGGCTACGGGCGTGGTAGACGGGGTGGGCCAGGGAGGTAGATACTGTGGTTCTTTTTTACTCCCCCGTGCATTTGTTGGTTTGGGGACAAGGGTAGCAGCAACAACAACTTGTTTATTCGATATATGCCCGATCTTATTGCAGGTCGGTCATGCTGTAAATTCATTCTACATGTTTGCTCGTCCGGCGTTTCTGGTTGGATCGGTATGGGCGGTTTTTCGACATAGGCCTGATAGAATGAAACAGCGCTTTACGACGGACAAGAGGTAGACTCTAGCTACCAGTCACCTTCTTCATAATCATCAGTATGTTTGTCGAGGGCACATTTCTGTTGCAGGATAACGCGACATGCGCAGTTTCAGAGCTCCATTTCTCAGTTTATGCACGGCCTGACTATCCGTCGCCCTCACGGCACAACCCCCAGAACACGAGTTTTCGGTAGGATGATCTCTCTCGTCTTTCCCCTGACAATCATAGCTTCATTCACCACCATCCCTTCAAGCCTGGCCGAGTGGACAAAGGAGAAAGGGGCAGAAGCAACAGAGTGTATAAACCAAGTCGTGATCTGGCAACAAGGGGAGGCAAAGGGAGAAACTGAAGTCAAAAATGCAAACCTCTCCCCTCCTGTTCTCCCATGACCATCTCTGCCTCGAGCCGGACATGCAAACCCCAGCCAACTTCCCTCGTTCCCATCTATAGCGCGCACAATGGGTCCAATTTTGGCTTTCCCGTCTTTGTCAAGAGAGCCCCTTCCTTAGCCCCGCCCTCAGCGGCCAACCCCCATGCATCTCCGCCCGCTTTCCCATATAGTACACAGTCTGAAGGGGTTTCCGCCTGTAAACGGCGAATCAGGACATCGAGTGGTCTTTGATTTCCAAACGGTAGACGTCACGTAAAACAGTCTTGCCGGACGTCGATATGCTGAGATTCTAAGGAACGAAGCAAACCCTGCTCCCCGCCTGCTTCTACGGACTGGGTCTTGTTGAAGTGGACGCAGTCCGTGGTGGCATAGAGCAGACCCGAGTAGTGTCTCTCCAAGCCGCAGGACGTCCCCTAAGCGAATAGAAGCTCTCCTGTCGGTCCCGAGTCGCCATAGGCATCACATCCGTTGAGACAAAAGCAAGACGACTCAGCGCTTGCTTTCGACATCTGCCATATAACGATCCGAAGCACTCAATGCCACGGGCTCTGGTTCGGAGGGGCCCCCATGAACCCCTCCTCGAGCGTCCTCTCTTCCAGGTTGCGGATGAAGTCGCGGTTTCCCTGCTGCTGGTTCCCGCGCTGCGTCTGCTGCGCCCGGCTGCCGCGCCTGCCCATCCCACCGCGCCCGTCGAGGTTGCTAGACCCGTCGGCCGGTGGCGGATAGTACGCGGGGCTCGGCTGGAGCCTGATCGGCTGCGTGGGGTCGAGGTGGCTCGCGACCCGCTGGATGGCGGCCGGGATGCCGCTCTGCTGCTGCTCCATGGTCGAGGCGCGCTGCCGGCTCCGCTGGGCCGACGCCTGCTGCGCTGCGTACATGCTCGGCTGCTGCGCGACGCCGCCGTAGTTGGCCGGCGGCATCTGGGCCGGTTGCTGGCTGAGCACCGGCTGGCCGTAGCCTCCTGTCTGCGCAGCGTACGGGGGCGGGGCGCCTGTGTGAGAGCCTGCGTGAGAGACCGTTTGGGAGCCCATGTACGAGCCTGTATGCGAGCCGGCGGCTGCGTACATGTTGCTGTTGTTGTTATTGGGGTACATGGTGGGTTGTTGGATGTGGGAGTTTTGGGGGATGTGGGTTGGCTGCTGGTACTGATTGGCCGTCATGGCGCCGTACGCGCTCTGCGCGGCAGAGTTCGCCTGGGCCTGGGCCGCTTGGGCTCGTTGCTTACTGAGGGCTTCGGCCTGTTGTTGCTGTTGTGTCCCTGGAGCCGGTGATCTTGCCAGGGAGCTCGACTTCAGGTTCATAGGCGGGACGAAAGGACCAGTGTACTTTTGCTGCGTGATGAACGGGTGCAGCTTAGCTTGATGTGGTGACCACCGCTCCAAGGGGTTGATGGTTAGTAGGCCTCTCACGAAGTCTATGAACGCGATGCGGTTGTTCATTTCTAGAGAGCGGTTAGCAGGTCGCTGGTTTGCGAAGGGCAAGAGCATGGCATACCTCGGTCAATCTCCTGCTGCTTCATGTTCTTGCGTGGCATCGGATAGGACTTGATAATCTCGGGCAGTGTGCTCTGCTGGAAGTACTTCTTGCTAGGTTGCTCCTTGGTGCCGTGCTCCCGAGAATACTGCTCCATGCTCTTCAAGTGGTACGTCTTGCGGCCGAATTCGTCGGACCGTTTCTCGAAGAACTCGCCCGCCTGCTTGCCCATCTCGATCATCCAGTTAGGCGGGTTCCCAAGCATTTCGACGATCCGAGACACTTGGTTATATTCTGAGGAACCCGGGAACAATGGCAAGCCTAGGAAAAGCTCCACCACTATACACCCTAATGACCACATGTCTATGGCTGAAGAGTATGGTAGACCGAGCAAGACCTCGGGCGAGCGGTAGAATCTAGACTGTATGTAAGTATACACAGTCTGGCGTTCGTCGCATGCGGAACCGAAATCGATGATCTTGATGATTGGGCTCTCCAGGTTCTTTAGCAGGATGTTCTCCGGCTTCAGATCGCAGTGGATCAGCCGAGCCTTGTTGAGCAGCGCTAGGCCGTTGAGAAGCTGCTGTGCGAAGACTCGGACGAGGGTCGTGCTGAGGCCTCTGAACTGGTTCTGCTTGATGAGCTCGTACAAGTTCACGCTTAGCAGCTCGAATACCAGGCACAAATGCTGCCTGTGTATGAACGTGTCCCTGAGACGGAGTAGATGGTGGTCGTCGTTCTTGTCGAGCTTCGTATTTAGCTGCATAGCATGTTAGAAAGGCGGCTCGCTGTGCTGCAGATAATGGGGAAGAATCATACCAAGTCCAGGACGGACACCTCCATCATGCTCTGATTGAAGTACGCGGTCCGGTTCTTGATCACCTTGACAGCGACGACCTCTTGGGTCTTTAAATTCTGGCACTTGACTACCTGACCGAAGGTACCCTGACCCAGGACATCGAGGATTAGGTATCGGTTCCTGGACCACATTGTTAGTCATTGAACACGGCTCAAGTCTGGCGTACGCGACGCTGAGCTCACTTATGGCCGGCCTCTTCTGAGCCGAGGATATCGTTGACGTAGAGAATGTAGTCGCTATCTTCATTGTCATATCCGTCATTCTTGGTTCCTTTGCTCGGCTTTGTCAGAACGCGGCGAGGATTCCTTGACGACTCGTATTTGAAGCTCGGGTTACAGATACGGTATGTCGCCGGCAGGTGGACGGTGAGCGCTTGTAGAGGCTGGGTTGGGCGGATGTCAGTGATGGATTGAGAGCAGAACGAGCGGCGCGGCATCATGCCCGACTTACACTTATGAAGCCTCCTTCCGGATTCGCTCGGCGGAATGGCGGTTGCGAACTGACTTTCGGACGCAGGTCGGCAAGCGTCCGCACTTTCTTGAATTCCGGCACCGGTCCTCTGACAGAGGGACCTGGGTGGGGTTGGAAGCGTCGCGGCGACTTGGGGTCGTTCGCGAATGAGCCGTCCATTGCGGCGACGGCAGAGGACGGGTAGCCGTCCTGAGTCGAGACATAGGGACTCAGAGGCTGCATTTGTTGGCTGCTCTGGAGTTGTTGTCTACTGAAATAGGGGCTTTGTGTAGGATAGTCGGATGTGCGACTTGGCGACTGACGCTGGACAGGGTTCTGGGCAAACTGGCTCGAAGATGCCGGAGTTTTGGGCGCGTAAGGCGACGTGGGCGACATAACATCCATGGGTGAGTAGCGCTGCGCGGCAGAGGACGGTTCCTGAGGCGAATGGAGGTTCGACTGTCGCCCGCCGGAGGAGAGATGATGCTGGTGATGTGGACGCATTGGGTACTTCATGCTGGCGTAGGGGTCATTTGCATCCTGCATCGCGACGTCGCCGTTCCCGTCACGCCCTTGCGGTGCAGCGATGGGCGACCCGGAGTGGCTCGAGTGCTGCTGTTGTTGTGGTATCAGGCCGCCCTGGTACTGATCGTATTTGAAGCCGACGGGCGGCTGCGTCTGCGACTGCGAAGGGACCTGCGACTGGGATTGAGACTGGCCGTTGTTATAGTCTCGCGGTGACATCTGGCCAGTGCCGTTGTATCTTCTCGAGCTCCCTGAGGGGTCCGAGTAAGACTGCCATTGATGGTCCATGGCGGCGGGGGTTGCGCGAGACCGGCAGTCGCGCCAGGTCCGAATGAGAGGCTTTTGTTGTTGACAGTAGGAGTTGTACCGGCAGGCTGTGAGGAAAAAGGTGCTGAGGTTGGTTTTGGGCTGAGAATTGGGGAAGCTGTGTCAGTAGGTTGTCGGGGGTGTGTGTGGGCGATGATGCTCGGACCCGCCCTGACGATGGAGCACTGCTGAGCAGGCCCAGCGGATGACCGAGCTTGTGGCGGCCTTACGACTGTTAGGGGGACGACGCGACTCCCACGGGTAGAATGGTTGGTCTAAATGGTGGGGGATTATTTGCTTTGGGGGGGTTGATCCCTCTCAGGTAAGACGTTAGGTTGTTGGCGGCATTCCGGGACGATATTAGTGAACGAGATAAGTCCCTCTAGACTAAGGTATATCAACAAAGTAGTCTCACAGTACCTTGGTTATCCTACTACGTACTATAAAGAACGCTGTGGAATGCACACATGGCGGAAACAGGAGCTAAGGTAAATCTACTGTGGTGGATGGTGCATGGCTGGAGTGACTAATCCCCCGCAAGAGGGTTTGGGCTCTACGTCCCATGCTAATATCTTATTGAATAAAGTACGGGATTTGTACCTGGCAGAGCGACAGCAAACAAGGACATTCAACCACACAAGAGAAAGGCTGCGGCCTTAATCAACAGCTAGACACTAGGTATCGGCCGTGGCTCGTCAGATTCACAACAGTAGAACGCAGCGGAATGAAATAGACATGGCAATGGCAGGAGCAAGCTGGGGACCTCTGAGGACCCTGCCATTGGGCTCCACTTCGAATCAGGTTGGGCGAGCCGCCGTAACTGTGATTTGCGACCCAAAACAACCTCAAGTCACGAACTCTGAATCAACTGCGCTTCCGTGGTCAGAGTAAGTCCAGTGGCAGACTACGGTGGCAGACTATCTTATGTGACTAGATATAGAAGCAGAGAAACTACACAGACGAGGCAAGAAATTCAGCAAACATATGCCGTGCCAGGTTCTTTCCACTCTACAGCAGCACTATTTCTACTGCGTACACCTCGTATCGTTTTCGCCGGCGCCAAACTCTAACGTCCAGTCCACTCAACTCCGTCCGGCCTGCTTGTCAATCACTATAAGCGAACAAGACATCGAGTTATCTTAACTCAGTACCTGGACGGTCCAGACCTTTCACATGTGATTAAAGTCCTTACAGGACCTAAGGGAGTAAGATACCGTCTGCCCTGGCTAAGACGCGTTGTATTACGTACGCACCCTGTTCCCTCAAGTAAGGTAGACTAAGAAGTCACTTCCCGCATGGCTCCTTCCCAAATTGCCGTCCCGATCTGGAGAACTGAATAGATCCGCAGATGCTTGGGTGTTCAACTCGGATCAGAGCAATTCTGCGTCATATGAATCGAGTGTCCGTCCCTTACCGACCGACATCGCTCTTTAAAGGTTGTTGTCACATAAAGTCTCCCAAAGTGTCCAAGTGATATGCTTCTCCGAAGCCAGTCAAGATAACCATCTCAAAATATCCTCTTTTTGACAATCTATCCAGCGATCGCACAAGAACAGCTAAGATATCGTATCTTCGGCAATACTCCAAATGTCACGGAGCGTCCTTTACTATCGCCACTCAAAGTCATGCGAACTGTCTTCCTGACACGCCATACCACGCTTCTTGATTTATCCAGGACTCCAGGTGATTTAAACCAGATCTGAGTTCCAACCCGTAGGTACAAGAGATAGAGGCGCGCAATTCGAATCAACAAGATAGCAGAAATCGTGAGCTCGTTGACATGAAATTGCTGGCAACGTAGAGAGTCCACAATGCAGAAAATTGGTATCCAGCGCTTGGGAAATCAATCAAATCGAAAGAAGAGTCAGGCATCGACTGCGAACAATTCCTCGCAACCTACAAGAAAACCCAGCCGGGAAAGGCATGCTAGTGTGAATTCACGAGCAAGGAGTTGAAGAAGAGAGGTAAGAGTTGAGAGAGAGAAAGAGAGAGATAGAGAGAGGAACAAATGTGATACATCAAGATAGAAGAGTAAAACGACGAAAACGACCCATTCTGGCTTTCCTCCACCACCAAATCCGCAAGATGAAAGGGAAAAAACATCGTTTCAGAAAAGCAGGCTTAGATCAACCTTGAACTCCCGATAACCCTGAGACCGACTTCGCAGACTGCTTCACCATGAGGGGTTCATGCTAAGCAGCGATTCTAGCCGGTATGGAGACGAAGCACAAAGCATGTCAAGGACCAAATCCCGGAGACGACACCATCCCACCTAGCCTTGATAGCCCCCGAAACCATTGTTGAAGTTTTGGGGCGGAGTGGATTGCGCCCACTGCGCGTTCTGAGCTTGCTGTCCTCTGCCGTGTCCATAACCACCGGCGCTTGGGGGTCCAGCATAGCTCATCGCCTGCGCACCATAGCCGGCAGGGGACTGAGCTTGCGGCGCCGCGAAGTTACCCTGCTGTCCAGCGTATTGACCTAAAAGGTATCGTCAGTCTTCGTCCGGCACGGGCGCACGGAAATCAATGTAAGGTTTACTACGTACCACCATATTGAGGGAAGTACTGCGATGGGGTCGCAGGGTAACCGGCTCCGCCAGCACTTTGCGGGCTGTACTGGGCCTGGCTGGGATCGAACGCGCCAGCTTGGGCACTAGGGCTCTTGTCTTTACCCCACTGCTCTGTCGTCAGTATACCAAACCATGGACAATCGACGAAAGTTGGGTTTCCACGGAATACTTACACTACACTTCAGAGGACGTCCATTAACATTATAGCCATTCAGCTGGCAAATTGCCATCGCAGCATTCTCATGGGTATCCAACTTGATGAAAGCAAAGCCGCGGTCGGCTTGGAAACGAGACTCAACAACATATCCGAAGTTCTGGAACAATGGAACAAGGTCATTCTGGGTCGTGTACGGCGTGAGGTTCCCGACATAGCATGTGGTCTGCCAGGCAGGTGTCTGGTTGACGATCATATCGTAACTGTGAACACCATGTGTCGGGAAATGGTGATGGCCGAAGGGCGTAGTAGGGGTCATGCCCATCTGCTGCATCGTGGCCTGTTGCGCAATCGAAGGTTGGCCCTTCTGGTTCGCCCAGTTGCAGCGAATGGCGCGGGAGCCCAGCCACTCGCCATCCATGGAACTCAGCGCTTTCTCCGCATCAGACCGATCACGGAAGGCAACGAATCCATAGCCTCGAGAGCGGCCGGTCTTCATATCCCACATGACTCGGGCCTCCGAGACGGAGCCAAAAGCAGAAAAGGCCTGCATAAGGACCTCGTCGTTGACTTCGTTGGACAAATCGCCGACAAAAATGTGGAAGTGGTTCGAAGTATCCTCCTTGCTCGACGTGTTGGATTGGTAGGCCCAGTTGACTCGGATCTCCTATACAGGGTATCAGAAATGAGGGTTCCAGGATAGGTTGAGAAACAAGACTTTCTTACCGACTGGTGAACGCGCCGGCCATTCAGTGTCTGCATAGCACGTTCGGCCGCACCGGGATCATCGTATTCGACGAACCCGTAGTTGTAGCCCTTCGCCTGTATACTCAACGGTTAGCCACCTGTCCCTCTATATCAAGCGTCAGGACCATTCTAAGCCTAGGCCGGCCAGATGGTCCACCCAGAATCGGAACCCACATTCTTATCGGGAATGATCTTGACGTTTTGAACGTGACCAGTTGTCTCGAAGATCTGACGTAGAACATCTTCCGTCACACGCGGATCCAAACCGCCAACATAGAGCGCCCGCTTATTAGGCTCAGGTGCCGCTCGGCGGGCAAACGGGCCACCGCTGCCGGGAGACATGATGCCGCCGCTCTGATCACCGCTACCCATCGGGGAGGTGATGGCCGTTGGGATGGGGTTCGTGTTTTGGGGAATATGCAGAGGTGGAGGGGGCATATGAGGAGCGTTGCCCTGATTATTCTGCCCGTTCTCATAACCAGGAGCCCCAACGTTGGGTTGAGGAGGCGGTGGGAGCTGAGTAGACTGCACCGAGTCGGCCATGGTGACGGTAGTGTTCGAGAGCTGAGTCTTATGGAGATCTTGAAAAGGAATCGATAGGCGCAACTCTGTCGGCCAGCAGTGAATATGCGTTTGTTGGAGTAACCAGCAGTCGGGAGCGAACAGGCCCAGCTTGCGCCAAGGAGTGCGACGACTTCAAAGAACTTGGCTGGTGGGAAAAAGAAGAGTCCTGAGTAGCGAGCTGAAGAAGATACTGATCTTCAGTTTCGGCGGTAATGGAAATTCTTTGCCGAGCTTCTGGCAAAGATATCAGAATGCGTAAGGGTGATGGAGACGAGAGCACGGTCCTGCTGTTGCTGATAGACGAAACCGACTTGAACAGATAGCAGAAAGCAGCACGGTGTATGCGATGCAAGACGTCGGCGCAGCTTAAGGAGATGATCCAACGTAGGTAGACACCGAGGAGAGAGTGCGTCTAGTCGTAGAGCGTCCCCGAGATGAATTGGAGGTCTGCGCACTCAAAGACACAGGGAACGGATTGACGACGACAATACCGAGTCAGAGACAAGGAGAGGTAGGACTCGGAAAGGTTGACTGAGATGTGATAATCGTAAGGGAAGAGACGTAAAAAAACGACACAAAAGGTGAGAGGGAAAAGAGAAACGGCCGTGAAAGGAGGAAGCCCGGGAAACCAAGTCGCAACACAGCACGGTCGAAATGATAGCTTCTCTCCGCAAGATTGATAACCCAACAACAGGAAGCAGACGGAAGCAAGAAGCGTGGGAGGAGGGGAAAGTAAGATGGGGTCGATTTTTCGAATCGTGCCATATCGCTAGCGCAACCTGGAAGCTCCCACCACAGGGTTTTCGAGTGTGATTGGCAGAGAAGACTGTGTCAAGGAAAACCAAAGTGGGTCTCCGCTTCGTCTTAGCAGGTACTAGTCTATGGTACACTGGTCTGAACGCCCAGGCCACGTGGGGGGTTTACCTGTCAGGCCTGTAGGGGTACCTAGGATTACCTAGGTAGTAGTCTACTGTAGATAGATAGTACTATGTTGAAAAGCTCTACAACTGCCAGAGCCCTGATGAAAGCAAAGAGCCAAGGCCAAGGTACCTGATGATGAGCATACGTAAGATAGGTACCTAGGTACCTTATGTTTAGGATTGCGCCGTTCAATATGAGTAATATTGTCAGTATATGTTACCTGTTTAGCTGTCATCATCGTTTCGGTTTACCATCTTGTCGATACTCGCGTCCTAGCTTCACGCAGCAAACGCGCGCCAACTTGGCAAGTAGGTACTGTATTTAGCTCCCCACCTGGAAGCTCAATGCTTAGCCACAGTACTTTCCGCTTGCTGCTCAGCTTTCATCTAGGTAGCCTAGCGTCGCACCAACATCTTGCGGCTTCCGCATCGAAGAGCCTCACTTGCAGATCCACTTTATAGCGCCCGTTGTCACTTCTACCCCTTCTTAAAGTCACCTTAACAAAGCAACCCGATATTTTCAACTATACCTCAATGCTGCTGCTGTACATTCTGCACTTCAACTAGAGAGCAAAATATCTCTAAGGAAGATATCCACGTGCTTAATTTATCTCGCCTTGTTCTTACACTCTCTATACGAAAGAAAAGCAACAAGATGTGCCGTCCTTGACCATTACTCGCTTCGAATTGCTGTATTCTGATCGTCCAGGTGCATACAAGCGTATCAGGCGTCTGGACCATCACATGCCACCTAACTTCTTCAGCTTGACATCGAATGTCCGACACTGCAACATCTGAGTTGGCTAGGGGTAACCTTACCGTATGTTGTGACTGGGCAAGATCATAGACCACGTGTTCCGTCGGATCGACCAAGAATCTGTTCATCGGCACTACGGAAGAACATAGCTTGAAGCTATGGCGTCGTCAAACGAGATCATCAGCACTAAACTGAACGAGCTCCAGAAGGCGGTCAATGATGTGGTAAGCCTTAGCTCTTGTTTTTCTGAAATCTGGGATATGGACTGCGCTCGAAGACTGACGAGCCACACAGGTCGTCCAAGCATCTAAGGGGATCAAGGACAGCAGCAGGGACGCGAAAGGCGGTCAAACCGCCGCTGGTCTACCTCTTGACGTGAGGTTCGAATCTGCTGCTATAGACTTCAACAGTGCTCTCGATGACCTGGAGGCAGAGATAGTGAGTTCCGTCGGGAAACAGGACCACAGAGGAGACATCCTGACCAGTCTGTAGATCAAGGCAAAATCAGTGCTGCTCCGTGACCTCAAGGAGTTGAGGGCCAAGAGGATGCCGCCTCCTGCTGCAGCCCCTATCACTGCTGCCGAACCAAAGCCTGTTGCACCTCCAGCGCCAATGACCATTGACGATCAGTCCCCTAGTGTCGAAACTACATCTTCTGCTGGACCTGCAGCTGCGACTCCACAGTCTTCTGTACCAGGGGCAATTCGTCCCTCCATACAAGATAGTAAACCACCGGCGCCACTGCCTGATATGGGCTTTGACCTTACCGCTTCTCCGGAAGTGCGGCCGTCTCCGTCCCCATCGCTGTCGCAGGCCAAGGCAAAACAGGTCAAGTCGTCCCCTAAAACGTCGCCAAAGCCCACGGCGGCCCAAGCGGCGGCAATGACCAATAGGCCCGGTAGTGCTCCGCCGAAGAAAGACCCCAAGGCTGCACCACCTTCCCAGACATCTCGAACAGCCGGCTCGACACCGCAGGCACCCGTCTCAGCATCGTCAGCACCCGTTGCTCCCCCGGCTCCGATGATGGAAGGCGCGGTGGATGCGGCATCGACCCTCTTCCCTAACAATCCCGCAGCGGCTCCGGTACAAACTCAGGGCCCTGCTCCACAACCGGAGATGGTCTTTACAGATATGACTTTCTCCCTTGCTCCGGCAGCAAACGAGTCCATGCAAGGCAGTGGGCAGATGCATACGCAGGCACCAGCGCAACAACAAAACGTCCTTGACAACAATATGTTAGACATGACGCAGTTCGGAGGCCCAGCAGACATCACAGGCAATCTCGACCTCAGCAGCTTCGAAAATGGCGTGCTGGATATGAACGGTGGCGGAGTGAACCAAAACAATGCCAATAACCCTGTGGACAACAGCAGCAGCAATGATGCCGCCGTCGATATGTCCAACGTCGACGCCGAGATCGAAAACCTTCTTAATTCCGCCGGTCCAAATTCGAGCGAAAAGATGGACATGGATTACGAGCTCGGTAACATCGGATTGGACAACAACAGCTTCGATGAGATGTTTTTCGACAACGCTAGTGGCGGCGACGAGGACTTCGGCCAAGACTCGTATCAAGGATTCTAGTCGGCCAAGGGATCTACGTTGAAGCCCGCTCATCTGGTGTGGCAACTGTAATGCAGCCAGCTACTAAGATGGACGGATATTCGGGTAGAGGTGCTAACGTACCTATGGAACCGAGCAGAGATACGGGATTATGGAAACAACGCAAGGCTAAAGGGGAGATACAGCCACACTCATAATGATTAGCTGACCCGAGCTTCCCTACTTCACTCTTGACGGTTGTACTGAGAAGTTGTGCCAAAACCTTTGGTTTGGCAGCATATCGGAGGTTCATTGACGATTACGAACTTGACCACACACGTCTTAATACGCGCGGACGCAAAACGTTCAACCGGTCACCAAGGAGATCACATTGCGTCAAGGACCAAATATGCTCAGGCAGGCACGTGCCCACTGGATCTCAAGGAGTCCATTGGTCTATAGGGCTGAAGGAAGCTTGTGCCTGAGGGCAGACAATTGATCCGGGGTTATCTTGTTGAACAGCCGGGCTGTTCCACTGCAATTGGGTATAACTTTCCCACGGAATACGCCATATTTGATCCTTCAATCTGCATTGCAACTCTAAACACCAATACTCGATAAATTACTCCGTAGGTGTCTAGGCCGTCGAGACAGTTAGTGTGAGGTCTCCAGGACGGGCTTCTGGACTCATCCGACTAACGGGGAGACGGAGAGGGCAGCAATGAACAGAGCAACCTTTGGGCACAACCTCTCTGGGGGATACTTGCTGGGTTTTGGATACTCGAAGATAGAATTGCCAGATACATGGATAAGAAGACACGGTTCACGCTATTTTGTATGCAGTCGGACAAATATTATCATTACAGCCGGCGAGTGTAATAGACCAGCCCGGGACATGTATGAGTTGCCAGAAACAGCTTGCTATATCTGCCTGACTTTCCGCCGAACGGAGTATCTCAGGGATCCTGGGTAACCTTCCACATATCGCCCAACATGGAAGGGAAATCGGGGTTCCTCAAAGCGGACCAGTCGTGGTTCATTAAGCCCCAGCTCTCGTCATAATCTGCGGTCCCATCACGTACGTAATAACTGCCCTGCAGCGCCCAGACCGCCCAGTCGGCATCGTTGCTCTCCATATACCCAACCAGACAACTCAGATAATTCCGATCCTGGTCACTAAGCCCCTGGTTGGCCGCCGGTCCACCCGTCATGCCCACGCCGAACTCGCTCAGTATAAGCGGCGCCGTGTACGCCTTGCCCTGCTCCAGCACGAATCCCGCAAAGGCCCCATACTCAAGCTTGACGCTGTCGCAGCTACCTAACAGGTTGGGGTACGTGACAGTAAAGCTATACGCGTGCATCTCCCACACGTGCTTGCCCGGCCACCCGCTCGTGTCGAGCGCCTTGCCACGCACGTGCGTCAGGTCGGTGGAGCTCTGAGTCCCGCCCACGACGACCAGGACGTCCGGGTTAGCGGCGTGGACGACCCTCCCCGCCTGGCCGACGAGGTCGTACCAGTCCTGCCGCCCGTTGAGGCCCTGCAGCAGGAACTCGCGCATCTCGTTGCGCAGGCTCATGGCCACGACGCCCTTGTGGGCCGTCGCCCACGCCGCCATGGCTTGCAGACCGGAGAGCCAGTCCTGGGTGTGGAAGAAACGACTGTTCCACTCGTTGTACCCGAAGGCCGTGTCCCACCACCCGTTGCCGTCCGTGAGGTCGCAGCACCAGCTCGCGCGGCTGACGTGGTTGTCCAACAGCGTCATGACGCCGCGCGCCCAGAGGGTGTCGACGACGGCCCCGTAGACGTCCCGCGTGGTCGCGTCCGTGAGGAAGGGGTTCATACCCACGGCTTGGTCGTACAGGCCCTCCATGGCGTCTTTGGACGCACCCGAGGCTGCAGCCGCAGCGACGAAGGCGTCGGAGACTTTGAGGTTCGGGTTGAGAGCGTGGTCGATGCTGTAGGTCAGACGTACGCAGTTGAACCCCTGGTCTGCGATCCAGTCGGCGAGGAAGTCTATCGACTGCTTATGCAGGCCCTCTGGTATGTGCGCTTCCATGTGCCCGGCCCAGTTGATGCAGCGCAGTTTGACGCGGGTGTTGTTGGCATCTAGGATCCAGCGGCTGGACGTGTGTAGGGGAAGGGCCTGGCTTAGCACCAAGGCCACGATGGAGCTCAAAACGAAGAACAGGCGCGCCATGAGCGCCATGCTAAGGTGTACAAGGTTATAGGCAGACTATACCAAGGAGACGTATGGTTTAAACAGTAATTGATTGCCACAGGAAGGCAACGAATAGAGATATATCAATGGATGTTTTATCCCGGGTGATATCCCCTGAAGTTAGCTAGAGATTTGTCTTTAGTACAGATCTCATGCAGGTCTTATGGGAGGTCGCCTGCATTACTCGCATTCAGGACAGTAAAGTGGAATATAAAGAGTGAACGAAGCAACATCACGATGTGCCTCAGGTCATGCTTCATAGGAACAAGGTGCCCACTATGGACGCGGATATATACCCTTTCCTGAGCGACACACCGGTAGCTAAGGAGCACGGGGCCTAACGTTGGCCCGTGACTTCACGGGACGGGCTCGTAGGAAGAGATGCTTGCATAGCTTCTCATTCACGCTTGTGGTGATATTCAGACGGGAGTCAATAACCCTGCTGCGGGGATAACGTAAAGTTGCATACACACTTGAGGTATATGAGGAGAAATGCAGGGGAGGAAGAGACGACCGGGGTCTGATAGGGAAGGATGGTGGGTAGTCAAGAAAGAACGGTAATGGCGGTGTCTGCATATGTAGAAGCGAGTCGTTTAATGAAATGTCGTGGTGATGGTTGTCGGCGAACAACCTTTTTTAAGAAAGTGGGAGACACTGTGCTGTGGTATGATTGGGTCCTGAACCAGGCTTGATCGCCAGTTTCTCGGTCCTTCGTCCCTGTTTTGCATCAAAGTAGCACCGCGAAGTTGCATCTGCCACAAGCAGATAGGACAAACCAGATGTTCGAGCGGAGTGCTTGACGGAAGGTGTCCTGGGTGTTTGACAGCTTGTAAGAACATAGCAGGTTCTCGGGGTGACTTGGATGCCGCAGACATAGGTCAATGCAAGGGCTGTCCGATACAGCAAGTGACAACGTCACATTGACTGAGGAGAGCCAGGAGTGATTGCTGCCGTTTGACGTGGTAATGATGAGCAGTCAGTACATGCTTCATACTGTACAGATGTTAGCCACAGGACACGGGCAATGAGACGCAAAGATACCAGCCATTTTTTGTGTTGAATATCTCAGTACTAGACGACATCACATTTCAAATAGCAGGTCTTAGCCAAGATAATGCGTGTAGACAGCTTTTCAATTTGATATGAGGTGTTTGCAATCATGTGCGTCGTTGTCATAAACTTCGTGATACAACATCATATAGACAGACAAGCAAGTGCTCGTTTGCGCATCATTGACCTCCTGTGCGCATTTCGACCCAACTTCCAAAGTACAAAATTTTGACAAGCCGAACGTTCTGAGGACGGCAGTATCGGGTATATAAACAAAAAGTCGAGAAACGAAGGGGCCCTGCGGAACTGTAATCAGAAGGGCGCCATGACGCCCACTGAAAGAGACCCAACCAGTGTCATGATGATGTAGCATTGGCCGCTGCCACTTTTGCCTCCAACTCCTTTCGCTTGGCCAGCAGGCTCTTGAAGGCTCCCAAGCATTGAACTAGCGTTTCCTCGTCATGCGCACAAAACCGATAGCTCTTCTCGTCAGTTATGACTTGCAGGCAGTGCGTCTTGGTGCGGCTGACGGGGTCAATGTCAACAACGTTCACAATGGAACACATTGGGACGATAAGCCGTGCCGAGTACTCCGACTCATCCTTGTAGAGGATTAAGTTCCTCGGCCTTAGAACCGCCCACATGTTTTTCCACTGCCGTACGCCACGCTTGCTGCGGAGGAACAGAAGCCGTCCTTGCCAAATGACGCGGTCAGGATCCTTTTCGATGTTGATGCCGCTCGCTTGACTAGTGTTCCCCAGTCCCAGTGGTGGTCTGTCACTGGGGGTCGGCTGCAAGGACAGGCTTTCTATCGAAGCTCCGAGCCGATGCACATCGGCGTCCGAGAAGTCCGAATGAGATGCCAATTCGCCTCCTGACATACCAGATGAATCGAACTGTGAGGGTCGACGACTAGGGGATGTCACGACAACCGGCATCGGTGTGTCCTGCGGCTCCGGCGAGCTCGACATCAGTCGGTCCAGGTCAGCAAGTTGACGGCTTGAAGAGCCTTCCTGATTTGTAAACCCAGAGAATGATCGTCCTTGAACGATAGGACTGGCAAGAAACATCTCTTCCTCCTCTTCCTCGATACGGGCATCATTCCTAATGAGCTCCACCCATTCCTTAGCATCCTTCAATGTCGCAGCTTGAAAGTGAAAGTTCCTGGCTGGTGAAAACAGACCAAAGACGTTTTGCCTCTTCTGTTTCGGGTCCTTCAATAGTGTGACCGCGGTGAGGTCTGACAAGTATAGCTTGTGTCGCAGCTTCTCCTCCTTGTCCGACTTGTAGATGTATAGCGTATTCGGTCGTAGTACTAGATATATAGTTTTCCAAGTCTACGAGAATCAGGTCAATAGGTTGCTTATATGCCAGACCGTGGGACAAAGCCTACCTTCGTCTTCTGTGTGCGCTTCTGGACGTAGCCGCTCTTAATAACCCGGTCGAATTCAAAACTTCCATTCTGATTGACCGGCGAGAACGAGTCCTGGGCTAGTCGATTCCGAAACCGGTCGGCATAAGTTTGACTTTGACGAGGAATATCGATCGAGGTAGGAGGTATAACAACATTTGCGCGTCGTTCCATCTTCGCGCTCGGAACGGCAGTCATGGACTGTGTCTGAACTTCAACCATGTTGACCGTGATGGCACAAGTCGCTTCGATTCTCAAGGATCCAGCCCAGAAATAGCTTCACGTAGCATGGATCGGTTTAGGTGAAGGTCGCGCTCGACTGGGAGATTGTGAAGAAACACCTCTGGCTTCTTGACGACGGCCAGCGGGTACAGAACGAAGTGAAGTAGCACCCAAAGCGAGGTGGGGAAGTGGTTGGTGTTTAACAAGGTCGGGTGGTGGGTAGAAGCTATAATAGCTATAAAACTGGCTGGTAATCGCGTCGTCGGTTAAAATTAAATAAACCTTGCGATCGCTGTTCCCTGTGTCGAAGCCCTGGAAACGCTATGATAGCCAGCCGGACAGACTACCCCAGAAAATGTAGCTTCAGCTTAATTATGTTCAGATGAAACTGCAAAGCATGGATGGGCAGGTCTCCGGGGATGCAGCTACACTTAGGATTGCAGGGTAGCGGTCCAGCAATGACGATGATGCAAAGGTAACCGTTTGCGGAAACACCTTTAAGATTGGCTTCAACCTCCAAAATCAAAGGTACCGCTGACTTCCCAGGAGACTTTTCACTTTGGACGAGAGATGCCGGGAGATGAGACGACCCCCGCCATCTGATGGCTAGCTGATGAGCCGAAGCGCGGGTTTCATGCGATAGGGTTGATGCAGTGTCGAATGGCCGGCGGTTGAAGGTTTCAGACCTGCCATCTTGCACCAGACTTGTTGGAGGTTGGGGTGCATTTAGAAGGCTTGACGACTGGACAAATTCCCGGGTGGCTGAGCAGCGACGCGACGCTTGGATTAAATCATACAGTGTTATGCTTGTTGCGCACTGTGTTAACTCACTGTGCTTCTCACTGACCGAAACCAACCACGACGTATTAATGGATACAGAATAACATAACAAGGCCAGGAACGACGGGATATCTTGCAGTCTTGAGCCGACGTAGCAGAGCTGAAGCAGCTTCAACTCTGTCCGCCAATCACTCCAAATGTTCTTGTGTTCGTGTAGTGTCTAAACACTTGATATATTCGTTCACTGCTTCATTTCTTTCGGCGAAAGAGTCATCGTGGGTCTGCGAGCTGCAAGCCTTGGCCTCCTCTCCTCACCAAGCTGTGGTTTCTATTGGTCATTGTATATTCTGCAGTCTTCCGCGCCATAGCTATGCCAGAGGAATCTCTAGATGCGATTCATATCGCAGGTCCAGACGCGGGTTTCGGATGATATAAACTTGTGAGGTTCATGTGTATATCAGCATCATTGAGTTCCATCTTCGCCGGATCGCTGAAGTGCTTGCTGATCTTATAACGCTCCTTGGTCCTGCCAACAGTCCACAATAAGCCGACTGATCTTTGCGCTCCTATCTATCATTCTCATTCCTCTACAGACATCACACCCGGGCATAGTCATGGCCGAGGAGAGCGCCGATGCCGTCTTGTCCAAGGTCAAGCAGGAACTTGATGGCACGCCATATGCCTGTAGCTCTCTCAGACCTTTGGCTGGGGGCACTTGTAATTTCATATACCAAGGAGTCTTGCGCAAGGCACTTCCAGACGATACTCGAGACGTTCTCGTCAAACACGGGGAGGGCTACATCGCTTCCTTTCCAGGCTTTAAACTCACAACCGCTCGCTGCGTACGTACCAACTCCCAAGCAGACGCAATTGTCGTAAAGAGACGCTCGTATGTTGTGCTAACATAATACAGAAGTTTGAGGAAGATTGTTTGGAGGCCCTGGCCACCTTGCCTCCTGTTTCCAACCAGTCCTGTGTTGTTCGCGCACCTCGCTTCTTTCATTTCAACCAGCAGACGAACACTCAGATCCAAGAGTACCTGCCTAGCTCCGTTAACCTCAAGACTTACGCCATAAATCACCTTTCCAGTAACCCTTCGGAGCTAAAGGCCCGTCTGGTAGGCATCGGGCACAATCTCGGCACATGGTTGCGTAACTTCCACACCTGGGCCGCTGAGCCGACTCAGGCGAAGCTTCAGGCCGAGATCAAGCGCAACAAAGAGATGCAGATGCTGAAGAATACCATTAACTACGGCTCTCTGATCCCTAGGATGGAGACGTATCCCGACATTCTCGCCGATGCGAGGGGTACTTTCGAACAGGTCAAAAAGATGTCGGAAGATGAGATGGCTGACGAGAAAAATTTGCAGATCATCCACGGAGACTTCTGGACTGGGAAGTGCGTCTCGTCCTTGTTATTCCCTTTTATTACTCAATTGTTTGATTAGGACTGACTCATTCCCCCAGTGCTCTGATTCCTGACGAGCAGCTTCAAGATGGCTATCAGCCGACCATCTTCATCATTGATTGGGAGCTCTGTACCTTTGGCGTGAGACCGCTCGATCTGGGCCAGATGATCGCCGAGATGTACGAGCTATATCTGTACAAAGGAATCCTGGCAGGACTCTGGCTAATCGAGGGTTTCTGCACGGGATACGACATTGAAGACGACACATTTGCGTTCAGGACAGCAATTCATGTCGGGACGCACCTGGTTTGCTTTGGAACCGTGCAGGGATGGGGCACCGAGGAACAGGTTCTCAGTGTCGTGGCGAAAGGGAAGGATTTCATAGTTCGGGCTTGGAGGAAGGACAAAGAGTGGTTCCTAGACTCACACCTGGCTCCTCTCTTCAAAAGGTAAAGCCTTGCCTGACAGTGCCATAGAGCATCATGAAGCTGGATCATAACGATCTAATCAGACGTTCTGAATTCCGAGCCCCTTATGCTCCTACAGGTATAATGTACCAGGTACGGATCCGGTGAGATTCAACTCCAAACTCCATATGAACGAGTACGTCAAGCGACACAATCGCCACGTGATCTAGTAAAATATGAGTCAACTTGCATTTCAAGTAGTATCTCTACAATGGGACACAACATGAATCTGCAACTCGTGAAATAGGTTTTCGGATACACAGGCAATTCTTATCAGGTTGATCAAAGTTTTCGCCTTGCGACGTAAAACTGGCGATGGTAACAGAAGAGTTGGCGGGGTTGGAAAGACCCTGCAAAAAATGCAACAGACAGGAGGCAACGCATATTAGCAGGACAGAGGCAGTTTGCACGTGAGTAAATATATATTCAACCCAAAGACACTTGACTAACAAGCTTTGCAGAGACTGCTTCACGCAATATATCTACAGCAAATGCGTGCGCCAGATCGGTATAGTGGGAAAAGAGACGCAGCCGCCACATGGGGCACCAATATCCAGGAGATATGTCCTTGGACTCTCCCTGGGGACATCGTCCTCTGTGCTGCTACATATCTTTAATGGATATGTCGAAGCTATACTGTCTAAAGGCCGGCGCTCACCTTTCAACCTCGACGTCATCTGCGTCGACACCACCATTTCAGAGCACCCTAGCGAACTATTAGCAACGACACTCAACACCTACAGGAAGCGATACCCCAGCCGTAGCCTCGAAATCATTCCCCTTACCGCCGTCCTTGGCATTCCGTCTATTGACTGGTCTGCCTTTCCCACCCTCAAGCCGGATGGCACTCCAGCCGAGCGACTAAGAGACCTATTCGAGCGTCTCCCTTCCACCACATCTAGGGCAGACATCCTCCGTCTCTTCATCCGACACCTACTAATCCACACCGCTCTAAGTCGGCAATGCCAGGCCGTCCTGTTTGGCCACAGCACGACGACTCTCGGCGCGCTCACGCTAGCCGAGACGGCCAAGGGTCGCGGCTTCTCGCTCCCGTGGCAGATCAACGACAGCGTGCTGCCGATACAAGCCTTCTCCCCCGCGGGGAGCAGCCCGGATGTGGGCAAACAGACCATCCGCGTCCATTACCCGCTCCGCGAGCTCTACCGTAAGGAGCTCGTCACCTACGCGACCCTCACGAATCCGCCACTGGCGGACATCATCCCGCCGGAGGAAGAGGTGGACAGGGCCAGCTCGGTGGTATCGCATCGGGACCTGAGCATAGACGAGGTCATGGCGAGGTATTTCGCTGATGTGGAGGAGAACTACCCTTCCATCGTCGCCAACGTGGTGCGGACGACGGCCAAGTTGAGCCGGCTGGATGCGGATGCGAGGTGCGGAGTTTGCGGCATGACGCTGGATGAGTTGGGAGACGAGAGGTGGAAGGGAGAGATTGGGGATGATGGCCAAGAGGCAGGTATGGGTGGCAGTCAGTTGTGCTATGGGTGTCAAAGGAGCGTTCACGGTTAGCTGAGAATGTGACACGAAAAGCCGTAAGTGAATGCGCAGAGACAAGCCATCTTTGGTTAGAAACATGCGAAAATCGCTGGTTTATGCATATCCGTAAATGCTGCCTAGTAAGATATAGCGTGCCTCCGCTCTATCTTCATCGGCGAACTTTTTTAAACCCCCCTTCCCCAGGCCCGGTCTATATGTATATATACACAGGTTGTAGGACAATATCGAGCGGACCATAACAGTACACACCCCCTTTTCACGATATCCAACATCAGTCACCCCAATGTGAGCTGCAATGTCAGCTCTTCATTTCAGGCCTTGTCAGGACGCGATCCTCGATCTTTCGTAGGAGCTTGTTCGTCTGCTCTGCGAGACTGAGAGTCAAGATGGTGTGCGGTAAGATTCTTGCAAGATGAGGCAGGAAACCCTTATAGATGGCTAGGAATCCCTCCGTTCGGATAGTCTTTGCTAAGCAGTCAAAGACTCCGCTGTACAGATTACCATTTTGATTGTACATCCGCGACATGATAGTGTCTGCGGTACGCAGCATGTTAGCGGGGTGCTCAAGTTGCTACTTGGCTAAACAGTGTTATCTTACCTGGCGGATGCATGAAGATGCACACGACAAAGCCGCTGATCGTGCTGCTTGTAAGATGTAGAGGTGCGCCCTCCTCCATACCCAGGTGCTTCACCAAGCGCCTCTTTGCGAAGAAGTACGTAGGCAGCTGCACCGAACTGCCGAAACCGGTCCGGATCATGGCCGCACCAACGCCGCGGTATAGGCCCCTGATGCCCTCAGCCTTGAAGATCTGGCGCATCCCGTCTATCGCATTGCGGTACTTGTGCTGCGTGCCGACGGGTAAGAACGGCGAGTAGCTCTGCAACCTCGTCTTGACCAAGAAAAAGGGGCTGCCCGCCATCGCGCCCAGGATGCCCGACGTGGCGCCGCAGAACATGTTTACCCCCAGACTCTGCGTCTTAGGGTCGTTGAAAATGAGCTTCGTGGTAAAGTTGCGCATGGGCTCGTAGAAGCCCAGCCGGCAGCCGTTGAGCAGGATCTGGTAGACGTAGGCGCACCCTATGCCGCGGTAGATGCCTCTTATACCCTCGTTGCGCACGATGACCGATACGCCGTGTATGGGACCGCGGTAGAGCTTTGGCTGGTGGCCTTTGTCTTGCAGCTCGCCCTGCAGCTGCATGCGAATCTTGACCGTCTCGAAGGGATGTGTTGCGGTGACGGCGCCGCAGGCGGCAATGCCGCCGGCTATGAAGGCACTGCAGGGACAATGGATTAGCAATTCCGTCCCTCTGAATTTCCTGGATCATAGAGACGGAGTGTCGAATTCCGTCACATACCCAAGAGTTGTCGACATCTTCGCGGCAAGCACCGACAAGACGTGCTGCCCGAGTCAATGCTTACGCCGGTCTTAGCCGGATGAGAACCGCAGCAACACACGCGCACTGGCGATCTTGAGAGGGAGTGTGCAGAATAGAAACAATGGAAATCCAAAAAGAGGGAGAGTGTGTGTTGGTCAATACTCCATTATGAAGGCGTTCATGGTTGCGAATGTTGCGGACAATGACAAAACCGTTCCGGGCTAGAAAGAGCGAAGTTCGGGGTCTTTGCTCCAAATTGAAGCAAGCCTTCCAGTAATTTGCGAACCCAATCCCGGTTGCACAACTCCGGCTCGGAGCTTGCGGGTCGCGAAATAAGTGGAGTTAGCACGAATAGCGGACAAAAAGTACCTGGTAGGAAACTGAAGATCTGACTCAGATGCATCCTCAATGTAAGAATACCAAGTCTAGTCAGTCGTAAGGAGTAAATTGAAGAGCAAATGTCTCTAATCATTCTCCAATTTTTCGTATTGTTCTACTCTGTCAATGGCTAGGAAATTGTACGATTACTGAGATGGAAATACGAATATGTCGACCTTTGGGAGGAAGCGAAGAGCTTGAGCACGGGCCATGCACAGAAAAGCTTCAATGGAAGTTCGCAGTACAACCCCACAAAGCGGTTTGAGCTTGGCATTGCCCCATGTCCAAATTCGCGACGACGCGACGACTGTCCAACTGAAATACGTACCGTGCGTGATAGCTTCAACTGTCCAGCTTGTTTGCAAAAGCACGGCGGGCCACACTGCTATAGAGATAGGATCCTGACTCGTAGTGAGACTTTCTTGCAAATTTTCACCCAAGTTGGTAATTCCACAATGGCTTCCACGCCGATGGATATCGACGACTCGGCGTCGACTCCTACCGCACCTCCAGCTCCTACCCTCAACATCCAGCGGACTCTAGGGCCCAATGTACCTAGCACGACAAAGGTTTCAGACGTGATTGCTAACTTCCGTCCGATGAAACTCTTTCGGCGGGACGACATCAAGGACACCAAGTCCAAACCTTCGGTCATATCCATCGACTTTGACGACCCAGGCGAGCTCTGCATAACATCCGAGAGCGACGAGACTTTGATGATATACAACGTAAAGGAGGGGCGCCACGACAAGAAACTGCTGTCGCAAAAATACGGTGTCAAGTTGGCAAAATTCACCCATCACAGCTCGAGCATCCTATATGCGAGCACAAAGGAGAATGGTAAGCGTCGGGATTTGGCACCCCCGCCAGCCTACAAGCAAATATGACGAACGTGTGTCCTGATTTTTTCTTGCCAGATGCTATCCGCTACCTCTCGACACACAACACCTCCTTTATCCGCTACTTCGAGGGCCACACGGCAAGCGTGACGAGCATATCTCTCCACCCGGGAGCCGATAACTTCATCTCGTGCGGGCGGGACGACACGGTGCACCTGTGGGCGCTCAACGCCAAGAACTGGGTGGGCAAGCTGCACATCACGACGCCGTTCCTGTCAGCCTGGGACCCGTCGGGCAACGTGTTCGGCATCGCCTCGCCCTGGAGCTTCACGATCCTGCTCTACGACTACAAGAACTACACCAAGGGCCCGATCTGCGAGTTTGACCTGGTCGACAAGATGCCCAGCGCCCGGGCGGCCGACAACCTCGCCGCCGGCTGGACCAGTCTCGCCTTCTCCAACGACGGCAAGCACATCCTCCTCGGCACCCGCGGCAGCGCGCACTACCTCCTCGACGCCTTCACGGGCGATCTCAAGGCCATCCTGCGCAAGCCCGAGGGCGGCACGCGGCGCGCGGCGGCGGGCGAGGTCCAGGGCGAGAGTGGTGGGAGGCTCGACAGCAGCGGCGACTGCTGCTTCGCGCCCGACGGGCGGTACGTGCTGTCCGGGTCCAAGAAGGACGTGCTGGTGTGGGACACGCTGGGCGGGCCGACGGGCGAGGACAAGGTGCTCGAGCCGGCGTACGTGCTGGAGGAGAAGCGCGAGGCGGCGGTGCTGGCCTTCAACCCGCGCTTCAACATGTTTGCCTCGGCGGACCAGGAGCTCATGTTCTGGCTTCCGGACCCCCACGCCTAGCGAGCGGGCGAGGCCGAGAAGGCCCGGAGGGGGAAGGCGAGGGTCTCGGCGGATTTCCGGAAGGCATGGCGGGTTGGTTCTCTGCTGGAGGGGGCTTACATGAGGTTGCATCTGTGAGGACGCTGCATCAGGGTGGTTGGTTTTGTCATGGCTGGCGTTTATGGAACGGTAATGGTTGGGTTGGTTTCACTGAGATACCCCCTTGGATTTTATTTAAACGTGGTATAGAGGCGCCTAAAAAGGGAAAAGCATGAAGGAACTCGTGAGACTGCTTTGCAATTGGCCTGCGGACGTGTCGTCTGTGCCTTACTACTGGTAGAGCAGGCTTTAATACCTAGTTGGCGACAGTCATCATTGGATGTTTTTGACGTTCTTGAACATAGTGGAAGCTAAGCCTGAGATGATAAGATGAACCATCCAAAGGCATCCCAGATGTATCCTCGGATCTCACGCTGTATCTCGGCTAATCCTTATTCTGAATCTGGTCTGCCGCATTCCACCTCGACTGTCCAATGCTGGAGCAAGCCCTTGGTCCTGGTTATTTCCATACCGCGTGTGGCAGCAGCTGTTATCTGTAACATGTGAGTTCCATGCTCATAACACTGTGTGGAATGTAGTCATTTTGAAAACAGCGAGCACAAGTCACGTATAACGGGTTTCAAAGCCGCAGGTCCCGTTAATACTGCCATACCTCACTCAGTCTTGGTCCCGAGTTCAGTATGCACAAAGTACGCGGGACGTAGAAGTATTGTGTGGTGGATGTCAATGCAGTTATACAAACACGAGATTGATCGAATAGAAAGCTCATCTAGAGTGCATCGCAGGTGTATGCATGCATTTTAAGTATGTCTTATGGAGCCAAACTCTAAGCGCAGTCGATTGTCGATTTCCATCTGTCATCTGTCCCATGTTACGAGATGGAGAATGGGTCCTATAAACTCTATCTCTTTCGGTCTGTTGTGGTCTGCTTTGGATGACCACGCCAATTGTCTTTGTGAACCTGTTGTTGAACATGAGCCTTACCGGCGTATTTTTAGCCAGAGAATCAGGAACACGAGAAAATCGTGGGGCGCGCTAGAATACGATGGCGATTGCTCTGGTGACTGGGGTGGCTTGGAGGGCGCCTTCCCATTCGTCGGGTGGGCAGTTTAGTTGCCGGTTTACCAACGGAGAGACAGTCCTTGCCTCTGACACCCCTGCTCTGGCACTTTTCCATCCAACTCGGCGAGAATCTGCTTGTCTCTGACAGTCAGTCCTTCCTGATTTCCTTGCTAACAAACAACAATACACACACATTCGCTACATCACAATCCGACTCTTCATCTTCACTTCGTCTTTTCTGTTGTTTCTGTCGTCATTCGCTAGACGTTGCCTCTGTTTTGCTTTTTTCCGGACCTCGACGACTATTCGTTTCCAATTAGCGGGCTTTGATTCTGAGGACGGGCAATAAGGGGCAGCCACAGCATCGACGCCGTGCAGCGATCATTCCCACGGACGGTTGAACCACGTCGTCTTCGTAACCGTCCAAGCGGGCTGTCAACGCCTTTGAACTTGAGACAAGGGAATCCGTAGTCTCGACTTTCTTCCGTTCCTCCTCCCGCTTCTACTTTCTCGACAGCCCCTCCAAACGAGACCCCATCGACAATGAGGACCACACTCTCCGTCGGCCAACTGGCCACCATAGCACTCTCACTCACACCCCTAGCCGCAGCCTGGCCATCATGGCCGAGGTGGCTCCCAGATATCGACACTCTTGTCGTACGGCAGGACGACTCATGTAAGTTTACACCGTAGACAGACATGATTTGCAGACTCCTCAGCTGACGATCTCTAGCATCTGATTCATCGTCCTCTTCAACAATACCCCCAAGTACTTCATCAACGACGGGCACAAATAAAATACCGCCAGTCAAAACGACAAACCTCAACACCGGCGGCATCGAACCCACAGGCACAGGCAAGGGCAACAGCACAAAGACGGCCGCCCCGACGCACACCGAGTTCCCGGCCCAGGACCCAGCCGGCAACGTGGTGATGGTCACACCCGCCGCGACCCAGCAGGGCACCAACCTCTACAAGATCGGCGAAACCATAACCTGGGGCTGGAACTACACCAACCTGCAGGGCACCCCCACGGCCGTCGACGTGCTCGTTTCGATCCAGACGTCGGCCACCTTCACTCTGACGCAGAACATGACCTTCGAGACCCCCGCCGTCTTCAAGTGGGACACGAAGCAGTACGAGGCCGACCACATTGGTGAACCGCTGCTGACGGAGCAGTACACCCTCGTCATCTACGATTCGGACGGCAGTCCGACCTCGACCGCCGAGGCCGGCTACCTGGCGCCCTTCAGCGGCTTCAAGTTCGGCCTGTACCAACCCAAGGGTGCGACACCCCTGAGCGACTGGCACTGTGCTACCTGTAGTGCGGCGTTGGGCTCGACCGAGAGGAGGGCCATCGGCATGGCTGCTGCGATGAGTGTTGTCACAGTGCTGAGCTTTACGTGGTTTGTTGTTGGATTTGGCGCCCTGGCATGATCACAGGATCCGATCTGTTCGCGTGCTTGATCGTTACTCATGCGTGTGTCGTTTTCGGACGATCTACCTACCAATTAATTCTGGATGTGGAGGGGGCAAAAGACAGAGAGTCATGGGACGATGACGACTGATAATTCTTGTTTAAACTTTGGGCAGGTCGTCTTAGGTACATTGACTTGGCGTTTTGGGGGACACAGTTTGTGGTTGTCTGCCAGGGGAAATGATAGCATTTGGGTGGACAAAAACTCGGCGACAAATCTCGTGAGTGGTTTTAACGGTCATTCGTAGCCTAGCACATACGCAAAACTTAATGATGCACATAAGTAGCACTTCCATCAACATCTCATGGCGCATGCGTACAAATCACATGTGATACTGGACGGGTCACATCAGTCAAATACCTCTACAGCATACGTAGGGTTCCGCGGTGCTCGCTATCAAGCAGTCCGCATTAGACCATCCTGAGGGAGAAACCACCACCTTTCTCTTCCCTCTCGCGCCCGGAAAATATGCCGCTAAAGTCTACGGCCCCCAGCTCGACCGCCCGTCCCCCGCGCATGGGCGCGTTCGGCGTCTCCTTCTTCCGCCTCCGCTCCTGGCCCGCCTTGCTAGGGAAGGTAGGGAACATGGCCTCGACCTTGGGCTTGGGGTCCTGGCGGAAGTACTCGTGGGCCAGCATGTCGGCGGCCGAGGGCCGCCTGTCCGGGTCGAGGGAGAGCAGGGCGTTCAGCAGCGACACGCCGGCGGTCGTCAGTAAGGGGAAGAGGGCGCGCACGCGCGACCGGTCGACGCCGGGCTCGGAGCGGGCGGACGGCAGGCGCAGGGAGCGCGCGTTGGGCAGCCGCCGGAAGCCGGGCCAGGTGTCGTCCGTGGGCACGCCGCAGAGGTCGAAGATGCGCGTCAGCTCGTCGACCTCGTTGGAGCCCTGCAGCAGGGGCTCGCGCGTCAGGAGCTCGCCGAAGATGCACCCCACGCTCCACATGTCGACCGCCGGGCCGTAGCGGGAGGCGCCCAGCAGGAGCTCCGGGGCGCGGTACCAGAGCGTCACGACGAGCTGCGTCAGCTTGGCGGGCGGGGGGTCGCCGACGTAGCGCGCCATGCCGAAGTCGGCTATCTTGAGGTTGCCGCGGTTGTTGAGCAGGAGGTTGGAGGTCTTGAGGTCGCGGTGGAGGATCCAGTGGTCGTGCAGGTAGGAGACGCCCGAGGCGAGCTGGAGGAGGAGCGTCTTCACCTCGGAAGCGAGGAAGGGCTCGGGCATGTCTTCGAGGATGGATTTCAGGTCGTGTTCGACGAATTCGAGGGCGACGAATATGCTAGGTTCGCGGAGGTTGGGTTAGGATTGTGGTAGAGAGGAGATAGGGAAGAGCGAACGTGCGGAAACTTACTTCTCAATCTTCCTCGTGTCTTCGCCGACCACGACCTCTTTTAGCCTGACCACGTTTCTGTGATTGCAGTCGCGAAGAATCTGTATCTCTCGCAGGCCCGTCACCGGCAGGCCGCTGCGGTCCTTGGGATCGATCTTCAGCCTCTTCAGGGCGACAATCTTGCCCGTCGCCAGCTCTTTCGCCCGCGCAACCCAGCCATATGCGCCCTCCTCGATGTCGTTCAGCTTGTCGTAGTTCTCCACGCTCCGGCACTTCCCAAAACCACCGCCATCGAAGCGCAACAGACTTGGTTGGCTGGTCGTGTCAGTTGTGTTTGGGGTTCGTGATGGGCCGGGCTGTGGAGAGAGTCGTCGTCTTTTGGATGGAGGACCGTCGTCGCCGTCACCATTTTCGTTGGTTTGTTGGGCAGCAGCAGCAGCCGCCTTGGCCCTCTCGGCTTCCTCTTGTTGTTTCCTTGCCTTCTCTGCCTTTAGCCTCTTCTTCTCTTCCTTTTCCTTCTTCTGCTTGGCCTCGAGGGCTATGTCTTCTTCCGTCACCGCCCAGCGGGACGACTTTCCTTTGCTGGCCATGGCAATAGCTTCCTATTCAATTCATCTGTGACCATCCAGGACCGGCAGCTAGTTTATAGTCCTGGGTTTGACGTAGATCGGCTCGTGGCTGTAGAATGGTGGGAATCGTGGAGCGATAGCCGCATATAGTGCAAGCACAGTCGTTCCCAGTGCCTAAAGCATAAGTTAAGTCTAGAGGGGTGTTGTTTGCACAAGCTTCTGGACCCCGTACTTTTCCTCGTCCAATCATAGACGTTGAAATGCTGCCGGGGATAGCTCCAACGCTAATGCAAAGCTGCACAGGAGTTTACAGGGCTCAGTTTTGGGACCCGTGGAGCTCGGAAGCTCCCAAAAACTGTATCCCGTCTCTAGTGCGTCATCTTGATTCATATCAAACTTGCATCGTCGTTCGAAAGATGAGTTGATCTCACATAGAATTGCTTCTGACCCCTAGATCTTACATTCTCGGCACCAAGATGAGGTCGGTGCTGCCCCGCCTGGCACGGAATTGCCTTCACAGCCCGCAGAGAGCGAGACCTGTCTCATTCACTGCACTCAGAGCCTCAAGCTATCAGGGCTTGAGGATAAGAAGGTTCTCAGACAAGCCGGGCAACACATTCGAGGATGAGCCAGAAAGAAAATGGTCAACTCCATTGGCCAAACAGCTGGCGGAAGCTATAGAAGTGAGTTAAAGCATCATTGCGCCCGTGTCGGAGAGATAACTGATGAATGTCATAGGCCACCGGCCCTATACCACTTGCAAGCTACATGCGCATGTGTTTGACCTCGGATACCGGTGGCTACTATACCGGCGCGATCGAGGATGGCCGAGATCAGTTCGGCCTGAAAGGTGACTTTGTCACGTCACCCGAGATTTCACAGGTCTTTGGCGAGCTTATCGGCATCTGGTTCGTTGCCGAGTGGCTTGCTCAGGGCAAGCCCAAGAAGGGAGTCGAGCTCATCGAGGTTGGCCCTGGCAGAGGGACACTGATGGATGACATGCTGCGTGTATTAACCTCCTCCGATTCTGTTATCGTGAGCCCCGGCTAATCGTCCTACCAGACCATCAACCACTTCAAAGATATGGCACAGAGTATAGACGCGATCTACATGGTAGAAGCCAGCCCCAAGCTCCGGATGGCACAGAAGAACCTCCTCTGCGGCGAAGACGCTCCCATGACTGAGTCCAAGGTCGGCTATCACAGCGTCTGCAAGTCGACACAGCTCCCGATTGTCTGGACCGAAACGATCAAGTCGATTCCTGGCGGTGCAGATAAAACTCCTTTCATTGTCGCCCACGAGTTTTTCGACGCACTACCCATCCATGCCTTCCAATGTGTCTCCGTCCCTGCAACCAGCACGCCCACCACACCTTCTTCTTCTCCCTCTACCAAGACCAGCCAACCCACTTTGCAATGGCGCGAAATGGTAGTCTCTCCCACACCAGACGATGCGACCCATGAGTCGCTCAATACGCCTCCCTCTCAGTCGCGCTCCGGCCCGGTGCCCGACTTCCAAATGACCCTTGCCAACTCCTCGACCCGCCACAGCCTCTACCTACCAGAATCTTCGTCTCGTTACCGAGCCATCAAGAACCGTGTCGGTCCGGGAGCAGTGATAGAGATATGCCCTGATGCCAACCTCTACGCCTCGGACTTTGCGTCTCGGATAGGTGGTTCTGCTGCCAAGCCCAAGGCGCGGCCATCGGGTGCGGCGCTGATTCTGGACTACGGTCCCGGCGACGGCACGGTGCCGGTCAACAGCCTGCGCGGGATAAGACAGCACAAGAGGGTCAGTCCCTTCGCCGAGCCCGGACTGGTGGACCTCAGCGTCGACGTCGACTTCGCGGCAATTGCAGAGGCCGCCACTAGGGCCAGCGAGGGCGTCGAGGTCCACGGTCCCGTCGAGCAAGGGGTGTTTTTGGAAGGGATGGGGATCAAGGAGAGAGTCGAGGTGTTGATGCGTGCTTGCAAGGATGAAGAGGGCAGGAAAGCAGTCGAGACGGCGTGGAAGAGGCTGGTCGATCGTGGACCCGGAGGGATGGGCAAGGTGTACAAAGCGCTGGCTATCTTACCCGAGAATGAAGGACGAAGGAGACCAGTCGGGTTTGGAGGCGATGTACAGGCTTGAAGACGAGGCTTTTATTCAACATCATCCATGAATCCTCTTTTACCATCATGAAATTGAGAGACGGAACTCGTTGCCTTTCGTGGGTGAGGTTAAGTTCAAGAACGCACTGAACCACTCTTCCCTGGCTGATACAGCCATGCTTGAGCGGAAAGCACGTCACTAAAGATAATCTACCTTAAAAAATTAAGGTCCCGTACACTACTGTGTAATATACTGCGGTAAAGTCTGGTGAGATCCCACAGGTCGGCAGTTGGGTAGCAGTAAGTTTAGAGTTGATCCGTGCGGCTAAGAGTGGTACTTACTAGGTGGTGTGCCTAAGCGCCAGATTTGTTTCTTGGCTGCAGTGTAACGCTGCAGAACGATTGCCCATCGAGCCCAAAAATTGCCAATCGAAAACCAACGGTCCACCCCCTAAGACCTGGAGGAAGGTCTACCTTAGGGGGGGGTTTGAGGTTGCGAGTGACGGCAAACGGTTCCAGACCAGATAGCGGATAAGCTATCTGTTTGCTATCTGCAGCTGCAACCTGCGTCTCTTCAACTCTGCCTTCACCTTTGCTTCTTTCCTCCAGCTCAATTTCCTTTTTTTTCCCCTGCTACAAACAGGGCGGGATCGCGCAGCTCTCTGCGAGCCCCCAATTCTTCGCAATTATGGCAATGATGGCGTCCACCACCACGGCTACCGTCACTATTGACCGTCACTATTTCGAGACTCTGCTCCGCAGGTAAGCTTACCTAGTGCTTTCGAATCACATCAGGGCATTCCGCAGGAGCCTCACTAACATTCCGTTACTTGCAGGGCTAGTAATGTAAGATCAACCCGTTCATACCCGCCTGTGTTTGCTCTGGCTTGCAAGATAAGCACCATTAGACCCTCAGACTGATTTCAGAAAGGCCGGAACCAATTTGTCCGCTGCTGAAGCTCAGATATCTCCCTCAGAGATTCTCGTTCTGCGTGATACTGCCAGAAAATACGGTGCGTGCACATAAAACCCTCCACGGGCACAAATCGAGTCTGGCTCGCCCCGTTCGAGCTTGGCCTGACATATACGTTCCAGAGAATCTGCGACGGAACTTGATCCGTGGTGGAGTCGAAGATGCGACCATCGACGTAAGCTTGATCCTCCCGCATCTTGGCCCTGTACCCGCTTCAATGCGGCCCACATCCAGTTACTGACCCTCAGAAAGCTGCTCGGTCGAGACGACTCCGAGATTCAAGCCAATAATCATGCCCCAACTGACGATGCTTCACGGGTCACCCCGACGACATACCAGTCTCCTCACGTCAATCAGTCCAAGCCCAGGGCACCTCCGGGCTTCTCCGCCAGAAACGGAACACTTTATAACGGTGGTGCGGCCTCGTATAACTACAACGGCGGTTACCGTAACCACGGAGACCAAGGCACATGGGCCGACGATGAGGCTGAGTTGGGAGATCTGGACTACGACGAGCAAACAACTGTGGATGGCCCTGTTGGGGCCAACTATATCACCCCTCAGCGAAGTCGGGACGGCCAGTTCGACCTGAAGTGCACCAGGACAGTCCTCCTTACGAATCTGGCCGAAGGGACAACCCATGCGGACGTCACAGAGGCCGTTCGCGGCGGTCTTCTCCTTGATATCTTCCTGAGGCCCCACGACCGTTGCGTTGCCGTCTCCTTTCTGCACGAGGCTGACGCACGCGCCTTCTTCGACCATGTGCGCAGGAATGACCTCTATATCAAGAACAAGCGGGTGAGGACTCTACCACCAAGGCGAAAGACAGCTATTTATATCTCCCTAACTTCGAGACAGGTCATTGCGAAGTGGAATGAGCGACAGTTTACCTTGGCTGGACATGCTGTCGGCAAGATCAGCGGCGGAGCGACGCGTAATCTGGTCATTAGAGGCATTAATCCTGCTCGACACACAGAGGAGAGCATTCGCGAGGATTTGGACCACATCCACAACTTGGTTGTTATCAAGGTGGCCTTCATTGGTAACGACTGCCACATCAAGACGAACTCGGTCAACTACGCACTCTTTGCACGGACGTGCATGATGAGTCGGGGGTAAGTCACTGATATCGGTGCTGACCGATTTTGAACTTTGTCACGGACTGTTTCTGATCTCCGTTGTAGAAAATACCGAGGATCAAAGATCGAATACGGTCCGGACGAGTGCGCTCAGCCGTACGAGGTGGACAACCAGCCCAAGCTGCAGGTGCCTCAGCGCAGGGAAGCCCCGCCGCTGCGGAAGGGTTCGAGCAACCTGTCCAACCGCTTTCACCTCCTGAACATTGATGGGGAAGATTCCGAGTCCGATGAGGACGTTTCTGCTGGTTTTGCGACGAAGAATGGTGTGGGCATATCGGCTTAGGCAACACTAGTCTAACAGCTTGCCTCACCTGCATGGACGGCGTAGTGGAGTATTGTTTGCTGTTCTTGAGAGCCAGGGCGTGCTATAAGCACCCTGTGCTGGATGACTGCTTTTTTCTAACCTGGCGTTTGGAGTGCTGCCAGCTGGCGCACAAGGTTGAGAGGGTCTGACTGAACCACATTATCTTCATCTGTACTCGCTTATGATGTATCCTCCTGTGGCTTGAGACTTGGTGCTCTTCTGTCTGCTCCCATGTAATACAAAATGCGGCGTTGCTTACTTTGCAAGAGTTACCTACGCCCCTATCCAGGCTGGTGTAATAAGGAGCCCCACGGCTAGTATTTGACTGTGTTCAGAAAACTGTGTGGCATATTCACAGCATCGCTTGTTACACAGAGAGGTACGGTGTACTCCAGCTGAAGGTTGGGCAGTAGTGACCCCCACGTTCTCCGCACCGTACCGAACAGTCGGGTCAAATCCATCACGCTAAGCCGCTTGGGGCCATTTGCGACTGCGGGTACGTAGTCCACCGCGGGAGTGACCGCTTCTTGGAGCCATCTCTTGAAATTACTTAGTAGTGCTATCCTGGGAACAGTCTTGTAAAATATGATTTTAAACTGTAAAATATTATCTAACACTTAACTGACTTCGTCAAATATGGAGCAGCTTTCGTTCGTATTCATAGGGACTGCTGGGACTGCCTAGCAGGCTCGTTGAGCACAGATATCAAACTTGAACCTATCCACACAAGGGATCAAACAGCAAGACCAACTATTATTCCCAGAACTATCCAATGTCATCAATCATCCCTCACTATCTATACATCAACACACCGTGGCTTCTTCAGTCAGATCCAGCAGCTGACACATGCACCTGCCAATAACTCCTCCAATCCCACCACTCGCCCTCCTCCCTCGCCTTGGCGTCGTCGCTTTGTCCCGGCTTCCACATGCCCAGCAGCGTGCCGGGGTCGTACTCCGGGAACTCGGCCTTCTCGGCTAGCAGGCCGCGCTCCTTCCCGTCGCGCAGGAAGGCGAGGAAGTCCTCCGCCACGTGCACGTACTGCCTCAGACCCTGGTACACGTCGATCGTGGCGCCCGTGGTGAAGCTCAGCAGGAACGGCTCCAGCAGCGGCGCATCCGTCACCGACGGGTGAGAGGTGCCCAGCGAGGTCATGAACCAGCTCGGGTTGCCGCGGGCGTTGTTGGCCTCGACGATCTCCTTGACGGTGTCGAAGTGAGCTCGGCCGTAGAAGATGCTGCTGTGACTGCTCCAGGAGTTGCTGTGTACGACCAGGAGCGGGACGTTGATGTCCGTGTTCAGCGGGCCGCTCGACTTACCCGGATCGAGGATGATGGCACCCTTGAACGGCCTCTTCTCATTCGGTCCGTTGCGCAAAGCCTGCAGAGCACCCGTGGCGCCGTAACTATGGCCCGCCATGATCATCTCCTCCGTGTTTAGACGGCCCTCCCAGCCAGCGAGGGTGACGCCTTCACCGTAAGCGTTCTGCTCCCAGACCCTGGCGCCGTCGCCGGCGTTGATCATCTTCATAACGCGGACGGCTTCTTCGATCTCCGCCTCGCGGAAGTTGAGCTGTGCCTTGTGGAAGTCCTCGATTTGGATAACATTGCCGTCGGGCGTCTGAACCTCTGTCTCGTCAAATAGTATGACCCGTTTGTCTTTTTGGCCCTTGACCTTGATAAGAGACCCCGGCCCAGATCCGTCGCGGTGCTCGAGCATAACGACCACGTAGCCCCTTGCTGCCAGCTCACCGGCGTAGTGTGAGTAGTCGGTTCGGCTGGACACGGTGCCGTGCGAGAATACGATGACAGGGTTGCCGCTGATCTCGCGGGCCAGCACCTGTTGCGGGCTCTCATCTTCGTCCCAAGATGTGGCAAACTTGACATTTTCGGTGGCATGGCCGCTTAGCGGCGCGTCGACCAGGGCCGGGATGGTGATGCTCCCGACCAAGGCTTTAATTGCGCCCGTAAAAATGGCGTTTGTGAACCAGTTATTGATGTGCGCTGCCCTGGCGTAGCCTTCGGCCCTGAGTGACAGGGGCTTGGGAATCCATGTGTGTCGCTTGTGGGTGTGGTGCGGCTTCTCGCCTGGGATGCTGTGCGCGACGGGGTAGTACAGACTGAAGAGGACCGTCTGGAGTTCAAATGCTTTGTTGGCTGTACCCTTGAAGACGGCGGGGTCGATGGTGCGCGGTGGCGACACGGGGGCCTCGATGTCGATCACGCCAACAGCGTACGGGCCTGTGTGTTTGGGTAGAGGGTGTGCGAAGAGAGGCTGCCAGGTGATGAAGCAGTAGAGAACGTAGGATACGCCTGCGAAGAGGGCGACGTATCGCCATTTCACTGATCGCAATGGTGCCAGCGAGAAAGGCAGCAGCGACGATGTAGTCGCCGGTCGGCGAGCCTCTCGGACTTCCGGAAATGGTTTCATGGTGCTGTAACGCGATAATCGCTGTGCATGCTACGCAAATCTGACAAGTAGAGTAAGGTCGTGATGGAGTGTGCGACTTGGAGGAGTTGGAAGTCTTTATCTGGGCGCAGGCGAAGACCTATGATGCAATGTTCAACGTCACCTTACTAAGGTACCGAATCCGGGGGTCGGCCCACCAGGATGGAGTGGTAAGGTACGTACTTCCTCACGGGCCACATCCGCTTAGTCAGCCAAGGCGAGCTTGAGATAATGGTATGAGATCCCTAACCCTCGTCCGAGATGTTCTGAGAACAATATCGCGCCAAAGGACCGGCGGTGCGTTGCGGTGAAATTCAGGCCACTTCGCGAGCTTGCGTCTCTAATTAGGAAGCTATAATAACAGTCCGTGGAGACGACGAGAGTGCCTTACCGCTCAGTTTATGGGAATAGTGTGCACACTTCATGCCATATACGGGAGACCAAATAAGAACCGATAAAGTTGTTTAATCATCTGTAGGCCATGGGGGATGATGCGCTTCCTCCTCCTTCCCCCTGTCTAAAGCAATCGACCGGACGCCTGACGGAAAATAAGACAAACAACGCTCTGCTTCATGCATACGGGAATGAGAATCCAGCCAACGCCGAGAACACATAAGTGGATTGGTCCATGTCAAACAACCCCCCAGGCCTTGTCCACGGGCAGACTGACGCCGCTGATAGTCTTGGCCTGGTCGCTGATCAAAAATACGATCGTCTTCGCGACTTCCATGGCCGTAATGACAGGAGCACCCTCGGTAGGTCTCGCCTGGAGTGCATGAACGGGCTTCACTTGCTCAAATCCGACCTCGTCCACGCCGTCAGCTATCGCCTTGCCGATGCTCGAGTCCACCGCACCGGGGAGGACGGCGTTGCATCTGATACCCTCATTGCGAAACCGCCAGGCCACGTTCTTTGTCGCTCCGAGCTATCATACAAAGTCAGCCCCGACTCCCAATCACTCGAACAAGGAACCGCAAAAGTAGAAAAGACTCACCAGACCGTGCTTACTAGCCGTATAAGCAACCCCCGCGACCGCACCACTGATGCCCGCCGTACTAGCGACGTTGATAATCACCCCGGCCCTGCCCCCCGAAACGGCCGTCATGAACGGCACCACCTCCCTCATCATCTTGACCGGCACGGTCAGGTTGACGGCCAGCACCCTGTCCCACACCTCGTCCGACACCGCGTCCGCGCTGGCGAAGTTGTCCATCACCCCGGCCACGTTGACCAGCACGTCGATGCGCGGGCCGAACGCGGCCACGCACACGCGCACCCCGGCCTCGCACGCCCCCGGGCCCGTCAGGTCGCCCCGCGTGAAGTGGAAGCGGCCGTGGTCCTCGACGCGCAGCAGGTTGTAGTCAAAGTCGCGCGCGTCGAGCCCGCAGACCTGGAACTGGTGCGCCAGGAGGAGCTGCGTCGTCGCGAGGCCTATGCCCGAGCCGCAGCCGGTTACTATCGCTACCTTGCCGTATCCGAGGGGGTCGATTTGCGAGGTGGGCGTGAAGAGGGTGTCACTTGACGTATTGTAAAGCATTGTGTTTGATTTTTTTACTGGGCCTGGATAGGTAGATGGTACTACACTGGTGAGTTGAAGGAGGAAAGTGTCGTGAGGCTTGCTCTACGAGTTGGAGATAGGAGAGAAGGAGAAGAGAAAGGCGCAGGTGGTAGCCATAGCAGATGCAGGTGAGCAGTGAGGCTATATAGCATAGTCAAGTCTCATGTGCCAAGGTAGATAAGCGGCAGACTAGGTATAGGAAGATCTACACAGGATTCCTGCACAGCGCTCATGGTCTAAGTCTGCATAGGTCCAGGCCATTCTCGCCAAGTGGCACGATGCGGAAAGATATCAATGGCCCAGCTTCAGAGCAAGGCAGGAATTGACGAGACATAAACTAGTGAAGCGACTTGGAGACAGGCGCCTGCCGAAGGGTCGCATCCTAAAACAATGTGGCTGGTGTTTGCTGTTGGTGAGTTTGCGCTGCTGGTGACTTCCAGGTTGTCACGCCATTCCGCGGCCATCTCCATCTCGGAACGCGGGGTTACCTCCTCAGCGATGCGGGAGACCGCGGGGGGCGGAAAGGTTTGAAGAATCAGGCCACCCCGTCCGAAGTTCTGGGGTTTTACCGACAGCCAGGCTTGTCTAGACGATCTGATGAGTGGCAAATATAGCACAAATGCAGATTTGCACAGGGCAAGTGCTGGTAATATCTGTATTCGGGCAACTAAAGAAGCAAACTCCCCTACTCCATTCCGATGCCGCTCGCGAACCATTAGACCCGGTCAAAACCACCTTCAAGTAACGCGACATCCAAGATAGAGATATGATAATGCCCTTAAGGCCTCCCTCATGACCGCCCGAAGGAGCCCCGCTGTGCTGCTAGGTGTTTGGCGTGCATAACTCCAGAGTTCAGTCCTTAAATTGCTTGCTTAGACACCGACTGCAGGTAATTGAGCAAGAATGTGCGATCTGACGGCGATATAGGCGTCCCGCTTCCTCTTCTAGAGGTAGGTACGGTCTGCATCCCCTCTCCGCTGGCTGAAGCAAGCGAAGCCACGCGCGATCTCGGCTGTTCGGCCATGACCTCCTTCTGCTTCCCCTTCTCGTCAACCGCAACCGCGGTGGGGGACGGTTGGGTCTTGCTAAACAGGGACAAAAGTTTCTGTCGTTGTTCAGGATTACTTTCCTGCCTATTCGCAAGCATGCCTGCAGCAGGGAATGCAGCTGTGTTAGGGGAGTTTGAGGTACCAGGATAAGGCTGGTTGTATGGGGCGTTCAAGTTCCGCGGCAAACCATGGGCACGAGCCTGAGATGGCCCTTGCCCGTTGGCAACCTGCGGCACTGGACCGGTCTGATTGACTGATGCCGATAGCGGATGCGCAATATGCCTGTTATCCATGTGTGTCGGTGGAAGTGGTACCTGCGTAATCGGCCCTGGTTGTCCCTGGTTAGGGAGGTTCTCCGCCTGCTTGGGCCTGCTAAGAATCTGGAGTGCTCGAAAGGGTAGATTGAGCTCCGGGTTCATGGCAACAGGGCCAATGCTGGACTGGGAGGCGGCTGGCGGGTTGTCGGCAGGTGACTGTTGCTGCGCGGGACCCTGAGACTGCTCAGCTACGCGGCTTGGACGGTCGTTTTCAGGCTTCCTCGGTCGTACCGTGGCATCACTGCTACTGGTGGGTGACAATGGGTCTTGTCTCTTGAACATCTCAAGCAGGGCAGAACGGTGTGCGTTCGGTTGCGGATTCTGATTGGATTGTTCAAGCAATGTACCATTTAGAGGTGCTTGCTTCGCAGCTCCATCCAACTGCTGGTACATGTTGGCTATGGCTGGAATTGATGGCAGATTGCGCGGCTCATATTGCTGTTGTGATGCCTGAGAAGCGTTTGAAACCGAGGGCACAGCGGTAACTGGCTGATATTGTGGCTGTGGCGCGGTACCTCCCACCCCTGGCCCTTGACCTTGACCTTGACCGTTAGAGGCCGAAGGTGGTGGCTGTTCGGGGTTACGTGAAGGGCCACTTTTGAAGGCATTCAGTAAAGACATAGCATGGTTGGACATCTGCGGAGGTTGCATGTTGACAAATTTCTGTTGGCCCGGCGCAACCCCTTGGTTGTAGTAGTTTGGCTGGATCCCAGAGGGGCCGTTGCCTACACCACTAGCACCAGCAGCCATACCTGCCAACTCTTGTAGCTGCGGTGTGGGTAGTATGCCTCTAGTAAGAACAGACTGTTGGACCTGAGGTGGCAGTGGCTGTGGATGAAGAAGCACGGGCTCTTTCCGCGCTTGCCGAACCGGAGGCATTTGAGGCACGTTCTGCACGTATGACTGGTTCTGAGTATACGCCTGGTTGTAGTAATTGGGATGTGCGTGGTTGGAAACTGCTACTTGGTCCTGATAGCCAAAGTGCATGTTTTGATTCGTATGTTGTGCAACGGCGAAGTGTGGTGGAGGCTGGTGATAATAATTCTGCGGAAGGCGTTGCGCTTGGTGATGATAGTGAGGGCTGTGAGGTGCTGGAGGATTGTTCTGTATGTGATCTAATGGTGTGTGAGGTAATTGGCCGTTACCCGAAGTAGCATGCTGGTGGCTAGCAGAGCCCTTGATGTGCAGGATCGCCATCAAAGCTCCGCCTTTGTCATGTACAGCGCCATCGGTCTCGGGAGCACTGAGCTGTAGACCTTGCGTGGGGGGCTGCACCTTCAACAGCCGTTGCAGTTCCCTAGTGGCTCCTTCAATCGTCTCGATAGACGACGACGGCCCTGCAGCGGCATCAGTCTGTGTGCCAGTCTCCTCTTCCGTCTGGCCTTCTTCATAAACTGGTTCTATTGAGAGGTGGGCGTGGCTCGCAGCTCGAGCCGCGTCTTTCTTCCTCTGTTGCAGCACCCACTTCTTTAAGGGTACCAGAAAGGGAGCAACCATGTAGAATTTGTTGGCGTTTGATGCTGCGGCGGCATCGTCGTCTTTATTTGTTCCCTTCTTCCTAAAGGCAGGGAGCTCAGAGAGTTTATACCACTGGATCTTGCTGATTTCTTTCCTGGTCCTAGGCGCAAAGACGGTGTCCATAGGTACGTTTCGAAATACGTAAAGCCTGATTTGCTGCTCCCTCATGGTGACCTCGATATACTTGACTTCGTCTTGTTTCGGCACCAGGCCGGCCGCCTTGATATCGAAGCCAGTCTCTTCGTCAACTTCACGGATTGCGCATTCCAAGTCATCCTCATCCTTGTTGATCTTTCCTCTAGGGAAACTCCAGCTGGCTCCTTTCTTCCAACCCTTGACGAGGAGAGTTGAGTCCATCGCCTCATTGAGGAGGATTGCACCACGAACAGGTACCCTCGTCTTGTACTGCAGAAAGTCCTCAAAAGCCTTCATATGGCTTTCCTCTGAAAAGGATGCCAGCAAAGGGCAGTGTCGAAATATGCGAAGGCAGAAACTGCGCAGGGTCATGGAAGGCAAGGTCGGGTCCAGCGGACGGATGAAATCTTCGTAAAACCATTGCGCTTCCTCAACTTGGAAACAGATCCGGGCTACGGAGGAGAGGTCTTCTTCCGGGAGATTGATAATGAAGCGAACGCAGAGATCGTCCAACCCTGAAAGAAACGGTTAGACGCGAACGCAGAGGCTCGCCGCTACGGCGCCCCAAAAGGTAACAGCTTACAATCTTCTAGTTGCATCTTGTTTTCGGTCATCGTGATTAAATGTGAGGTGCATATCCACACTTTGAATTTTGCTGGAGGAAGTGGTGCTGATGTTTCAAGAAAACATCAGCAGATACAGAGGGTTCGGCCGATAACGTTCTCACGAATGACAGACCAGCGCCACAACGCCCTGCGCTGAAGGAGAGTGACGAAAGAATCAAGAATATTGACGGTTGGAGGCAGACAATGAGATGTAGCGTTGGATGCTTGCAAAAACAGGGGCTGGTTTACGCAGAAAGCGCTGATGCCGCGAGATAAGAGTAGTTGATCAATGTATGATGATGTGTCGAGCGAGGCGGATCTGCCTGCGGGCTGGATTCGAGTTCGAGTCTACCACGTAAACAAGGCCTTGAGTATGGGTAGGGGTATGGGTTGGGATTGAGAAGCCTCGGGCGGTGGTGAGTGGAGGTTGATACTCTGGTGAGGTCCTGGTTGGTGCTTCGTCAGGAAAGACGCGGGGAGACGTGGTGCGAGATCATTTGCTTCACTACCTGTACTTGAATTGCGCATCACCATTTGCTGCCAGCTGGCTTCCGCGTTCGGTTGCTGCATGCAGCCCGTTAGCCTCATGGTCCAAGCTTCGGCTTCTGTGGTAGCGCCTGGTACGTACCGAGTCCCTGCCAGGGATGGCAGGGAAGCTCTCGCCACAGTTTAGGAGGCCTGTGTGGCGGTGCATATGTGGCTCAGCTTTGCATCCCACAAAAGCATGCTGTCGTCATTCTTGGCTCTGCTGTTTGGAACGATCCAGAGCTGATGCGCGACGGAAACCAAGATTGGAGTGCTGAACAAGGGGGTCACTTCTACACGCCTGACACGGCACTCTGAAGCATAAAGAGGCAGCATCGGGCCCGCACTCAAACAAATCCGTCTCACTTAATTTCTGTTTCGCTTTGTCTTCATATGGTCGCTTCGGAGGTCTTGAGCTGTTGAGAGTCTTTGATTCACTGCTGAAGCGTCTTTTGAAACAAACGAAACAAGCGGCCTCAGCCAACCATCAGCAGCCCGGCCACGCCGCTAAGCGCACCACGAAGCGCAGCACGCTCAACGCAAAGAAAGGTTAAGTAGACGGCATCAGAACAAAGTCGTCTCCAAGTCCAGTTTGATTTTGGTTCTTTTCCCAACTAAATCAGAAAGCAGCATAATCATCTCACTTTGTCGTTCTAGGTCGCTGGTTGGCATATACTGAAAATGGCATCCCTTATTGGCAAGGCTCTGGCCAAAAGAACCCTCAAGGACGTGGCTCAGAAAAACATAAACTCCTCAGTAAGGACTCAGGATTATCTCGATATCGTTGACCATTGCTAATAACCCGAGCAGAACCCCTTCGAAGAGCAAGTCCCTATCTATGACAAGCACGGACAGCCAACAGGCAAAACCAAGACTCGCAAGCGTGGATTCCCAACCGGACTTTCCCCAAATGATACCAAGATCCTTAAAAAGGTTCGCAGACGAGCTTACCGTCTCGACATGTCACTATTCAACTGTTGCGGCATTCGCTTCGGTTGGAGTAGTGTCATTGGTATCATTCCTGTGTAAGTTTTGATCTCGATAGATGGCGGCTCCGGACCAGCCCAACTGACAACTCTTTCAGCATTGGCGACTTCATCGATTGTTTCATGGCCTTGATGGTTGTCAAAACGTGTCAGAAGATTGACGGTGGCCTCCCGGCGACTCTAAGAGCGAGGATGATGTTCAACATCGCGCTCGATTTCGGCCTGGGTTTAGTCCCTCTGCTCGGCGACCTTGCGGACGCCATCTTTCGAGCAAACACCCGGAATGCTTGGTTGCTCGAGGTGTACCTGACCAAGAAGTTGGAAGCCGAACGAGTTGGTCACGTCAGCGATCCCGAACTCGGAAAACTCAATGTCCCAACGCCGCCAGGGGTGAGTCAGCAGGCCGGAAATCATCGCGCAGCATCTTCCCACGGCGGACAGCAACAAGGAGTGATTATGAACCAACCAGAGCCTGCCCGGGTGCATACGAGGCCACAACCAGTTCGTTCTCAGCCCGGTTCGCGCTATGGCATCCCTATAAGTACTAACGGTAAGATAAGGCGACCTGACGGAGAGCTGGCTATGGCTGCGCTGGATTACGGTGTCCGGACTATGAGTTCTAGAAGTGAGCTTCTCGGAGGCGATGATGGAAGGAGGAATACAGGCCGCAGTCAGACACCAAACGGGAGGTCAACGCCGAGGACGAAGGAGGGCCTTGCAGTGGCCGCGTTGCAGTACGGTGCACGGGCTGCTCTGGACGCGCACGGCAATGCTCGTTCGAAGTCGGCTGGACGGAGATAATATGCTTTTGTTTTCATTTCGTCTGTTCTCTTATTTTCTTATTTTCTTTAGCACAGGGCGTTGGGGTAGTCATCCGTTGTTAGACTGGCTATGAAAGCATCGATAATACCAGTTATTAGAAGTCTCTATTCACACAAACATGAACTAGGCCGTTGAGCAGGCTCGTACGAGCTTGGAGGCATGGCATCAGCCCCATATTGTACTGGAGATCCAGACCATCCCACTACCACATCGGCTTTCCAGATCAGCAAGTGAATCAAAACTCGGTTGTTAAAGCCTATGTAACAGTCTTCTACGCAGCCCCGAATTAACTCCAGTGCTTGTTCGTCGATCGAAGGAATACATTCTACTGCGAGAATATGTCCGATCGTCGGAAAAATTAAATATTGGGGATGTACCAAGGGAAAGTTGGCCTGAAGGATGTGGGAAGACTGGATGGTTTATCAGATCATCAGATTAAGGGCAAAGCGGGCCCCCATTCAAGCCGCCCGAAGTCACTGGATCTCGTGTCGAGATCGCTACTCCGAAGTCGATACAGCCGGGCGCAATTGCCCGAGAGAAACGCGGATCGCGCTCCAATGACAGTGGCTGGCCAGCCCGCAGTTGAGTCATAGGAGTGGATGATGCCTTAGATTTCTTTGTTAGTTACCTGGGCGATGATGTATTTCTAACAATGCTTCGGATCTGGCCAAGAGACAAATTTGGCTCAACAAGCCCGGGGTCCATGCAAAACAGTAGGGAGCTTGTTTACCCGTAACTCCGAGTAGTAAGTCGGAGGCTGGTTCGGACGAACGAACGGCGTGTTGTTGGTGGGTTTGTCCAGGATTTCTTGGATTGGAAAAGTCTTGGATCCCCGCCATGTTGCACTCCTTCCACACACGGCCTGGGAACGCGCTTTTCGCTGTGAGAGACGCGTCCGGTAAAGACCCACATAGACGTGCTAGTTCCCATTTAAAGCTGCCATTTCCTTTCACGTCTTCTCTCCAGCTCTCATCCCACTCAACATCGCGCTCAAGACACCTTCAGCACGCAATTGTCTTTACAATTCATCCTTGTACCACTTCAGCCTTCCCTCCTGTCCTCCTAGCACGCGCGACATCATCTTTCTCCTGTCCGCAATGGCCTCTACTATCACTCCTTCGAAGCAGGTCAGTCTCTAACGTCACCACTCATCGCGACCAGACCCGCGTCGCGTCTCACCACGCATCACTAACAAGACTCCAATATAGGCTGCCGCAGCAATTGATTCCCTCAAGATGGAGTCTCCTGTCAAGAAGCTCGACTTCTCCCAAGCCGACAAGGAGAACAAGCCATTCGATGCCGACCTCGCCACCCTCGAGGCAGAGATTGACGCGAAGCACAATCAAGAGATCAGCTCCAAGGCTTTGACACAAACGACAAAGAAGGTTGAGGAGGAGACTCCGGCGCCCAAGCCCGAGGATGATGAGCCGCTTCTCGCAGACAACCCCGGCCGGTTTGTCCTGTTCCCTATCAAGTATCACGAGGTACGCGTCGCGTCTCCACTCTCCCACGCGTAAAGTGCTTCTCCCTTCTAACTTTGTCTCAGATCTGGCAAATGTACAAGAAAGCCGAGGCTTCTTTCTGGACCGCCGAGGAGATCGATCTCTCCAAGGATATGCACGACTGGAACAACCGTCTCAACGATGACGAGAAGTTCTTCGTCTCACACATTCTCGCCTTCTTCGCCGCGTCTGATGGCATTGTCAACGAGAACTTGGTCGAGCGCTTCAGCGGCGAGGTCCAGGTCCCAGAAGCTCGCTGCTTCTATGGTTTCCAGATCATGATGGAGAACATCCACTCCGAGACCTACTCTCTCCTCATCGACACATATATCAAGGAGCCCGCCCAGCGCACTCATCTCTTCAATGCCATTGACACTATCCCCTGCATCCGGAGGAAGGCCGACTGGGCCATCCGCTGGATTCAGGACAAGAAGTCCACGTTCGCCCAGCGCCTTGTGGCCTTTGCCGCTGTCGAGGGTATCTTCTTCAGTGGTGCTTTCGCTTCTATCTTCTGGCTCAAGAAGCGTGGCCTCATGCCCGGCCTGACCTTCTCCAATGAGCTCATCTCTCGTGACGAGGGTCTCCACACTGACTTTGCTTGTCTCCTGTTTTCTCACATGAAGCATCGCCCCAGCAAGCAAGTCGTTGAAGACATCATCGTCGATGCCGTCAAGATCGAGCAGGAGTTCCTCACTGAGGCTCTCCCTTGCGCTCTCCTCGGGATGAACTCGAACCTGATGAAGCAGTACATCGAGTTCGTGGCTGACCGTCTCCTCGTCGCCCTCGGCAACGAGAAGGTCTACCGTTCCAGCAACCCCTTTGACTTCATGGAGAACATCTCGCTCGGAGGCAAGACCAACTTCTTTGAGAAGCGCGTCGGCGAGTACCAGAAGGCCGGTGTCATGAACAGCACCAAGAAGCCCGCGGCGGATGCCGCAGATAAGGTTGAAGACATCAATGGCGGTGACTTCAGCTTTGATGACGACTTCTAAATTTGTGCGCTTGTGCACAACGCTGTTCTGCCTACCTAATACCTTCCTCCTTTTACTCGCCTTGTACATTCGACACGTGCCACGCAGCAAGCGAAGGCATGACCTCGCATAGACAAGTGGCGATTGCTGCCACCCTATTTCATTTTTGTCAGGATTTCCTATGTTTGGGTGATATCAGCGGGTCGGACCGCGAGTCTGGATTGAGTCATTGTCATTGACCGGAGTTCAGAGGCGTTTATGGGATACTCCAGAGGTCCGTGATTACTTGTGCGGTCTTTGGGTTGGAGGAAAATGACACAGCATTGGTGGGATGTATGAGTAGATTCTCGCAATTAGGGAACTGAATGAAGAAATATGAGTTATACATACTCATGTGCGTCGTAGATGCTTCTGATCATTCTATTGCGAACTCTCAACCTGACTTGGGAGATGGCTGACCATAACTCGACCGGACATGGCCCAGCTCTACTTTCAGTCTTTCCAAATCAACTTTAAGTCTGAGCGATATAGAGAGAGCCCATGGAGAAGGATTTCTCGACGTGAAGTTTGCACTTGCCATTGTCTGAAGCCCTTCATCGTCTCTGATACCCGGCAACTGACCATTCTGCTCATCTCCAGGTGTTCATCATGCGCCCACCATTCAGCGGGGGAGCACACTCGTCTGCCACACGCATCCTCCTTCCCAAGCACCATTTCACCTCTTGCCCTTCTTCTTTTTGCCTTTGCCCCCACCGCCGCCACCCCCGGCCCCTCCAGTAGCAGGCTTATCCGTCCCCGCCGCCGCCGCCGCCGCCACGGGCGTTGCCACGCCGCTCCCTTCGGCCGCCGCCGCGTCGGGCATGAGCACCTCGTCGTCGACATCCCGCACTGGCACGCCGGCCTGCGTCCGCGCCAGCCGGCCGCCGAGCAGTTGCATCAGCCTGCCCACCTCGGCGAGCTTGACGGTGCGGTACTTGAGCACCACGCCGGAGACGGGGTCGTAGGTCTTGAGCTCGAGGTCGCCGCGAGGTGGGAGCGAGGACTTTGTTTCGGTCGGTTCTGGGTCGGCGCCGTTCTCCGACTTCTTGGTGCGCCGGCGAGTAGGGCGGATCGTGTAGCGGGTTGTTATCCTTGTCTGTGCGATTGGGAGACTTGGTCAGTATATTAATGCTACGGGGGAGGGGGAAGAGGCGGGAAGGACGAACGGTCTCAGGTCTGGCTTCGAGGAGGAGGCTGGACTGGAGGAGCCAGTCTTCGCTTTTGGCGTAGGTGGGCATTGTGATTGTGAACCTGTGGCTTTGGCAGCCGAATTTACTGCCTGTGTTTAGGAAGTAATATGTGATGCGGCAGGTGCTACTCGCAAGCGGAGTTTACTTCAGGTATTGCTGATACTGGAAATGTAGCTGTGGCTTGTAGTATATGCCGGTGGTCTGTAATTGTAGTGGGGAGGGCTACAGTGCGAAGTCGTAGTGGGGTCCAAGTTAGTTGTGGCTCGGTGAGCGGTGAGGATCCTTCAAACTCACCTTGCCGGTGGAAGTTCGACTCGAGACCAAATGACAACCATAACTAAGCAGATAGCATTGAAAAGTTAATAAATCATCTCAAATTCTATAACACGATATAAACCTGTCCCGTCAAATCGCAGGCTAAGAGCAAAGCAGCGAGCATGCAACCGCCGGATTGCTCAATTCGCGGGAAGGCCCTCCGATCAACGCCGCAAAAACATGTATAGCTGGTATTACAAGGAGGCCAACACAATCCCTTCCAATCTCTTTCGATCGTTTGATGGAGACACGTGCCAGTCCGCCGAATCTGTTCCTATTTTCGTCCGTCCTTGACGAGACCCGACTCCTCATCACTCCCGTCGTCTGAGAACTTATCTCCGTCCTCACCGACCGCAAATATAGTCTCCCCGTCTAGGGACTCCCTCGACAACGCAGACTGCGACTGCGGTGCCTGCCGCTGCTGTACCCCAGAGGCCTGGGGCGCAGCTTCATACCTCGGTGGCGCTGCCGGCTGGCCCGTAGCACCATTTGCCGGCTTAGCGCCGGGTCTTGACTCCTCATCTTCGTCTGAATCGTCCGGCGCACCAATGTCGAGATTGGCAATCTCAAAGTTTCCGTCGTCGTCCTGCGCGATCTCGTCGCTCATGGCGAAGCGGCGGTTGTTTGCCGTCGGCCGCCACACGTACGCAATCCACGCCACGTCAGCGAAGTAGACGAGGTTGAGCCAGCCGTCGAGTATGAACCACCGGCTCTTCCAGTGGAAGGGCACGTAGTCCGGATCGCTGGCCGAGGCAAATGAAAACGAGTTGAAGAAGAAGAAGCCGAAGATGACGAGGATGGAGACCAGGATGCACCACCACAGCTTCTTGTACATGCTCTCCTTGACATGCTGCTTGCGCTCGCGGAGGTCTTTAAGAGTGAGGTTCAGGGAGTTGAGTGTCCAGACATAGAAGGCTGTTAAAGTCCCAGCCAATGGCAGAACAATGAGGAGTACGAAAGGTCCTAAAGCGCATGGTTAGTCCCTCTGTATCCATAAGTTGGTACAGATCGATGACACTTACCGGCGCTATCTGGGGTTATGACCAAGCTAGTGATCGCATAGACCAGGCCAAAAACGAAATGTGCAATGGCCAGCCATCGAACCCAGATCATGGTCCTACCCAGGGTAGGCTTCACCACACCGTAACCCATACAGACGATGAGAAGGAGGAAGAAGGAGAATGAGTTTCGAATTGCGTTGAGAACAGCAACCACGACAAGCAAGACTTTGGAGCCCACGCTCGAACCGTTCCTGTTGAGGTAATCTGCAAACCATTAGAAATCGAGGCCATAGACAGGGATGAGCAGAGGGAACACACACCGTAGAAACCCCATGTCATCAACATCTCCACCACAAGGAACACCAGGATCGCCGTGATGTAGTTCTGGACAGCCACTAGTGGGATGTTAGCCTATAGTTCAAATTCTACAAATCCGAGGTCTGCTTACATATATCTGACCGATGTTGAAAGTACAGGAAGCCCCAGAACACTGATACCAGCGCATAGAGGAGCGATATTCCTCCATAGAACGGCAGCTTCGGTATCTGAGCAGCTGGCAGTTCGCCATAAGCGTTGCGGAACTCGACCAGAGCCTCAAACTCATCCGTCGAGTAGCCAAATGTCAGAACGCAGTAGTATCCAGTCTTGGTTATAGGGTACTTTATCGGGACCGAGTCCTTTAGATGCATCGCCTTAGTGAGGATGACGGTGTTGGACTTGGCGGTAGCGTTCGGAGCAAGGATGAACTCGCCGATGTCCGTCGAGTTGCAGAGACCCTGATCGACGAACTTGGGCTCGCATTGGTAGTATTTCTCGTAGGCACCCGGGCTCGCGGGGATGCCGATGAAGTCTTCGTCCTTCCACTCGAATATCACCAGGCTCACAATTGGGTCATCGCCCTGATCCTTGCCAACGTCGGTAAATTTGACGAGGATGAACGGGTCGACCGGACCGCCCCATGCTTGCTGGCTGTACATGCCTAGAAAAGACGTCAGACTGGCAGATTATACGAAGATTGAGAGCTTGTCGGGTACACACCATTGCATTCTTGCCGGTGGTCTTTTCCGTCCTGCATCGCACGATGCTCAGTCAGTCAACTGTCTCTCTTGAACTACGCAGAGAAAAGGCGCATCTCGATTTTGCCAACTTACCAATCTGACTTCCAGTGCTGCGGCGGTCCAAAAGGACACTGCCAGCAGTAAGCTGCACGCCCAACGCCTCATGATTGATGCCGGATGCTTCGCGTTTCGCTTCTACTTAGCGGCAATTCGGGTAATAGAAGCAGAATCAGCGTCCGGGGGTCATGAGCTGAACTCTGTCGATGAAAGAAACGGAGACCTTCGAAATACAGAGCTCATCCGAATCGGAATAGGGTTGTCGAGAAGAGAAACACTCGTCCACTTGGCGCGGCGTTCAACTTGTGGCCAGCGTTGCGCAAGCAAAAGCTACAGCACAGGTCCTTCGGCCCACGCAGCAGTTGAAGGGAAGCTGTTAGTGCCCCCCTGTTAACTATTCTAGTGGAGAAGCCGCGCTTGCAGGGGGTGCCATCCCTGCCGAATGTCCGATAAGTGATAAGCCTGGACTCTCCGCCAGCGCAAGCAACTTTTCCGTTAACATCACAGAACACCAGGACAAGCTCACCGTCGGAGCAGCCAAGATGGGCAAAAACACAGACAAGCTCTACATAACCCACTCGGAGTGGTCCTCCTCCGATGCCTACTCCGCCTCAGTCGGCGCCGGCGCCGGCTCACGAGGCAACTCTTCCTCCAACTCGTCCTTCAAGCGCCTGCCCTTCAACTTTTGCGCCGCCAGCCTGCAACCCTTCAAGAATCCCGTCTGCACTCCGGACGGCACGATCTTCGATGTCGAAGTTATATCCGCCTGGTTCGAGAAGCATGGCCACACCAACCCGGTGACCGGCAAGCCTCTCGCTCCGAAAGACTTGATCTCGCTCAAGTTTGCGCGCAACAGCGACACTTCGTCGGCGACCAACGAGGAAGGCGAAATGATCGACCCTGTCAGTTTCAAGGTTCTGACGGACAACACACACATTGTCGCCATCCGCCACGGGACATACGCAAATGTCTTTGCGTGGGACACTGTTGAGAGGATGAACATCAAGCCCAAGATGTGGCGCGACCTGGTCGACGACGAAGAGTTTGGGCGAGCAGACATCATCACCCTCCAAGACCCACAAAACGCAGCGAGCCGCGACATGAGCCAGTTCAAGTTTCTCAAAGACGGCGAGGACGCGGTCCTTACCAAGGAGCAGGAGGAGCAGCGGAAAGCTGGCAATGTGAACGTCGACGCGCTCGGAAGGATAGGTGACAAAGTCCTGAGAGCAAAAGAGGCGGTTGAGCGCGCAAGGAGGGAAAGAGAGGCGGGTGGGGATGTCAACCGGTCTGCATCCAAGGCGCTTACTGCTGGGAAGATGGGGCCTCCGGGCTCGCGACCGAAGTCGATCCAGGAAAAGAAATTGGATCAGAAAGCGGCTGCGTATACCACTGGAAGGGCGGCCGCTAGCTTTACGAGCACGGGCTTAACGCCCGAGACGAGCGGTGAGAGGGCTGTACTCACGGACGAAGAGTGGATGCTCAAGCCCAAGCGGGTCAAGATAAAGGGCTACGCGCGGATGGAGACGAATCTGGGCGATCTGACGATCGAGCTGCAGACTGAGACTGCGCCGAAGGCTGTGTGGAATTTCGTCAAGCTGGCCAAAAAGGGATATTACAAGGGCGTGGCGTTCCACAGGAACATCAAGAACTTTATGATTCAAGGTGGCGATCCTACGGGTACGGGAAGGGGAGGGGCGAGCATCTGGGGCAAGAATTTCGAGGACGAGTTCGACGGGCCGCTGAGGCATGATGCGCGCGGTATCATGAGTATGGCGAATAAAGGCAAGAACACCAACTCGAGCCAGTTTTTTATCCTATACCGGCCCGCGAAGCACTTGGATCTCAAACACACCATCTTTGCCAAGGTTGTCGGAGGACTGGACGTGCTAGCCAAGATGGAGGCCGTGCCTACGGACGGATCAGACCGACCACTTAACAAGATTGTTATCAAGGATATTGTTGTGTTCGTCGACCCGTTTGAGGAGTTTCTCAAGGAGAAGGGTCAGAAGGAGAAGGAAGAGGCGGAGAAGGAGGCTGTCAAGCGAATGGGTGGCACAGACGACGATAAGACTACGTGGACGGGCAAGAGGATACGTGCCGATGGAACGGTGTCTGGTGACGGCGCTGCTGCTGGTGTCGGGAAGTATCTCAAAGCTGCCTTGCGCAATCAAGGTGGGGACGAGGCAGAGGAAGACACCGGCGTTGACACCTGGGAAGAGCCTGCGAAGAAAAAGGTCAAAACGGGTGGATTCGGAAATTTTGATAACTGGTGAAGAGCTTGGCTTTGTGGCGTCTGTCCAGGGTGTAAAGTATAAAAGCATTGGTCTGGCGTTAGGCGAAGAGGCTGTAGTTGGCTATACCTGGTCACGAATCTATGGTATAACGAGTGGTTTAGCTGCTATGTACCGTGTCTGTTGTCGGTCTAATAGTGGTGTCCATGTATTAGAGGGAGAGCAATCCGAATTGGAATGTGAACGACAAAGTTCTAACTCCATGAAACCTATTTATGGTTAGGGTATCTAACGCGCCTCAACTACTATGAAGAACCCAGCCTTGAGCAGAAAGAATCAGTTCGCATGGCTAGGTACTTACATTAAGGTACTGTACAATCGTTAGGTCCTGTGTTAGCTAGCGATTTGAGGCTCTTGTAAGCCGACCCACCCCTGTTGATACGAATGACAGCGGTTATCTTAAGTACGCTTAGCCTAAAAGGGTGGATACTCGTGGCAGAATCACTAGGCGGTCAGACTCCGAGTGACTCAAGACAAAGGTGGTCCTTTGAGTGTGTGAGAACAGAAGGAGTGACCCAGATCACAGAGGTGCCAAACCTGAGCCCAGGAATTCTCAACTTTACATAGTGCGCAACGGTAGTTGTCACTCACTCCTCACGCTTTCAAAATGGCGCAAGAAGCGGATATCAATCCCTGGTCGGTCACCGGTGGTCAGGCGGAGGATGGCACAGCCTTAGCGATCGACTATCTTGCACTGTCTAAGTACGTGTTTCACGGTCATTGTTAAACCTTAACTCAGCTGCTCATAAGCACCGAGGGTGTTCAGTGTGGAAACCTGGACTAACATTGCCTAGGAAATGGAACACATCGCTGCTCGATCAGGCTGTGATTGAGCGGTTTGAGAGGCTCACAGGCCATAAAGCTCATCGCTGGCTCCGGCGTGGCCTCTTCTTTAGCCACCGTGATTTCGACAAGATCTTGGACAGCTACGAGAAGGGCGAGCCCTTCTTCCTCTACACCGGCCGTGGTCCTAGTACTGGCAGTCTGCACGTTGGTCATACTATACCCATGGGCTTCACCAAGTGGCTCCAGGACTGCTTCGACGTGCCGCTGGTCTTCATGTTGACGGATGACGAGAAGGCAATCTTCAAGGACAAGCTTACCTGCGAGGAGACGATGCAGTATGCCATGGACAACGCTAAAGATATCATTGCGCTTGGCTTCGACCCCAAGAAGACGTTCATCTACAGCGATCTGAAGTATCTCGGTGGCCACTTCTTGATGAATGCCTGGGAATTCTCCAAAACAGTGACCTTCAACCAGGTCAGGGGAGCGTTTGGCTTCAACGAGAGCACGGCTGTGGGCCGCCTCTTCTTTCCAGCTGTCCAATGTGTTGCCGCCTTTGCGACCTCCTATCCGGAAATCTGGGCTGATGAGCCTCTTGAGAAGCGGACTAAAGACATCGCCAAGATAAGATGTTTGATTCCTATGGGCATCGACCAAGGTGCGTTAGACTGTCCTTTTTTCCGGATCGCTCTCGCTGAAAATAACTGCAGATCCATACTTCCGTCTAGTCCGGGACAACGCTGGGAAGATGAAATACCCATCGCCAAAACCTGCACTGATCCACTCAAAATTCCTTACTGCCTTGGGCGGGCCGACAGGCAAGATGTCCTCGTCGGAACCAAACTCGGCTATTTTCATGACGGATACGCCCAAGCAGATCAAGACAAAGATCAACAAGTACGCTTTCAGCGGAGGGCAAGTTAGTATCGAGGAGCATAGTACGTACCTTCACTTCGACTTTTGCTGATGACAGATGTATACTGACCTTGGCATCGCAGAAAAACTGGGAGGAAACCCCGACGTCGATGTCTCGTACATCTACCTGACATATTTCGAAGACGATGATGAGAAGCTCAAGAAGGTGTATGACGACTACAAGGCCGGCAGGCTACTGACTGGAGAGCTGAAGCAGATGGCTATCGCCTTGCTTCAGGAGTATGTCGCTGAGTTCCAGCAGCGCAGAGCGCTGGTGACGGACGAGGTCCTTGAGCAATTTATGCGGCCCCGGAAACTTGAGTGGAGAGGCAACCCGAACCAACCGCCGCCAAAGATTGGGTCACAAGCATCAACTGCGAAGTTGGCAGATCGAACTAAGAAATAAGGTCCTTCTTAGGCTTCCTACTCAGTATCTAGAAGACGGATGCGACTAGCCTGGCAGCATACCGCACCATCGTTCTTGTAAGGTCGAACAGACACTGCAAATGTCTCTGTCTAGCAAAGCAATGTGTCGATGAGTGTCCATGATCCAAAACTGACCTCCAGGAGCGACCATCCGTTTGCCATAGCGGGATCTAATGGCGTTATAAGAGTGACAAGGAACGGCATTGTTTCTGTACCATTACACGCTCTCCGCCTTCTCTCTTCCTGTTGTCTCCCAATCTTAATTGAACACCACTATAGCCAGGGAGCGCTGTTATTTGCAGCTGTCAAGCCCCGAGCAGCTGCCACTTATTGAGATTGAGCAAAGACAGGAGCTCAAATCCAGCAATTTCCAGGTTCTAACTCTACGTCCACGAACTCCTAGTAGGAGAAATTGTTCCGCATACAAGTAATAGAGCCGTCAAGCCTCTTGGGTCTACCAGGCTTTCCACCGAGCAATCAACATGAGATTGCCGCAATGCAACAGCAGCGTCGCCTCCATGACGATTTCGCCTTAAATTCGAGACTGGCCCAGGCTTGTCAAAGCCCGGAGAGCCTCAGCTGTTGTTATTTTGAGCCTGGTGCCTTTAGCCGGATAGCACTTCCTTACGCACTTCCATTTGGGAAAATGGCGATCCTTGTTCTTGGAGCCACACTTTGTTATTCTCGTGGCCACTTCACTTCTCAATTCGGTCTGTGTTCCTACTCATTCTCTGCTTGAACAACGGAACCCAAGGTAGGTTACCTGGGTTTCCCATGATGAAGTTCTTTCCCTAGGCATTGACCAATAGATGCGCCCAGTAGCCAAGCAGTTGCTTGGAACCTGGGAGAACTGGACACGCGATACCGGTTGGATTAGCGGACGGCTGCTCTGGCTGAACTGGGCTTGGAAGGCGAGTGCCAATCCATGCTCTCCCGTCCATAGCCATGGTCCAGACCGTGTGGAGACCATCCATAGGTATTTGAGTGTCTTTATCCCCTTCTCGAACGAAAACAAAGTCCTTCTTCTATTTGTCCTTGAAGCGCATTTATGCGATCACAGACTCGTCTTATTCGCATTTGCTTATGCAGCTTGCCGCTGGCCGAACTGACTATCACCTGTCGTTCGCGTCGGACCCAATTGGTAGGCCTCCTTTTTCGGGACTGCACGGGTACCAGCAGGACGGTGCCGAGACTTGGCACTGCCCAAAAGGAGGCACATAGGCTCATGCTGGGTGGATGAGCTGGAAAAGAAGCAAAATGCCTCGACCATCATTATTACCATGCCTAGTGTTTCTGGCCTCTGCCTATCTTCAGGTCATCAAAGCAGCGCCATCCCTCACAGACGACTCACAATGTGGCTGCTACTTAACCAATGGGACAGTCAACGGTTATTTCACAGAGCACAAGTTCTTCGATTTCAGGAGCCTAGATCAATATCAAGGCGTCCCTGACGTGATGACAGATCCGGACGACAGCGCCAATGCCCCAGGATCAAGCAATTTCTTCACCAGTGCCGAGTGGAACAGCTCGTGGTCAATACAGTCCTGGAACAACAGCGGTGGCGCCCGCAGCGACGCCTCGGTACTCATGGTAAACTCCCCGAACAACGTCTACATAGAAAAGAACACCGACCCGTCCCCGTCCTCAAAAACCTACCTCACTCTACGGACCGAGCGTCTGCCAGACTTTCAGACTGCGGCCGAGCTGGAATCGGTGTCAAAGGGCTACCAGTTCCTCTCGATCCGCATGCTAGCGCGCACAGTCGGGTCCGCCGGCGCAGTGACTGCTATGTTCACCTACCGCGGCGGCAAGGATGCCGACAGTACGGCGGACGTACAGGAGGCGGACTTGGAAGTCCGCACGGCCGACCCGCGCAATCTGGTGCACTACACCAACCAGCCGTCCATCATGGACGGTGGCGACGTGATCCCCGACGCGACGCAGAACGCCACGCTCCCCGGCGGGCTGGACTGGAGCGACTGGGCCGTCCACAGACTGGACTGGACGCCCACGCAGAGCACGTGGTACGTCGACGGCGCGCAGACGGCCAACATCAGCTTCCAGGTGCCGCGCGACCCGGCGCAGGTCATCCTGAACAGCTGGAGCGACGGGGGGCAGTGGACGGGGAACATGAGCGTGCACGACGCCGCGTTCATGCAGATCCAGTGGTTGGAGATGGTGTACAACTCGACGGACAAACGGGCCGAGGGTAAGAGGGGATTTCTAGGCGGGAGGGCGGATGAGAGTGCGGGCTGCAAGGCTGTCTGCAGTGTGGATGAGACGAGCAAGACGGGCACACCTGTTATGCTTTGGAGCAGTGGCGCGGCACAGGTATACGGAAGGAGTACTGGGGTGGCTAGCTGGATCCCTGCTGGACTGGTGTTGGTAATGGCGTACGTGTCATGTAGGTGATCGCATTTGGTGAGGGTCTTCCGGAAAATGCATGGGAGCTTGCAACTCATACCTGGTATACACTTCTTTTTGATCACGATACCTTTGAACTATACAGCATCGCAAGAAACAGCAATACAGAACCTCTCACTGGTCGCCTCGATGTGATCATCTTGCGTAGTCCGATTTGACGCACTCTTGCCTAAAAGGATTCCGTTCCCTTGTTGCGATGCGTCTGCTATCTCTCGTAAAGTCAGTCACTGTACTGTCTATCTGCGTACTCGGTCTGGCCCAGAACGATAGTTTCCGCCGATTGGAGAATTGATAGGAGCGGAAATGGATGTTGGCTTTAAAACGATTGACCTTATTCTCCGACATTCATGCACCTCGTAGGCCAATTACGGTTTCAAGTTGGAGATCTTGACAAGAGGATGTGCCAAGCATCAAAACGTCAGAGCAAAGGCGCAATTCCCGTCCTTCGGGTGCGGGGAGGGGCATTAACAAAGACAAGCTGCTCTAGCCATGTACTTTTCTTGCCGCAGTGAAGACTAGATGCAGGGTAATCTCACGGACCAGCCGGGGAGACACTATAAGTGTGAGTGGTTATGTTAGTATGAACATTCGCAGGAACGATGCAAAGGATCGCCTAAGCCCACCACATCCTAAGGACGGTTCGGGATATCGAATCCTATGCGCTGTCCCGAGCCCAAGTGGCTGCCGACTCGGCTCCAGGCTTTCGGCCTCGATGATCTGCCCGCAAGCGAAACATCTTGGCCGCGGCTAAAGCATCCGTCCTGGCATAGCATTGACCATTTCCCCATTATATACGGTTCTGGGTCGTTAAAGGGTCTGGAACTCGAAGCTTAAAGTGATGGAGACTGTCGATCAAGAAGATATGGATCACTGATCCCCCGCACTCGCGCACGTCTCCAACCGCCAGACGCAACCGCACAGTCGTTTCATATCCTCCAAAAATGGAAGAAGCCCGTTCCCCCCTTGCTGCTAGACACGTTGTTGTCGAAACGATGTGTTCCTTCCCAACCCCTGAACCCTGGCCGCCGAAGTTCATGGCGGGAGATCTGATATCAGGGAGATGGTTCGGTCCATGATGGAGCAGTTCATCCTATATACATCTGCCAAGCCCATAGTCTAGGTCATAATCTGGCTCAACCAGCTCGCCAAGTGATGTTTGCCCAAAAACAACGGATGTTGTACGCCCCTCCTCAAAAGCTATGAAGTCGTTCCTGATATCCAGTCTATACCTCTGCTCCGTAATAGCGGGCGTCACGGCCAAACCACCTTCCTCGCCGGCCCCAAATGTCTGCCCCAAAGTTCACATATTTGGCGCCCGCGAAACGACCGCGCCGCCCGGCTTTGGCTCAGCCCAGACCCTCGTGAACCTCGTGACAAAGGCCTTTCCGGGCACCACCTCCGAGGCAATAGACTACCCGGCCGCACCGGGGGAGAAGTACGGCGCCAGCGTGGCCGCGGGCATCGCGGCCGTACTGCGGCAGACCGAAGCATTTGCGTCGCGTTGTCCAGAGAGCGTGATCATCATGCATGGGTACTCACAGGTAAGCATCCCCCCTCGGCGAGGGAATCGAACTTGTCGATGTTGTTCATGGAGGGGGACGCTGAGCCATACTGGGTTCACAGGGAGCCCAAATCATGGACGACGTCTTTTGCGGCGGCCCGGATGGGTTTAGCCTCAACTCGACGAAATCCCTCGTGTCGAGCACGATCGCCGCCAATGTCGCTGCCATTGTGCTGATGGGTGATCCACGGCATGTGGCAGGGCTGCCGTTTAACGTCGGGAATGCGACTGCCTCAGGGGTGAGAATTTGGTCACCTTCCCCTCCTCTTCCTATATAGCTTGGCTATGCTGACGGCACGACGCTGCAGTTCGCTGCTCGTCCGCCAGGTTTCCGGTGTCTGCAGTTTGAGGCTAGAATGCAGTCGTACTGCGATTCGCCCGACCCGTTTTGCTCCAATGGGAGCAGCATTGCTACGCATCAGGGGTATGGAAAGGAGTACGGAGAGCGGGCACTCCAGTTCATCGTTAGTAAGGTGATTGTGTAATGGCGGCATAAGTGCTCGATGGAGAAGCGCGGAAGGAGTCTGTAACAATATTGTACCGTTGGTAAGTTTTACGAGGGATTGGTAATATGGCTTGACAAGGCAGCCTGGAGTATGTCTTCGATCTTGTCCCATGGATGGCGATAGCTATAATGTCTGAATTGTTTTAGCGCTGTAATAAAACGAGCACTATTTCCGTGGGACTGCCATATGTTTGCTATCGGGGGCATGCGTACGTGTCAGGAGAACTGATACTCATTAGCCCCTGGCTCGGGATAACCGTTGGGCGCTGTCGAAGCGTAGAGTTTCTCGAATTTTTCCAGCAGTGAACTGATCCACAACTGAGTACGAAGGTCGGCGAAGTCGTATGCAATCCGCAGTGGATATCCAACGCGTAGGGGCCCAAGAAGACCGGCCCCAACACACTCGAGGGAGCGGTATATGTTGCCGGCCAGCACCCTGTTGGAAGCGGTGTAGTCGACTGGCCACTCGCATTGGACGAGACACTCCTGCAGAATGAGTAGCGTGGCCCAGAAGCTCATGCGAAAGCTTCCGTGCCATACATTGCTATACGATAGCACGGTGTCGTAGATGGAACCCGGATCCTGCGATGGTACTTCCGTAGGAGCAGGAGCGAGGGCGGTATAGCGATCGAATAGAGGCGCTATTTCAGACCGCAATTTCTCAGCACGTCGCGCGAGCAGGCTGACATTGGCAGGCTCGATCGGTAGTCCGTGCCTTTTGGCCTCGCGCAGAGAATAGCCACGATGCACAACTGCCGGTAGTCTGGCCAGATAGATCCAATAGCGATCGGCGACAGCGTACAGTTCGGTCAGGGTACTGTCGCCACGGTCATCGACCACTGGGTCATCAGTCAAGAGCTTTTGCCAGGGTCTACGAGCCAGGAAACAATCTTGTCCCGAGAAGAGGGCGTGCATGATCTATCAGTGATGTCAGTTTACACTGCGAGCACAAACGCAGTGTGACGCGGGGAATACGAGACGCGCAAACGTAGCGGATACTGACGGTGAAGTTACGAAACGAAAGCAACATTGAACGATCCCAGTCATCCCTGTGGGCGTCGGGGCCACGCTGCTGCAGAAGCCAAGAAACACCGGCAGCATGTTTCATCCACGAGCCGGCGTCCACAGTGCCGGCGAAGAGCTTCGTGAGACCAGTTCGTCAGCCTAACCTAGTGACACATCTCATATGTAACAGGAGGAATGGTAAAGAGACCAACCTCGAAAAGACTGAGGATCATAGTGGCACACAATGTTTCGGACGACTTCCACTCCTGGTGGTGATTCAACGCCTTTTGCAGTGCCCGCAAAGATTGTCCATAGATGGACAGACTTTCTCGAACCAGAACGTCGTCTTGCTTGGCTTTCCCGAGAAGATGAAGTGTGAATGCTGCCATGGCACTGTCTAGTGTCACTTTCTGCCCGAGATGTTCAGGGACGTCCTTGAACCATGGGGCAAATATGCGAAGTTCGGTAGCAGCCTGTGACTGGTGGAGGCTTTGTATAATGGCGTTTATAGTCTGCCCACGGTCGTCAGATGGGCTGAGATATAGTAAGGGTAATTCTACCCGGCGCTCCAGCTGAGAAGTAAAGTTAATCGATGGTGTGCTGGGCGTCCCGGATTCGCTAGACGGGGCCGAGTCGCCGAAGGTTGTGGATCCAGGGGCCTTCCCCCCAGACCCGTTACTTCCCCTGGGTTCATCCACGACTGCTGCTCCCCAGCCGCGCCAGTCTTCTTGACGGCGGGACCGGATCTGGTGCTTCCCGGCCACAAACTTCAACTGCCTGTCATAGCCGGGACACGGAGCACCGTACTTGATGCATTTGCTGCAGGAGGGCCGGGTCTGGTCGCATTTTACCCTACGCTTGATGCACAGCTGGCAGCCGGTGCTGCGGGGAACGCCGACCATCGTGGAATTGTATCACCCTTATGTCTGAGAGCAATGTCTTGAGGCCATCAGCACACTTGGATTTGGCAAGAGAATACTCTGAACAAAGGCTTCAAGCCACAATCGTCCTGTCTACCGAGTATGAGAACCCGGCAATAATTCACAAGTAGTCATCCGAGGAGCTTGCTACAAGGGTGCAAATAAGACTGGCCGATACACGTGAAGACAACAGCCTTTAATGCAGATATAACCATCTCAGTCTGGAAACTTGGCGATGCCATGTTGTTCAGACCGAGAGTGCCAAGGTGCGTACGTAGGATGTACGCTTGAGATGGGACCCACACTGCATAATCACGTGCCGTGGGTGCCTGATTGCTCGCTTGCTCTCTAAATAAATGCACTTGCCTGATCATAACTACTGAATAGGCAGGTAACAAGGCGGGATACCGTTATCCAGGGCGTCGAAGCCCTTGCTATTGGAGGTTTTCCTCGCTGTCGGCCGTGGGTACACATGTAACTGTGTGGTAAGAAGATCTAAGTGGGCTTCCGGACCGTGGGTGCCCCACCCCGGCCCGACGCCGGCTTCCGGACGTTGGAGTGAGGTGGTGTGGGTGCGGGGCCGGAAAGGCGGAGCGGAAGTTTCGAAGAGCAAGGTAGGACTATGTCGCCGGCGTACAAGTCAGGTCAAACCAAACCGCAGACACTCACGGCTTTAAACTATAATGTGAGTCCGACAAATCGGGTGGCCGCCTGTGATTGTTTTCTTGCCCGATGCACACACACAAGCCGTGGTACATGAGGAAGGCGTGTTTATCCGGCAGACGCTGTGGAAGTACGTTATGTGGTGCGACCTGCGGTTAAGCATCTTCTTCCCGAGGTTGGCGGGACTTTGATGCCCTCCAAAATAAGTAGTGCCCTTTGTCGAAGGTACGACCCGAAATTTTAGGAAGAGTCATAATCGATCACCTTGGTCCCATTGCACGTCAAGGACAAGGGACAATTACTGACTACTTGGGGATCTGAGTAGATGCTGCGAACCCGGAGCTGCCTCGAGCGAGCTCTGACTGGCTCGGCAGTCAACATTCAGCCCGCGACTGTGCAGGGCCACACAGCATGATGTTTGTCTGCCCCGAGGCAATAAGCATGGCGGACGCGAGTATTTCGGGGCAAACAACGGTATATCGTTACACTAGACCGCGACTAGCGGATCCCTCAGCAATCGGAGCTGGCACCTCGGATCAATGGTCGACGGTAATCGCCGCAGTGCCTGTGCCTTCAGCCTTCTTCTGCGGTCCGGCATTGGTCCATCTTAGCCAAAGTAGCTGGGTCATCCATGGTAACAGGTCTCTCGGTTCAAGCAGGGAGGAGACTCCCCTGCGGTGCGTCATCACGAAGCCTTGGTAATACAAGAGGAATGTGCAAGTTGACCTGAGACAAATGCCATGGGTCCCGAGAATACTGAGGTTAGGCCAGTGGTTGGTTAGCAGGTGGCTAGTACCACCCGCTCCTTTCCTCCTGCTTGGTAAAATGGAGATAGACTGCATTAAAGCTGGCTATCTTAACCGGCAAATCTTGCTCAAAAGGTTGCAAAGTCACTGGAGGCATTGAACTCCACCATAAACATGAACGGCGAATTGGTGGTCTCTCGCTGTCTAGTATACCTTTTCATAGGTAGGTCGGTACCGCAGCAAGGTATCAATCGAACTTGGAGGGGAAGTCAGGGAGGGAATGAGACGCAGTTTTGTTGGAATGAATGCCAGGGACATTAAGCAAGCGGTCGTCAGATTGTAACCTCATCTGCCTGCTAGAGATGCATTGGCGGCTTAATCAGTTCATCTGTGCTCACTTCCCGGATATTCCTTGCCAGATACGAATCTCACTGCCACCACTGAATCGCTCAGGAGAGGAGACGAGACGATGGACTGCATGGCAGCCCCTCCGCCAACATTTCCGCGCTAAGACTGAGGGTAGTACTGCTACAACTCACTATCTGCGGGGGTTCTAAGAGAGACCCGCTTCTCGGAATCTCTGCTCTGGCCAAGTACGCTAAGAGAGCAAAGGGAGATCTCGAAACGGTGCAAGTTCGACGTCGTGATGGTCTTTGATTTCTGGCAGAGCCTATTTAATTTTGAGAATCCTGTTTCAAGTCAGAAAATAGTGCGTTAGCTAATAGAGAAAGAGGCGGTTACCGGATTATAATTGCTGTTAATACTCAACCTCTGGCATAGTGTCTGGTGTTGACTGCACAATCTTCTCCCGTAGTATGGGCCGTCATGCACATTTTTGGTAGCCCCCGTAACAGTGCAATTCGCAGCTGCAGGACGGTCCTTGTCTAGCGCGCGATTTGCATCAACCAAGTCTTGGAGCGAATCAAACATAACTTTGTCCCCTGAGGCCGTCAACACGACTTGCATATGCAGCCAATAGGAGATGAGCTTGCCAAGGGGAGATCTCGAAGTCTCCGAGACTTCCATACCTACGCGGACACAGTGGGTCTTGGCGGTATCTTGGACTAAGAAAGTAACCTGACCTTTTCCCACATGGGGGTTTTCGTGGTCCAATGATTCCAGAACCTTGTTGACGCGGCCTGACACTTTTTGGCGTTCGGTCAGTGCAGGTACAGTACATCTACGCACTAAAATGGGGATAATCTGCTAGTGCTCAGTGTCCCGGCTACGCTGTATTGAGCTAGCGTGCCTTCTGTGGCCGCATGGATGTGCTTTTTGCTGCACCAGACTTTCGATGAAGGACCACCACCACGCCGTTACTTGGCGCGAGAATTAGGACCGTGTGGCCCAGTGTTCTCTCCGGCCGTCCAAAGATTCTGTTTCTCTCCTGCTTCTGTCAGTCATCTTCGAATCTTCTCTTCCATTCCTAAACAGCTCCTTCACCTCCGAGTCACCGGCTCTCGACCTCTCTTTTTTGGCCCCCTCATCATCCCCATCCTCATCACATTCTCCGTTCACTCTTTCTATTCCCTTACAGTCGCGGTCCCACTCGCGGCTTCTCTGCCCCTGAAACCCGTTGTTCCGCTCGTTGGAATCCGCCCTGTCTCGCTCGCTTCTTGCAGCGTTGTCACTGTCGACTTGGGACGGCTCGTTTGTTTTCCAGATCGTCCAAAATCAAACTTTCCACGCATCTCGATCGGAGTTGCTTTTTGCTTCGTCTGAAATTTCACCTTCAGTCCGTCAGATTGGAAACATTCCGGCCTGCCGAAAGCAGACAGCAGCTGCTACGGGTCAAAGTAGAGACGTTCAAACATCAGACTCGCCTCGTGCCTTTCTTCTCTCACAGGCCTTGCCAATCGAAGTCCGCCGATCTCCATGTCATCCTGCTAGCCCAAAACGATAGCGAGGTGTCAGTTCTGGCACTTTGTTCACTATCCTCTCTGTCTGTTCGGTATATCCGACGTGTCGTGACAGACACAGGCTATAGCCAAGATAGTCCGCGGTAACAGTGGGCTTCTTTCGAACACGAACAGCTCTTCACAACCTTCGTCCCTCCTCATCAACGGCCGCAGGCGTCCTTCGCTTCACCTTTTCATAATCGTTTCCTACCTAGGGCCACTCACCTCTTCTTTTCCCACACAGTTTGTTGTGCTGCCTGCAAGTGTGCAGCATTGTAGGATCTGGTAAGTTAAGCCCCCCTTTCATCACGCTACTAAATTCGAACACGAGCTGCCCGGTACCTATGGGAACTTCGTCTTACATCTGCATTTCCAACCGTTCATCAGACCTCTTCAGCTAACACTCATGCCTTTGACAGATTCTTGCAAAATATTCCCCTCTGGATTCAACCCCCTCGGTTCATTGTGCAGCCAACCACGACAAACAAGCAGTAGCACATTTACTCTGCACGAGCACCTCAACACGTAACCCTCGGTACAGTACTTGGTCGTCTGCATCAAACCGACTGCTTTCCCGAGGCGGCCATGGCTGCTCTTGTCCAGACGTACACGCCTCAGACTGCAACGGTTACTATGCTTCATCCACGGCCTAAGTCGGCATCAGGGATGCTGCAGTCACATCAAGGCCAGCAATACCATCAGCCACAAGGCGGCTCGCAGCCACGCACTGGCTTTCACGGCGGTCTACAAGGTGGAATGGGTGGACCGGTCGTGTATCGTGGTAGCGTTGGGCCTGTTCAGCCCTATGCTTTCACAAGCACACCAAGCCTCAACCAGACGATTCAATGGCAACCGCCAGCTGCGTATCACCGCACATCATCGACCTCGGCTGTGCCTACAATGCAGAGCTTGGACCACGGCCATAACGGTGGGCGCTCTCGCTATTTGGCGAGTGCCTCCATGACAAACCTGCCTACCACTTCGACGTTAGGACTGTCCATGGGCGGTTCTCGCGATGATTCATCAATTCCTGGTACGGCCACAGGGCGGACCGCAACTTCATTCAGCCCACCTCTCGGCCAACCCGCCAAGCCGTCTCCGGAGAGATATCGGCGGCCGGCTCCCCGCAGTGCCGATGCATCTATTTCGACGCAGCATGGACCCGCTCCGTCATCAGGATCCGGAATGGCGAGCGTACATCACGTATATAATCAGCGTTCGGAGCAGCAAAGGAGGAACAGTTTTGTCGGGGCCATTCCGGGTTCGATGGCTGAAGAGGGTGTGCAACTCAATGGGGCATTTTCCGCGGCTGACGCTGCTAGGAGGGTGCGGCGGCGCAGCCTGCCCGCTTTGGATTCTCCCGATTTTCCTAAACCCCTGGCCCCACTTCAGATCGACCTGGCTGGAATCAAGCAACCGGAAGAATCGAATCGGTGGGAACAAGCACTCTCGTCCCCGCGGCCCAAGAGTGCTGGTAAAGAGCACCAACAAAAGCCTGCACGGTCTGTCAATTTGACTGCAAGTGATGCAGGTGCTCTGCAAAGGACAAGAGCAGCGCATGGCCGAACTGGGAGCTCTGACAGCCGGGCCTCTTCGCGCAGCAGCAATTCCAGACCATCTTCGGTGAGTTTGCCCGGTTTCTTGCCCGAAAGTTTTAAGCCCCCTTCACCCCTCGATTAGCGCTGCCATTTCTTGCATAATTGCACAGATGTCCGCTGAAAAACACCCAATCATGCCCTGCACTTCTTAATGTCACCCTGCAAACTCATGCAATCGCTAACGAAACCGTTTCTAAGTCTGCGAACCGCAACGCCAATGTGTCGGCCCCCACTGGGAACCCCGCCTTGCTCGCTTCAAGCGATTCAGGCTCCGTCCAAAACTCGTCCAATCCTGATTACCCAAGACTGGTGAATATTCCTCCTCGCAGATCCTCCTCGGATGCAGCAACACTCAAGCGGGCTGCCAATCCCTCTCCGCTCTCCAAGCCGGTGAGGATGGACGCCGAGGCAGAAGTCCTTAGCAGCCATCCTGCTGGCGCCGTTGGCGGGGCTGCTGGCGCTGCGCATCAGGGTTCGTCGCCGCAGGTCGCCAAGATGGAGAGCGCCGCTGTCAAGCAGCTCTCCGCTATCAACGATAAGGGCGGGAAGTCGAAGAGCAAAACCTCCAGACTGAGGCGGGCATTTTCATTCAGCAGTGCCGCCGAATTGAGAAAAGCTGCCGGTGGAGATCTTGACGCCGCTCAAGGCACCAGCAGTCACGCCAAACTTCAGAAGGCTCCGACGCCCGAAGAGATGTATGACGCCGAACAGGCCAGAATCGCCCAGCGGCAGGAGGCTGCCGGCATTGGAAGCAACATTTACTCTGGGGCCAAGATTTTCACCGGCTCTACTGACAACATATCCGTCTCCTCTACCGCGTCCTCGGCTTCGATTATGATCCGCAAGATGGGGCACAGCATGAAGAAAGGAGGCCGCTCTCTGGTGGGCCTGTTCCGCCCGAAGTCAATAGTTGGTATCCCGGCGGCAGACGTGAAGTTGCCCGAAGCCAGTCAAGCCGCTGTATCCATGATCACTGTTGAGGCCGAGCGTGAGAGAGTCAACGTCAATCCGGACCCGCATAGCCAGAGTGGTGGAGGGACTGGCTTCCCACACTTGGAGAGAAATTCGGTGGACGCATCTAAAGCTGGGAGCTCGCTATCAGAGCGCGTTGGCAGCTCCGGCACTGATAGTACAGCTCCGAGGAAGAGCATTGTCGGCGGCGAAAAAGAACGTGCGGAAGTCCTTGCTGCTGTCCGGAAGGGCATCTTGAAGCGTAAGTCACTCCTTACATAGAGATTCTAAATTCCTATGGCTAACGAGTAGGTATAGGCAACACAGGCTCAGGCACACCATCCCCAAAGCAAGAGCCCCGCGGGCCTGCATTCGATCTGCCTGGCCAAATGACCGACTCCCCCATCTCGAGCGTGCCCAGCACTCCGAATGACGAAGCCCAAGGGCACCGAAGAACTGGCTCAGTGGCTATCGGCAATGAGGACTACTTCATGTCCGCTTTGAGACTTCGCCAGGACACTAAGAGCGCTCCGGGCACGCCACAGGGTCACAAGCGAAACGCCACATTCAGCCCCCGGATCATGTTCTACGATACCTGGCCGAGTGGAGAGTACGACCGTCGTGGTGAGATCGCTACGTGCAACCGCCTGACGCCCATGCTGGCCCAGCAGATCAAGGAAGAGCTCAACACATTCAAGATGGTGAGTTTAGAACCAGCCTTCTGTATATTTCCCTTACTAACACGCACCCTACAGGAAATGGAGGTCCACGAAAACTCGAAGATATACACACACTTTTTCTGAGTGCACGATTGATGTTCACTTTGAAGTTGGCGGTAATCTGCCTTGTAACCAACCAATATTTTACCTGTCCAACTTGGATTTTGCGTCCATTCGAGGGCGTTTCGGTTAAGCATACATAGTACGGAGTCTCGGCGTTCTGCACTTTTGCGCGACAAATGGAAATCTCGACAAGCTTTTCAAGTCTAGAATCTTGATCCAGCAACAAATAATCACTAGGAGACACACGTCGTTTGGTTCTGGCACGGTGTCTCTCTACTCCATACGTGGGCCACGTCATTGGCTAGCAGCGAAGAAGTTCGGTTGTTGAAGAGAGCCGACAAGAGCTGGATATAGTTGTCGGTTGCAGCAGCATAGCATTGCGTACAGGGCAAGTGATGAAAAGCATGTTTTACATGTTGATGGCACTGGCAGCTTGCACTCGAGACATTGTTACTACTTTTCAGTCTCCGAGCGCGCACGAGAGAGAAAAGAGTGTTCGGTGAGAATGAGAGGGAGATGGGTACCAATGCTCAGGTTGTGTGTAGGCGGTAGTGGAAGACTGAGGCTGAGCACACTCGGTTGTTGTGATACTCGACTTGCTTGGCGGCTTTGGAAGGACGAGCAGCAGCAACTCAGATATCAGAGGAGGATTTGCTAGGTGTACATGCGCGTGTATCTTTCTCTCTATTGAGCTTGTAGACGGCCTAGTAGCCGAAGGCTGGTACGGTTGATGCCAAGATTCAGAATAGCAAGGAGTCTTATTAGCAGCCTCTGTCCGTTTCTTGCCATGCTTCTGTCGCGAGTTGGTGATCACACGAGACGCAAACCGGTCGGGAAGCCTGTCCATAATAAGCATCCTGGATGATATGAGACGGAAATTTCATTAAGACGGCGACACCGCCAAGTTATTTTCAGACTTTCAGCAACGGAAGCGTTACATTGCGGCAGGAACGCATAGCTATCGGTCTGGTTTTTAAACCTGGAATGTCATGGTATGCCGTGGCCAGCGAGCCTTGATTGAATGAACAACCCAAACATCGATTTCAAAACACGATCTTCCGAAAATCAGGCAAATCGAAGAATGCGTGATCGTACCGAAAGTCGATCTAAACAGGCAGGTGGTCCTAGTGCTCATTTTAGACTCACCATTCTCTCGAAGGAGCAGTACACTCCATCCTATGTAGTTCGGCCTTCTTCTAGAATCAAATAACATGCAGTAAGACTAGGAGAGCGGATCGTGCAATTCCACCAAAATCGGTGCTTTTAAGTCAATTTGGCGAGAATGCTAATTGCGAGTCTATTCCGATTTCACGGCCCCACTGGCCAGCGTCGCCAAGATGGAGGTACCGGTACGACCCATAAGCGCGATGACGACTTTGCCCCCGCTTTGGTCGACCGCGCTAGACCCGAACCCCTGTTTGGGGCGGACCTGCAGCAGATTGGGGCGTAACAAGTGGCTTGACGCGGGGGGTTAGGATAAGCTCAACCAATCGATAACTAGCGGATACCCAGCCGCGCCCGCAAGGCTGCAGACATTTTTTCCATAACTCAGCTCTCAGGTAGTCTTGACGCCTGTTTAGGGCAGCGTATCTACCACACGTCAAATTTTGGAACTGGTGTTTGGATTGAACAACCACGAATCTGGCACTCTGGAGGTCTTTCTCTCATCTGTCAGGGCGAGGACTCCGTTCGGGAGGATCTTGTTACGGTCTGTGTCCACCATGGCCTCAAGTACGACAACCACCTCGATCACCGAGATGTCACAGTCGGTCATCTCATCTCTCGCGATAGGGCCTGCTTCGCAGCCGACTGTACAGCCGGTACCGAAGACAAAACTACACGGTCGTGCCTTCTACGAGAGCATAGGCTCCCCAAAACACATCATCGCCCCTATGGTAGACCAATCAGAATTCGTAAGCCGCTCTTCCCTTTTCCTCCAGCCTTTCTCCCATTAACCCAACCCGCCCCGGACAGGCCTGGCGCATGCTCTCTCGCACTTTCCTCCCACCCTCCGAACGGCGCAATATCCTCGCCTACTCGCCCATGCTTCACGCGCGCCTCTTCGTTGAGAGCCAGCGCTACCGCGACACGCATTTCCAGCCCGTCCGACCCGTCGCACCTGCCTCCACCTCCACCGCCTCCTCGACCGCATCCGCAGACACGGCCACCCAGCGCCCCGAAACAACTGCCGCCCTCCCATGGCTAGACGGTAACCCAGCTATCGACCGGCCCCTCTTCGTTCAGTTCTGCGCCAACGAGCCGGCTCACCTCCTGGCGGCTGCGAAGCTGGTGGCTCCCTACTGCGACGCTGTGGACCTCAACCTAGGCTGTCCGCAGGGCATCGCCCGGAAGGGCCACTACGGCGCCTTCCTGCAGGAGGACCAGGAGCTCATCCACACGCTGATCAAGACGCTGCACGAGAATCTGTCTATTCCGGTGACTGCCAAGATAAGGGTCCTGGAGACACGGGAGAAGACGCTCGCCTACGCCAGAAACGTGCTTGCCGCGGGGGCGAGCATCTTGACCGTGCATGGACGACTAAGAGAGCAGAAGGGTCATCTGACGGGGCTGGCGGACTGGGAGCATATTCGGTATTTGAGGGAGAACCTGCCGCCGGAGACGGTGCTGTTTGCGAATGGAAATATTTTAAGGAGAGAGGATATAGACAAGTGTTTGAAGGCCACCGGCGCAGATGGGGTCATGAGTGCCGAGGGGCACCTGAGCGATCCTGCTATCTTCGGACGGGTACCGGAGACGGGCGAGGAAGAAAGGGAGTACTGGAGGGGCAAGAATGGGAGGGGCGGCTGGAGGGTCGATGCGGTAGTCAGGCGGTATTTAGACGTGCTGCATCGGTATGTCTACGAAAGGGAACCGCCGGCCCGGAGGCCACTGTTTGTACCAGGAGATGACACAGCCTGGTTGCAGGATATGAGGGAAGAGGAGGACGGCCAGCCGATGAAGAAGAAGCGGAAACAGGAGGCCGTGGGCGTCGACAGGAAAAAGAAGGAGGAGATGACGGCCGGATCGCCGAATTTGGTGAGCGTGCAGGGACATCTGTTCCACCTCCTCAGGCACTTTGTTAGTAAGCACCATGACGTGAGGGATGCGCTTGCTAGGGCGAAGGCGGGCGATATGGACAAACTCGAGAAGATCCTTGATATGGTCGAGCGCAAGGTTGCCGAGGGCCTGCTCGAGTATGAGCGAACAGGCGATTCTGGCATCGAAGAGACAGCGCCACTGGATGAAGACGACGACTACTATGACCCCGACAGCTCGGAGAAGGCTGTTAGGATTTGCAAGAGGCCATGGTGGGTCGTGCAGCCGATCATACGTCCTGTCCCGAAAGAGGCTATGGCAAAGGGTGCTATACAGCCCAAGAGGGAGAAAGGGACGCCGCGCAATAAACAGAGGGAGAAGTCCGGTACTACTGCAGAGCTGACGGAGAATGGCAATGGCAACGGCGATGTCGCGCGGATGGGGGAGAATGGGGCGACGCCTGGAGATTCTCTTGCAAGTAAGGAATCGCTGGAGAGGAAGACTTCCTTCCCGGAGAGCGAGTTAGTCAGCGGTTGAAAAGGGAATCTAACCCTACCCAAGTAAACACGAAGACTTCTGCGATCGTTGATACCACTCTTGAGCATTGCCTTGCCGACATGTATGCGTATGCCGATTGCCAGCTTCTCAATGCCCCATGTGAAAGAGATGACACCTAAGTGCCGAGCACCTTCAAGACAAAAATATCAATGTAGACGTGGCAGCCATGTCTAAAGATACAAGTTTCCATTCGAACATCACTGAAATCACAAGCACACTAATTCCAGGCAATGGAGCATTCGAGCCCTGCTGCCAACCGTCTTCCTTATGCACCATAACGCCATTCATGCTACTACATGAACCATGCCACATCCAAATACCGTACACATAAGTAAGGACACAAACGGCGGGAGCCCCCACCCTAACTGGGTCCTCCATTCCCGCCCCTTCCACCCGGGCCTCCATCAAGCAGCAACTTCGGCTTGATATAGTCCTCGTCCAACTGTCTAAATAACGCAGAGGGATCCTCGGTGCTGAATAGCTGCCGGATAGCAGCCGAAGCAGTGAGATGTCCCTCCCCATGACCGGGTCGGTCCCGGTGCCCCTCGAGCACCGGCTCGCCGCCGCCGCCGCCGCCGACACCACCGGGCTCCATGGGACTCGACCTCCTCCTCGGTGCCGGAGGCGGCAGGTCCGAAGTGTCGATGTCGCTACCAAAGTCCGAGTCGCTGTTGTTGCCCGAGCTGCCGAGCAGGTCGGCCCGCTCAATGTCGTCCCCGTTCTTGACCGAGCCTTTTCTGCTGAGGCTCGTCGGCCGGGCGGTTCCCGTCGCCGTATTCGGCGAGTGGTGTCCTGAAGCCCATCCATTGCCCCTGCCGCCATTTCTCGTGCCGTTCGCCCGTCCGTTTCCGAGACTATCGAGAGCGACGGACCCGCCACGAGAAGCACGGGGCACGAACCCAATAGCTGTACCACCAGGCCGCTTGTAGTAATTCCCGCCACCGATGGCTTCGATGTCAAACTCGTCATCCGAATCTATCTCGTCCACCACACCAGTCCGAATACCTAATATCTCAAGCATGCGGGCCGTCGTGCCGCCGAAGATAATAACCGTCAGCACCACGACGACCAGCACCGTGGCCTTGAGAGCCCGCACATCTTGGCCCGTTAGCAGCGCCGCAAGTGCCACACCGACTGCACCGCGTAGCCCTGCCCAGAACAGCATGGCCTGGTAGTTGTAGGGGAGCTCGTCGGTGGCCTCGCGACCACGGCGCCGGGCGCGGTAGCGGATAAACCAGTTGATAGCGCGCGACAGCGGGAAGACGGCCACCCAGCGGGCGGCGCAAACCGCCAGCACGGTCACCATGATCAGCAGGGGTTGGTACTGGAGATTGTCGTCCGTGAACAGAGATAGGCCGAGGTAGATGAAGATGAAGTTCTCCGAAAGCTGTGCGAGGACTTGGAAGAGATATTTCGTGGTCAGCTGTGTACGGCGCGACATGTTGAAGTAAGCGTAGTGCTTCAGCGTCATGCCGCAGAAGAGGAGGGACACGATGCCTGGTGAAACTGTCAGTGATCGCACTTTTTGAAGTTGTGAAGTAGTACGTACCGGACATGTGGATCGCTTGGGAGAAGAAGTAGGTGGCATAAGCGATCAGAACGATGAGACAGCTCTCAATCTTGGGGTAGCGGCGGACATAGGTGTGCTTCAGGCCCAAGGCTGCAAGAATGCCAACGCCGGCTCCAATGATCAAGCTGCCAAAGAAGTCGCGCAAGAATATCCAGATACCCCAAAAGAGGCCCAGCAATCCCAGCGTGCTAGACCCCTCCTTAGCCTTCTGGGCAGACTCGAAGATAACAATGGCAATGGCGTCGTTAAGAATCGACTCGCCAAAGATAATGGTATATAGCTTTGGATCGACCTTGTACGAATTGAAGATGGCCAGGATAGTAACAGGGTCCGTAGCGGACAGAGTTGCGCCAACGGAGATGGCATCGATCCAGGTCATGCTGAGACCCTCGAGCGGGATGCGGGTGTAGAGCCATAGAATACCGCCGATGACGACGGCAGACAGAAAGGTGCCGGCGAAAGCGAAGGTAAGTATGGTACCTATATTTCGGAAGAAGTTGGCCTGATGGAGCTCGTAGCCCGACGCGAGAATGATCGGAGGCAGTAGGACGTTAAAGAATATCTGGTAGTCGAAGCTGACCGCCTCGCGGACCGAATCGTCGCTAACTCGTAGGACTAGGCCGATAGTCATGCCTACGGAGACAAGTGGTCAGTGGCTTCCACATGGTATACCGTCGCAAGAGACGGATAGAAGGCGCATACGCACCAGCAAATATGGAAATCACCGTCTCGTGAATGGCCGTGACTTTCTTCTCTTGCAGGAAGTAGCTCGTGAAGAAGGCCACCATCAGTAGCATGATGACGATGAAGAGTGCCCATGATGACACTATCTCCTTCTTGGAGGACGAATCTGGTGCTATACATGGGTGTCAGTCAAGTTTGATCGAGTGCGTGGAGTCAGATGTTGAGAGCGTCGTCGTTTCGTACATTCGGGGTCTGATTCTTCGGAAGCGCGTCCTGCAAGGCATTAGGTTAATCTTCTGGACTCATTACATTTCTCTGTCTGGTCGAGACTGGCTGTAGAAGTCCTTACTTGCAATGGTCATCAACTCCTGACTTGCCACCTCCATTAAGGAGGCGGTCGTCTGCGCCAACATGGTCGATGTTTGACTAACAGCGTCGTCCAAGGGACAGCTGGATCAAAGGTGCGACAGGAAGAGCGGCTCTACTGCTCAGAGAAGAGCTAGCTGATAGGGAGGGCGAAATCATCAAAGAAACGCAATACGTGCGCGGGAATTCGATTGACTGAGACAAGGCCAGCAAGATGTTGCGCGGCGTTATTGATGCTTGACCTACTGGATTTGGAGATTACGAAAGTCCACAGGCTTCCCTTTCAAGTTGCCTCGTGGCTCAGAGCATCGCCGGATTGGACCGTTAAGTCAGCCTTCCCTAGCGCGCTGAATCGGAGCTTATCTATTTGGCATGACATCTAGAAGTACTGTGCTCGTGGAATATACCTCCAGCTGCCGCGCACTTGCGTCATATCAGAAAGTACATGGACCCCGAAGGAGACTTCCAGGTAGCACTGACTAAGCAAACCATCCAGTATGAAGACGAAGAGCTGGAAAGCAGCAAAGAAGCACCAGAGGCATCCAGCCTAGAGCAAGTCAAAGCCCCAGTGCAAGAAATGAATACTTGACCGTCTACTATAAATCTCGATGGTGGAATGGTGGTGACCTTGGAAGTGCCGTTTGACTCCTGTGTAGAGGTATCTAATCTTGACAGGAGCTATCACAAAACAGCCATTATATCATGTCGACACCTACTCACCTTTAAGGTATACAAAAGGGAAAGACACCTACGCAATAAGTTGATAGCATTCTGGGTCGCAGATTACTGTCGCGAGTTCGACAGGCTCAACCTCTTAACTAAGGTACCGTTCCTTACTAAGGTACGCAGTGAGATCATGACTTGGGGATCCGGGTGTGGTAATCCGGCTCACCTGTCTCCATTCCTCAGGTCCCTCAGTTGAGCTAGCTTGTCATTAGCTGAGGGTACTTGATACGTATCGTATTTTAGAGGTCATGCATCACTTGAAAAGAACTGCGAGGCACACGTAGTATTCGCAAGTCGCGGCACGAGGATAAGACATGGTGATGAGTTTGCGGGGGCTGTATAATGAGAACTGATCTTTCCCCAGTGCAAGTGCTGCGCAGCGCGGGACAGTGTCTCGCGCCTGAAAATGAGGCGCTGTCATTGGTGGATCTTGGCCTCTTGTGCTGGTTTTATTAGTTCGCTCAGCCGCCGCTGCCTCTTTTACTGTAGTGTACACAGTAAGGCAGCACTCGGGCCAGATGCTTCTGTCCCCCGGTTTCTGTTAGTGCTCAATCTGTTCTGGGTCCAAGTTCGGGTGCCCTCGCATGACGCAACGCCTCCCTCCCTCCGACCATTTGGCTTATGCACGCGGGCCAAGACGAATCATCTCCAGTCTCGTGGCAGTCCCTCACTCGACCGCGTGATAACATTCAGCTGTTACTCAAACACACTTTAGTCAATTCCTCGATTGTATCAGTGCCGAACCAGCCCACTCTTACCCCGGATATCCGACTATAACTGGGGCTCCGCATTATTGGCATGGACTCTATCTGATAAACCGTCATCGTGGAGCTTCATCCGAGCCCAAACGTCGCTCTTCGACATCAGCCGATCCCGCTTCGTGAGATCCATCCTCCCCGGCCTGCTGCAACCAGCAATACTCCCACCGAGGAACGTCGACCAGAGCGACACGAACAGGTCGGATTGACGCGCGTCGACGCCGACGATAGACGCATGTCGTCGTCAGAGGCCGACTACTTCAGCCGGGGCCATCCCTCGATCGAGGAGACAACCAACGGACCGTCCAAGAAGTCGGGGAAGAAGCCATCAGCGTTACGAGACAGCACATCTAGAGATGCATCAATAGATAATAGCAATAGTGGCGGGCATGGGGGCCTCGCCGGTGACGAACAATCTCCCCTGCTGTCCCCGGCGCGAGAGGAAGATGGCTTTATGGATGGTCAGACTGTGCTCGACGACTTCGACGAATTTCAGACCACCAAGAGCGTCTGGTACTTGATCCTCTTGACCATAAGCATTGGTGGCCTTCAGATTGCCTGGTCTGTCGAGCTGTCCAATGGCTCACCATATCTATTGTCACTCGGACTCAGTAAGTCGCTGATGGCGCTGGTCTGGATCGCAGGTCCCCTGTCGGGCACTCTGGTCCAGCCGTACGTCGGCATGTTGAGCGACAACTGCCGCGTCCGATGGGGCAAGCGGAAGCCATTCATGCTGGGCGGAGCTGCCGCCACCATCTGCTCTCTGCTGTTCCTTGCCTGGACCAAGGAGATAGTCGGCGGCTTTCTAGGTCTCTTTGGCGCGGATCCTACATCCAACGGTGTCAAGAACACCGTAATTGTGGTTGCTGTTCTTTGGGTCTATATTTTGGATTTCGCCATCAACACTGGTATGTCTTTAAGCCAGCTATGCTTTCTTGGAGTGTCCCGCTAACATGCTTCTTCCTAGTTCAAGCAGCTATCCGTGCGTTTATCGTTGACTGTGCGCCGGCACATCAGCAAGGTAAGCGCATCCAGATTCGCTCTGACCCTACATTAGCTAATTGCCTACACAGAGGCCGCAAATGCAATGGCGAGTAGAATCGTCGGTATCGGCAACATCTTTGGATATGTTGCTGGATACGTGAACCTACCCTCCATCGTCTGGTGGCTCGGAGACACCCAGTTCAAGGATCTTTGTGCCATCGCCAGCATCGCCCTCGGTAGCACTGTCCTTCTCAGTTGCCTTTTCATTCGCGAAAGAGATCCGAGACTGGAGGGCCCTCCGTCAAGGGATAAGCCTGGTGTGCTCGCCTTCTTTAAGAAGATATTCGGCTCCATCAAGAGGCTCCCGCCACAGATCAAGAAGGTCTGCGTTGTCCAATTCTGCGCTTGGATCGGCTTCTTCCCGATGCTGTTCTACACCTCTTCGTATATTGGCGAGATCTACGTTGAGCCGTATCTAGAGGAGAATCCCAATATGACGAACGAGGAGCTCGACCGTCTGTACCAAGAAGCAACTCGTATCGGGACCTTTGCGCTGCTCATTTTTGCCTGTACCAGCCTCGCCACCAATGTCTTCCTCCCGTTCTTCATCGCACCGACTTACGACAGCCAGCCTGTCACATCCGGTGATGGTCACGCCGCGGCGCAGCTTAAGGATTATGAGGAAGACCAAAAGTCATGGCTTGACTACCTGGTTATTCCGGGTTTCACGCTCCGCCGGGCTTGGATGTTCTCACAGATCCTCTTCTTTGCCGCCATGACCTGCACGGTATTTGTGCGTACCGTCGAGGTCGCGACAGTACTGATCGGTCTCGTGGGTATCACCTGGGCTCTGACGCTTTGGGCGCCTTGGGCTATCATCAGCGCGGAGATCTCCCGCCGGGATGCAGAGACCCGAGAGCGAAAGCAGAGAAACTTTGCCATATCTAATGAGCCGGCTGCCAGTCCGGGCTCTTCCAACGACTATTCAGACCAAAGCCCGGATTCTGACTCTCAGGACTTGGAGGAAGAGGCCGATCAGGCGGGCGTGATTCTTGGCATCCACAACATGGCCATTGCTGCACCACAGATCATCGCGACGGTCGCCTCAAGCATCATCTTCTACTTCTTCCAGAAACCGCGCGGCACGCCCGGTGACCACAGTATCGCTATTGTCATGGCACTGGGCGGCATTGCGGTCCTGGTGTCCGCCTACTTCATCCACTTGATCAAGGATGAAGCGCCCGTTGAGCCAGAAGACGACATGGTTGCAGTCGAGGAGGGCGAGTCGAGCACGCGGCCCAGCACGTCGCACAGCCGCACACGCAGCTTCGAGGGTAGGCCCCGCGCCAGCCTGGAGCGTGCCACGTTGGTTAGGAACACTAGCTTTGGCGGCGCCGAGTACTAGTTGACCATACCTCCTGCGGTTGTATTCGGTCTCATTTTATGATCTGTTTCTCTAATATGACGTCCCTGTACTTCTCTGTGCGGGCAGTGATGATATCTCATGCGAAATCTACTGGTTTCGCGGACATCCAGAGGATGGAAGTGTAAACTGGGGTGAATCGTCTCAGATATTACGGCGGTGGACTGGGCGGTGGGTTTTCTGGTATTCTCGGCGTTGGTTAGACTGTTTGAGTACAAGTAGACCTTCAGCGTCAAGGCAATCAGATTCGAGCTAGATAGCAGGAATACACGATTTTGTCTATTCGGTGACGCCTGACTTATACAGTCGACTGTCGTCCCTTTGCCTCGTGAGTGGTGATGACTCTCGTTCCTCGCTTCTCTTGCTACTGCTTTGGCTTTCTGGTCTAGATCGCGCCTTCGCCGCGCCTTCGCTACGCCTTCTCTTGATAACGGCCGCTTCCTGTCTTTGACAAGTTGCCTGCTGGTTGTGTATCATCACTTCTGCATGGAAATCGAAACCGTCTCTCGGACAGGGATAACAACACCTGAGTTAACATACCTGAGCAAGTTCAGCTACTTCTGGACGGGGCATCCCTCCCAACTTAGCCACCACGAGCAGTCGTACCACCAACATCGATTGGACACCATTTTTTCGCTGCATGCCATTCATTACTATCCTCCATCACGGTACAATTCTCAAACGCTCTGACCTACCTTACTTTCACATCACCACCGCGAGACTCCTTCCGTCGAACATACTTTAGTGAAGGCTGTGCACCTCTGTGTTGTGACCTGTCCAGATCATTTCCTCACCATGGGCGGCGGACCCGAGGGAAACGAGGGACGCGGTATCCTGCCTGGCATTCCCATCACCCATGAGCAGGCTGACGAGCTCACGGAAGACCAGGGCTTGGCGCAAGACCTCGGCTTCACCTGGGTGGATTCCGAGCCATCTACTCAGGCGCCAATACCGGAGAGGGAACAACGAAACCAAGACATTCCAGCTACCGAAACGGGACAAACCTCCTTTGGATCCGGCCGCTGGATGCGACAAAGCAGCAGAGCCGTTTTTTCAGCCTTACGGCGTCCCTTCCGGAGAGCACGAAGCCAGCCTGGAGATCAGGGCAGCGAAGAAGGACAATCCTCTAGGAAAGAGCAGAGAGGCCCTCAGGAAATAAAACAGATTATCGGGGATCAGGTACGGCGGACGAAAGAAGAAGCACGACAATGCCAAGAGGAGGTGTCAAGTCAGATTCATCTCCGAGAACAGGAACGAGAATGGCGCCGTCGAGAGGAACAGAGAATCCGAGAGGCAGAGGAGGAAGAGAGATTCCGGGAGGAGCAGGAGACCATAGAAAAGAACCAGCGTCTGGAACTGACACGAGAGCTCGAAAGTCTGCGCAATCCCGACGGGGTGCGCTTGGGAAGTCTCACGAGAAAGGAGCGTCAAAATAAAATACGACGCGAATAGGAGGACTGTCGTCTGAAGGAGAGACTCCGTCTCGAGACGCCACGGCCCGAAGGTCTTTGGAATGACACTACCGGACGACGCATCTCGGACTTTGCGGGATGTGCTCGGCTCGGCGTCCCGCCGCAGAGCCTACAGGGCCGAATGTTGAGTAGCAGGCTGGAAGACTTGTTTGACTTAGTCTGTGAACAGGGCTCAAGGTGCGGGCTGCGACCTCCCTGCCCTCACTGGATCGGCGGAGCGTTTACTCACTCAAGAGTGAAGATCTGCAATACAGTCCCAGATACAGACGGAAGCACAAGATCTCGAGCTCTTGGGGCGTGATTAGAACAAGAGGGATGTCGTATGATCAACTGTTGTGGGTTTTCTTCGGAATAAGTTTAATGGTTGTCTGAGGGAGCTTGAGATCCAGGAGTACCAAACCGTACCACATAGCGCTAGGCTTTGAAGCGCGTAGCGATCTTGTTTGGAATAGAAGCTAAGATACGTTTCAGCGTGTTTTTACTATCCTCATACACATTTGTCCCCTTGGCCCTGTCAAGGTCTAGCCCTGTCGCTGTGTTCAGAACAAGACTACATGAGCAGCCTTCTCCGTGCCAGCTCCACACAACCGGCACCGCTCCTGTGATAGCCAGTCCAAGTGAATACCGGGGACATCCCACTTCCACTCATATAAGCCAAGCTCCTCATACTTGGGTTGATAAGGTCACGGTTGATGAACACTTTCCACCATTGCGGTGAGCTGTCTCCTGTTCCTCATGTGGATGTGGTGATAATATGTACAGGCTAAAGTCCGCCACAGTTTTAAGCACCATTAATTGCACCAAATATACCTTCCATCTCCACTGCCTTATGAGATCGGAGGCTGTCATCCGCAAATTAACCTTGCCGCCATTCGGCTCTCTTCTTTTGCGAGCCTCTGAAGCTGGGGCCGGTCCGCTTGCCTTCCTCTCCATATTGCACCGTGTTTGCCCGTTGGGGGTAGCCATCTCACATGAGGAATATGAGGCCAAAATGGCCACATCCTTGTGGTACGGGTTCGTTTGACTGGCAATTAAAAGAGTGCCGGTGGTTGTATATAATCGGATGAAGACCGGGTTTGACAGCAGAAGTCCATGCTCAGTTCTACGTTCGATCTCGTACCTCCTCCACGCCGAACTGCGAGTGTTTCTACCGAAGCGTGTTCATCTCACCGTAGCACAAGATGAAGGCCCCTTCGATTCTCTCGCTCCTAGCAGCGTCGGCAAACGCCGCGGTCCTCTGGGACGGCCGCTTTAACGACCTCACCAGCGCAAAAGACCTCAACACCTGGTCATGGAGCAATCAGGTCGGGCCCTACCAGTACTACATCCATGGCAGCGGGACCGTGGACAAGTACATCTCCCTCAGCCCCGACTACAAGAACCCGAACGACACCGTGTCCACCAAGGGCGCCAAGTTCACGCTCGACTCGACGGCCTTCTGGAACGGGCAGAACATGCGGCGTATTGAGCTGATCCCCCAGACCAAGGCTGCCATCGCCAGCGGCAAGGTGTTCTACCACTTCAGCATCATGAGGAAGGATACCAACGCGCCGAGCGTCAACAGGGAGCATCAGATCTGCTTCTTCGAGAGCCATTTCACCGAACTCAAGTACGGCTGGATCAGCGGGGAGAGCGGGACGAGCAATCCCTATCTGCAGTGGATGACGAGCCAGAACAGCAAGTGGAAGACGGAGTGGAAGGCGGGCGTGTGGCACAATGTTGCTTACGAGATTGTAAGTCGTCCCCCTTTCCCGGCCCATCTAGGAACCAGTGGAGAAAGTTGGTTGGCTGACACGAGCTAAATAGGATTTCTCCGGCAACAAGGTCGGCTTCTGGCACTCGGAGGGCGGCGACCCGCTGAAGCAGGTCGTCGCACCCGTGTCGGCTTCGACGTCATCTAACGGGCAGGACTGGCATTTGGGCGTTCTTGAGCTGCCGCGGTCCGGGTACAGCGATGCGGTCGAGGACTTCTATTTCTCGGGCGTGTATATCGAGAACGGTGCTATCACCACCGCTATCGGTGGACCTGCATAGATAGTGAGACGTGGAAGCTTTGTTGGTGGTGGATCATCGAGATAGAGGAAGCATCGCACAAAGAGCAGCGGGTACATATAGAATTGGTTGCCGTTAGGATACTCGGGATCTTCCAATTATACATATGCTACACACACGTCGAATACACCAGCGCGTCATCATCGCACCTTTTACGACAGACGCAACGTCTTGACATTGGCAGCAGCATTGCCAGCTTTGATGAACAAGGTGATGATGATACCGACTCCAGAGGACCATACAAGAGTCCGAAGCGGCGCTACCCGGCTGTTGTCCTGGGCGATGACATAGATATAGTTGTACACGATCCGCGATACGATGCTTGCCTCATGTTAGCTAGCAGTTCACATTTTGTAATTTAGTAACAGATGATAACTCACTACCCCAAAGTCAAATAATTCACAGTCTTCACATCGGCACCAGCGGCGTTCGCCGCCACCACGGCCGCCGCGTATATACCGATGGTCTCGTTGGCGTTGTTGTGCGCCGCCCTGGCGCGCAAGATGCGGCCTTTGGTCTGTTTGCGCATGAGCCATTTGCGCACCTCCTAGAGCGCGTCTCAACAAGATACCTAGATACTTACCGCCTTGTCGATGCTGTCGTCCTTGGCCAGATGCTCCTCCAGCTTGCGTGGGTTGGCTGGATCCAGGTTCTTACCTGCCTTCAGGCTGGCATAGGTATGCGGCACGTACAGCAGGGCCATGGCTGCTGGAACCTGGTGAGGCTGTTAGTTTACTAGTTGGGGGCAGGAGAGCTGGGGTTAAGCTGCATACCGTGTAATAGGAGAGTTGGGCCTTGGTGAGGTCGAAAAGGGAAGACATCGTTGCAGTTGTGGAGTAGAATGACACGAGAATATCTGAATGTGTACTAAGGGAGTATAGTTATCAACTTGTAAGATGGCGAGATAGCGAGAGATGTACGGTCCGAAGTTTATGAGACTTTTGGACTGGACCGTGCAACACAAAAACTTGGCTGTTATAATGACCGGTGACGTTACCTGCCGTTTACACGCAGTGAAATACTTCGTAGACGTCAACGAACAACGCCGCCAAGCAACCAACCGAGGTCCACCTACCTAGGTAGCCAGCCACAGCATGAAACGCTAATCCTGACGTCCCCAGTAGTCTGCGTTGAACCTCGCCTAAAAAGCCAAGGTAATTAACCCCAAAAGGGTCGTAGAGCGATAGGACGCGTGAAACGCGTCCTGGTACGCGCTGAAGTAGACATAGTCATGTCCGGCTCGCAATGTACAGCTCCTGCCCCAGGAATGCGTTCTCTCCCTGTTTCTTTTCCCTTCGAGTTAGGTAGGAAGCTTTAGCCGCGATTTGAGATGCCCACCAGGACGATAGGACGTTGAGTGCCTAAGGCACGGTGATATGCTGGCGAATATTATCTGATGCTTGGATGCTTCGATTCTTCAGCTCAAAACCTTGAAAGCTTTATTATCTGTACTCTCCACTAAGCGGTAGAGAAATCACAGAGGTGAAATCTCAGGCCGCCATCTGATCCCAGACGTCACTTACTCGGCAAAGTCTCTGCCTGAAAAGAGCAGCACGGGAATTACTAGACTTTATATTTAGAAGAATGCATCGCTACTTCATGTGTCTGATGAGAAGGTACGGACGATGCAGAGCCTAGACAGGAACTGGCTGGCGCTTACGCAAGGGTCTGGTAAGGGAGGAGAGCCCTGAGCTGGAGTGATCCAGGATTTCCGCCATGATCACTCAGGAGCGTTGTGAGGGGTCCTGAGTGAGCCGGAACAGTGATCGCAACTGGATTGCAACATATAGCCCTAGCATTTGCTACATTGAAGTAGTGTCGTTGTCAGATATCTGGAATATTCGGTTGTAACAGGAAGTTTGAAGTCAAATAAAGATTCCCATAGCGCATGGCACTATATCGCATGAGCATGCGATTCGATCAAGAGAAGGAGCATCGCCATTTCCGAAACCGTATCAGATATAGGATAAGTGATGTACACTGACTCTACTGTGGAACGCCAGCTTGACGATTCAGTGTTTCGTAAGCGGGTATATCCATTCAGCCCTAGATAGAGTTACCACATAGTGCTGACGGATCTTCAACTCGGCGGCTTCCTCAGCCTAGGGCTCTCGGATAGGCTCGGTATTGCTCTAGGCGGAGAAGCGATCGGCTGCGAGCCGCTTCGTCAGCGAAATATGATAACCCGGTAGCCGCTCCATCTCTTTCCCCTCTTAGGTAGTCGAAACCGCCTCGCCGAACCATATGCTTGCCTGTGCCAAATAGCCCTATATGTCAAGGAAGTAGAAACGAACGAAACAGAAGAAACGTGGGGTATATGATCCTCGAAACCCTTATGCGCTGCTCTCTTTGCAAGTCGTGATACACGATCCCCAGTACCGCGCGCCTGTGCGATCCATTCCAGTCCATACGCCATCTCTCGGTAAATCGAACAGTCCCACTCAAAGTCCGCGGTCGTAAAAAGTGTGAAGAAAAAAATGGTCGTTAATGCATCAGAACGAAGCGCCAGTCGTGACTAGTACATGTTACCTAGAAAAGTCTTCGGTGGCCAACGATTGGCGGGTCCTCAGACCGTGCCTCTTAGCCGCTGCTTGCGGGCCAGCCAGTCGCCGAGCATGTTGTCAAGTTGCTAGAAAACTTGTTAGGCACGATGGATATAGCATGAGGAACGAAAACTTACAGTAGTTATCTCAGCTAGCTTGGCATTCTGCTCCTTGAACAAAGTCCCGACAACAGGGTGCTCAGGGCCAGCTGGCACGACATCCGTCTTATCATATACGACGACCAGCAGGTCCCTAATGTCAGACCCTGAGTCAAAGAACGCCCGTAGGCTCGCATCATTCCACGTCGACGTCGTCGTAGCAGATGTTGAAGTAGTGATCGAATCTTGTTTGCCGTGCATATCGCCCTCATCGCGATCGATGAGCTCGGGAGACGATCGCACAGAGGAGCGATCCTCCTCTTGGCTGGATGTGTCCACCATCAACGGTGGCGGATTGTTCGAGGTGACAGGTGAGACTTGGACTGGCGATTCCGATAGGCGTTCCCGGTTCTGCTGTGGCAGTGTTTCGTCCACTGCTCGTTCCGTCTGATCTGACGCCGTCGTGCGCGTGCTGATGTAACTGTCCGGATATGTACCTGGTAGTATTGGTCGCTGATCCGGTCGTTGTTGATCCTGTTGCTGCTTCTTCACCTCTTCAGGGACCGGAGCTGGCCGTACAGGTGCTGGCGCAGGTGCAAGAGTCGTTTCCTTGTCCGAATCAGAGTCATCAAGCACGGCACGTGATTTGGCTTGTACAACCTGCTGTGGCCGTATGCTACCATTTTGACCCCGGAATGCAGATACGTTAGGCTGCGCTGACTGTCCTCCTTTGCGAGACGTCTCCGGGGATCGGTCACGGGTTGGTTTCCTGGGGCTGCTTTCCGGTGATGAGTTGAAGTCATCCAGATCGGGCTCGACCATACGCATTGACGCTGGGGGCACATCTGCTGTGCTTTTGACCTTTCCTTCAGTTGTCAGGAACGAAGCGAGATCCATCCCAGACTCTTTAGCCTGGGTCGCTGTCCCCTTGGAGGTTAATGACGGTTCCAGCCGTGGCTGTGGTTTCTTCAACTTGCTGGGGTGACGCTGAGGGCCGTCTGACTTCTCGGGTGCCGCTGCGACAGGCTCCTCCTGCTCAGCTTCCTTCTCGTTGGCATCCATCGAACGTTTTCCGAATGAGTCGTCGTCATCGTCAATTGACCTCTTCTTGTCTTTCCGCGAGAAGAAACTCCGGATCGCACCAGGTTTCTTATCCTTCTCCTTCTTGTCCTTGTCCTTCTTCTTCTTGTCGTCCCGGCTTAGAACACTATCCTTTTCGAGCTTGTCCAGGCTGGATCGCTGTTTCAGCTCCTTTGAGTCGCTTGAAGACCTTGGACCAGTGTCATCGCGTAATAGGTTAGGAGTGAGGGTGATCTTCTTAGTCTCAACCGTATCGTCCTTGAAGAAAGAGTCCCTAACAGTTCCGTCGCTCGTCTTCTTTGGCCCATCTCCCGACTTTGTCTCGAAGATCTCTTCACTAGTTCTTGCTGTGGCCTTGGTTGATACCGTTGCCGCATCGCCAGTGACCTCAGCCGTCTGCGCCTCCGCCGCTGCCACTTCCTTCTGTTGCGACTTCGGCTTCAGGGGTTCTACCTTGGCCGTCTCGTCCTCGATTTCAGGCTCGCCACCTGCCTGCTGGGCACCAGATTGCTGCGCTTGTTGCTGTTGTTGTGCAAGGAACTCTGCTTCGAGATCTTCCTCATCGGTGGAATAGTCAAAGTCTGAGTAATCGACGTACGTAGGAGCTGTGAAGGTGACGGTCTTCGCTTTCCTCCTCTTCATCGCCGATTTCAATGGATTCCTCGTCTTCTCGGCCTGGTCACCAAGCATCGTCGCGGATAACTGCAATCATTAGTACTCGCCTCTTATTTCTGCATCCTGATGTGACCTACGTCGATGTTACGGTGCTTGTTTAATCGCGCCAGTCTCTCAGTTGGCGTCTCAATATGCTCTGCGGGTAGATAGCCTAAAAATCTCGCATGTTAACGAGACACAGTGCAGTGAGCCGCGATAGGCACTGACCAATGCTGCTGTCTTTCACCACTCGGACAAGCCACCAATAGCTATTACTGTCATCGAGCAAAACCATAGTGTCGCCCTTCGTAGCATTTGCTTGGCCTTCAACCGTTGCGACGAACGTATGCAAGGCGTAGACGAATTCGAAGTCGATGTCCTCTATATCTTGTAAGCACTCCGAGTCCCAACCATAATCAAAGAATCTGGGGTCAACGTCAGAAAAGTCGCCATCATCATCTTCATCGGATCCTTCATATGGTATAGTCAAATCGTCGATATGATCGCCGTCGTCGCCATAAAGTGCGATTGATCCGTCAGATGGAGTGCTGGTGGTGACATCGTAGCCTATGCCCCCGATTCCCTCATCCACGATTTCTCCGTAACCTAGCTTTCGAGTCGATAGCCATGCCATGTCCGATTCTGTCCTTTTTGAAAACTCCTGCTCTTCTGCCCCTGTAGCTTCCTGTTCGTGTCTGAACATCTCGGCCACAACCTCTTCTAGGACTGCCATCCGTGATCGTTTCGTGCGCAAATGACTCTCCTCCTAGGGTGTGTCAAAGGTGCTCGAAATCGATCCATCGTCGTCTACCGGTCGGTTCTGTTCGTTATACTCACCGATTGAAAGATGATGATGGCGGCATGACAGGGTGAAGGAAGCATCGACTTCCGGCTCAAGTGTAACCCTGCAGTTAGGGAACGCAGGATGCCCAAGGTATGGAAAAGAGGACCTTGCATCGCTGGCTGAACAGGGGAAAGCAAACGGAGGTGGATGAAGAGAGTCGATTCTTCGCGGCCAAGGAGGTTTAGAAGAAGAAGTAAACCCACCATCCTCAATCGAAGGCGAACTCGAGATCTTATCCATCATATCATCGTCCATGCTGTCGTCACCATCGCCTGATAGGTCCCCATCGTCGATATCGACACCGGAGACACCACCATTCTGGGCAATCGCCAGAGCATCCCGAGGCTGGCCAGCCTGCATATTCGTCGATTCGCGGTCGCTTGGGCCCGGACGGCCCTCCACAGAGTTATTGACTGCGGCGACTAAGTGGTCTGCGTACTGGTGTAGGTCTTCGACCTCACCGCCGGTCCACAGTGCGCCAGGGCTGCGGAGATTCTCCTCGGCGGTTTCGGCAGCTACTTCGCGAATTGTTTCGGCCTGATGGGGAGCCAGAGATCCTTTCGAAGCCGCGATGGGAGGGCGTGGGTGGTCCTTTGCTGACGGCGCCCCGCGATCTTGGAGATCGATGGTATCTGGATAAATGGAAGAGAGGATAAGGTGTCAGCCAGGACTGGTTCTCGGTAGAATGTCCAAGTATTGTGTGTTTTTCAGAGTTGGCCCTGGCATTAAGGAAATGAAATGAAAGGCGCACAACGGTATGACAGGGGGTTGGACCAGCCACCAAAGGCCCCAACCGTACACCCAGCAGGGGATGGAAGCACATACCAGCGCGGATGATTTCTGGTCTAGTCATGATGAATCCGACTAGGCGATAAATCAAAGGTACAAGTAGAAGATTGTCGGCATGAATGACCCTGCCACAGCACGACAAACTGGAACCGAGTCAAGAAGGGTGCGGCTCCGACAATGCTGCAAGGTGGTCCGTTTCGCAGATGCCGGCGGCGATCACCGTGTCAATGGACCGAACCGACCCGAAACTTAGTCTAAGGTAAGGTAGTGTTGTAACCAAAGGCGGACCGGGGAAATCTAGAAAACGGTGTCGGATGGCTTTTATTATTCCAATCTCTTCTTTTCTGTCACTTCAATTGCCTTGGGGGACTTGAACGTCGACGGTTAGGTATGGTTGCGATGAATGGTTCAGCCGAAAAGGGGAAAGTTTGGGCGGCAGTTGATGGCTGGGAACAGTACAACTGAAGGAATGAGGAAGGAGCGACGAGGGTGAAACGAGAGATCGATGTCGATCCGCAGCCACGATATCGTCACCCAGATTGATACGTCTCATAAAACCCCGAATAGGTTCAGAGATTGTGATGTTTCGTGTCGCAGCAAAAGTTGCGATGGGAGAACAGAGTTGCTCAGGTGTTAAGGGACCTTTCGTGCTGTTTCTTGTGCTCAGCTCGTAATCTCATTGGTGCTCTACTGGTCTGGTGTATGCAGGCACACCTCCAAAATCGCTACCTTTCCGGACCTGTAACTTTTTTTTCTGGGTTCCTAAGGCGGGGTTGCGCTCAGCTCGAACATGAAACAGATAAAAGAGTTGTCGTTGACAGGGATTGGCCTGCCAGGCCTGACTTTCTCCTTTTGACGCCGAAAGCGGTTCCTCTGTCCGCTCAGAATTCGAGAGTGTTTTCCTGCACTGCAATGGCACCAATGGTACTTAGGGCAAGCCGCCAACGGCGTGGGAGATCGTCGAGATGCTATCCCGTGATGATGACACCTGGCTCGCATTGGTTCGATTCCAGGCATGTTGCTGCTAATTACGTATCCCGACAACACGATTTCAGTGGCAGCGTTAGTCAATTTGCATTGGCGTTGAAATTGACTTCCCACCAGCGTAAGGCCTGGTACGCCCTTGTACGCTGCGCTGTGACGGGCTCAATCTTCAAAGCCAGCGCTCGCATTGAGGTGCTTCAGTAGATTGCTACCTGTAACGGCCGTCAATCTAAGGGTAATATGGAGCTTGCACTACCCTTCATAGCATAGACGTGATTCATGTGCCTGTCGTCGTCTACTCCCAGATGCTGCTAAGGGTCTGGGACTTCACGTGTACCTTAGTTTAGACCTTTGATGGTTGAGCGCTCAAAGATATTCGCCATGTTGTAATTGCCCGGTGTTGTTGTCGTAATAGAAACTTCAGGGCTTGTACAACCTGATCACTTACAAGCAGCTTATCCATCGATAGCCTGGGCCCGTAGCCCGTGCTGAAGATGATAGTTAGGCATCGCCAGGATCAAACCTCCATACCTCTAGTATCATATGAGATCGCTTCTCATTGATTCCCGGTATCACATTAGTACATACCTTAACGTCACAAGTGCTTGAAGGAGATATAAAATCATGCTGACATATATTATTGCAACAAACCTGCTTAACTTGAGCTTCAGTGGACTCATTGTCTTGCTCCTCTCACAGTCTCACCTGGTTAATGCTTATCCTAGGACTTGCACTCCGTCTCTTCTTCGTGGTTTTGCCAGGGACAGTTAAAATCCTGGGATTAGTAGCTTCGGCCATGATCTCCATGTGTACTCTCCTGCCTTGTCCAGCTTGCCGAGTGTTCAGTCATATCATTGGAACAGTATTTTGCCTAGCACGGACGAAATATGCAGTCTTCTCCGCGAGCAGGAAGCGGCAAGCCCGCTCCGCAGGGCTAGTCTTGGATGCGTTACTGATTGATAGCTCTGTAAGGCTAGAATGGTATCTAGTGTTAAGTTTCACAGTTCTTCGGGCGAAATCTTTGCTCTGAGTACATTCCGAGGGCCTTGATCGACCCGTGGCGACGGCCTAGCAGTGAGCTGAACGAGCAACATGTCCAACTTGTGGGACACGAACCAAAGCAGACAGGAATGAAGTGTTGACCCGGAAGAGGACGTTACACGCCGGTCGACGGAAGCTGATCATAGCAGAGTATTACGTTCCAAGGCGTCTGTGAACGGTCTCTAGTTGTGCCCTAGGTCTCTTGACCGCACTCGGTTTCACTGATATGGTAAGGACGTTGTGGAGCTCTTATTTCTCGGCGTACGTACGGACATGTGTATCCGACGATCCAACGGGGTTGGCAGACCCGACGGAAGACGCCAAGACAGCCTCACCGGCCGAGACAAGCTTCGCCAAGCCGTTGACCGTCCCGATCCCGGGTCTGTGGGGAGAAACAGCTTGGCGCGACGCGAGGCCGTGGAACTTATCGACGACGGCATTACAAAATGTCTTTTACGAATCCGGGTTTTGGTTCACAGTGGTCAATTCTGTTGTGGCCGGCGAGCGTACCACAGTAGTCGCAGAATTCCTGACGTGATCCTCGATCGAACTCTTCGGCACGATTCGGGTTGGGAAAACGAAGACTAAAGTCACATGACGGACCAAGGGCTTGTAGGATTTTCCGCAGAGGCGAACAAGCTTCCAGGACTGTCACACGTTTTGTCCTACCAAGCTTTCGATCCACAACAGCATGGCAGCCATGCTTTTCACGGATTTGACAGGCAGGCTTTTCAAGTTCGACTAGGAATCACAATACGTGCACCAGGTCACTGATTGAAGCACAGACGCTGTAGCAATCAGCTGGTGAGGTCCGGCGTACCGGAAGCCCACTCTCTTTCTCTCTGAACAAGAGGTCGATCCCCACATTTTGGTGGAATAATCTGCTGCGCCCCAGACCTTCCCGTGTGGTCTCGAACCCCCGCTTTGGCAACACAGTGCGAACCTTCTCCTCTGAATGACACCCCACCATCCGCAACGCGCACAACATCTGACAACCCGAAACCAGGACTTCGAAGTCCGTCCTGCCAATTCAGGCGGCCGAGAGGAAGAACTTCAGTACTTACCCGATCGAGACAGCAATTAAGTATAGTCTTCGCCGAGAGTAAACTGTATTTTATGCGTCTTGACAGGACACTTAATGATGGGGTATGACCTTGAATCAATATCATATTCGCTAGCTTCCTTCCACTCTTGCCTCTCTTGAGCACTTGCATCAAATGCTGTATGTACGCAGTAGTGATTCTTCCAGCACTCTTAGCGGATGGGCCTGCCTGCACAGTCTGACAGCCAACTACTGAATTCTACTAGGACTACTTCACTGAGGAGGGACGCTATGCATGCTGATTCGGTACCGCCGCATTTACTAGCGCGAATTCGGTATGCTGGACTTGCCTCCAGTGGGCAAGAACAGGAGCTGCCAAGCGAGAATTTCGGGGGACAGATCTGATAAATGGAAGCACAGTGTATATTAAGATGAAGAACACGGTATCTCCACTTTGAGCGACTGAGCGCCAAGTCAGCGTCCATCACCCGCGGGCTGGATCGTCAAAGTGTCCGATGTTCAAACACTCTCGAGACAAAACACAGCAGCAAATCCATAACGATACCGTCAATACAATCCGTTTCCTACAGTGTCCTCGAGTCATCATTCGCAGCTCGGGCAAAGAACAAATTGTACTCTTGGCTCCACCTGAACATACTTCCGATTGTCGACCATTTCCAGTGCTGCCACCCATTTCCTTCCAAGAAATCTCTCGGCGCCCAGCCTCGACGAACATCCCCCACGTCGTCAAGGGACCTACACTTCCTGGATCTTGTCGACATCATCGCGCCGAGTCGTGCGCATTTTCCATACACTACTGGTCGCTACGTTAGCGCCATCGGAATAATTGTACGAGGACGTCCTGCGACAGAGGAGGATTCAGCGCTTTCCATTACTGTGCCCGTCTTCCCGTCGCGTCGAGTCCATTCTGGACGGCGGCATCCGGACCACTTGGTGACCCGACGACACCCCTCTGAGCGCCCACGCAGAGAGGACATCTATTCCATGGCGATTGGCACATAGGACGAGGCGTCCGAGGATCGCCTGTATATTACGTGCCAGCGGCTGGCCGCATCTTGCTGAGACAAGCCGGCCAGCATGGCGGAACGCCATTTTTTACGAGATTTGGCCACCGAGCCAACGGCAACCGGACTGTTCAACGACCAAGGCGGCCGTTGTTCAAACTATGCTCTCCCTGTCGGTGGTGTGATCACAATGCCAGACGGGCAACTCGTCACTCTCACAGCGCCGGCCATCTACCGACCGACGTGTTCACCGGCAACGCAGCCGGCAATCATTGCAAATGGGGGAGGAGGGACACTGACCGTCGACCAAACAGCCGCTGACGACAACACTATCACAGATCTGCCGACAAGAGACCCTTTCTATGCATCAACATTTCCACAGTGCTATGCGCTTGCTGCGACGACCGTTATCGCATATACTCTAGTCATCATGCTTTTCATCACCCCAAGGTCTTTTCTCGATGGAGGCGTGGTTGTGCTAGGCCGGAAAGGGTTCACAAACGGCGGAACAGGAGGAACAAACATTGGGGGTCGACCTTGGTTGCAAAAGGTGGCTGCTCTTACGGTTGCCATATCCCTCACGATCGCGACGTCCAACACCTTCCGTGTCGCCGAGGGTCAATACTCGGACGGCTATCAAAATGCCGAATTAATCCAATCGGAAGTGCTGGGTGGCACCGAACTCAAGGTCATCCGCATTATTTCCGACACCTTCCTTTGGCTGGCGCAGGCGCAGACGCTCATCAGACTCTTTCCACGGCAAAGGGAGAAGATCATTATCAAATGGACCGCCTTCGCCCTCATCACGCTCGATTTGATATTCCAGTGTCTCAACAGCTTTGTCTACACTAGTCAGGGAAACGTACGACCGAGGAGCTTCACAGATGCCGTGCCAGCCCTCAGCTACTTATTCCAGCTGTCGTTGGGCGTATTATATGCCGCATGGGTCATATACTACTCACTGATGAAAAAGCGATATGCCTTCTATCATCAACAGATGCGCAATATATGCCTCGTCGCAGTACTGTCCGTCATGGCAATTCTAGTGCCGGTTGTGTTCTTCATTTTGGACATTTCTAAGCCGGAAGTCACGGGCTGGGGTGATTACGTGAGGTGGGTAGGCGCAGCCGCTGCGAGTGTGATAGTATGGGAGTGGGTAGAGCGGATAGAAGCTTTGGAGCGAGAAGAAAAGAAGGATGGGATATTAGGAAGAGAAGTATTTGACGGGGACGAGATGCTCGATGTTATGCCAGGGGATTACACATGGCCTCGCAGACGGAAGACGGGTAAGAGCAGCAGTGACGATGACGGGGAGGCGGGTAGCCGTTCACAAACACAGGGTGCGGCGAGTGGTAGAGGAAACGGATGGCCAACCGTGTCTTCCATCACCACACGATACCGGTCGAAATCGCGACCCAGGGGTGTTGATCAGCCACAGGAGCCGGACAGTACACAGCCGTCCAACCACGATAGGATACGCTTTTTACAGCCACCACTTTGGCCGTCACGGCCTCCTCCGGCAGTGACCCCGGTCAGTAGAACTGACACCGCCAGTGCTGCCAGCACTGTCTACGCCGTCCGATACCGGCCTTTGACGGAGACGACATCTCGTACACCAGAACCACACCAAGGGCAGAATCTGCCTTCTCGAAGCAGCAGTCCAGGCTTAACACATCACAGCGATGATGACAGCTCCGGTCCCACAGTTGAGCACCCCGCAGATGCGGCGGCAGGCCAAGACCAGTCTACCACTCGATGGCGTGCCCTGGCAAGGGGGATCCCTTTCCCCCGAATTGGCCGAAGTCCACCGGCTATAGACGACGTCGATCACCGGCGGATGCAGATAGACCATCAGGATTCCAACCGTTGGGATATCCGGGGTCGACTAGAAGAGTTTGCGGCGAGCCAAGCGGAGAAGATCCGGGAGAAGATCCGGCCGTCGGTGGATACAGATAGTCTGCCAGTAACGGTGGTCCCGGCTCCTCCTCGGAGAGGAGCTGCCCTGGCGCAGCTTCTCGAGGAGCAGGAACTTAACACCCTACCCGAAAGATCCCCAGCGATCGATCAGCGGCCGGTGTTGGATGCGCAACGCAGAAGCAGCGGAGCCTGGGCCACGCCATCATCCCCAACGGGCGGCGAGTTTCCGGTACCTAATCGCCAAGCCTCCAGTGCTGCTGCGTCTTTCCCGTCGAGATCGCGCTCGGGCCCTTCGGTTCAACCAGCACAAGAAACTGGGCGGAATCGAAGTCGGCAGCTGTCAATAACGATCGTACCTGCGCCGCCCCGGCACACGAGCTCGACGCAAGCAGCACAAAGACCGGGGCTGGGTGGGCAAGTGTCAGACCTTGGGAGGCGGATACCGGATGAGGAGACTCGGGATTAGTCATTTTAGACCTCAACACTGCATCGGATGGACAGGCAGGCAATGTTATTCTAGCGTGGTAGCGGGTGGGCGTCTGGCGGAATTTGGGTCGTTTGCATTTGCATTTGCGGGATTGGTTCAAGAGCTGGAACCAACTTATGGCAGCTCGGGTGTGAGAGATCATGATACTGTACGACTTGCAGATGTCTTGTTTAATCTAGACGCACGATCGATTGACTGGTGTAACATCTTCACCTCCCGTAGTGTCGGCATGAGTCTTAGACCTGGGGGTAGAATTTACGCATCTTAGCACAATATCTCAACTTCAACCTCCAGTCTTTGTGTAGCGACAACGTCTGTCCTTGGACGCGGAAGCCAGCAGGCAGCCACCTAGCAAGGCGGAGGTACAGTACATGTATATACTAAGTGTATATTTGATGGATGATGCCAACTGCTATTACGCTAGCCACCTGCTCAATGACCAGAGTTGTCATCCACACAGACGGGCTGCTACAAGACGTCCAATCAATGCTCGCCAGGGCATGCTGACAGCAGCCTGACAATTAAGGTCCACGACGCTCGTATCTCATGTCAACCGGGCCATCTCACTCGAGGCCGCATTCAGATACCACATTGTTGGGAAAATGAGATTGGGGGACAACCAATATTCGATAGCAAAAGTTCTACCGGTATGCAGCATATCAGACTTCAGTGGACGGGGTTAGTGGGCAGGGGTCCTTGCATTTTAGGGGACCAACCGGCCAAGGAAGACGGCCAGACCCTGAGCAAACGAAATTAGCAGCCCCATCAAGTCAGCCTGGTACTCCGCGGACAACGAGCACCTAAAGAATCGCGCTCGAAACATTGAGGTCCGGGCTGGGAAGACAAAATGTCAGGTTTAAACCACTACTAGACATCTAAGCTGGGGTCGAGATACCAAACTGCCTTAGCACAGCTACTGCTACCGGTAAATCGGGTTTATCTGCAGCTGGCGTACTCCAGATCCTCGGAGCTTTGCAGATCCCTTGGCGGCGAAGCGAGAGGCGGTCCGCCAAGTACCTCCCTCCCCCGTACTGTGTAGGCGAATTAGAGTTCGACATTCTCGGCTGCGATACACCTTCTCGACACGCGACGCAAAAACTTCGTCCACCAGGAACCTATTTTTCACCACTCCCTAAACTCGACAGCAATTGGTGCTACCAACCGACCATACATCTGGAGTAGATCCCTCCCATTTCTGCTTCTCTGCACCACGACTTCCGGGACTGCCGAGGCCGACCTTGCCGCTGCTGCACGATCACAGCCGATCGTTCAACCCATCGCACTTCGCGACTTACATCCATATCTTCCAATTGCGCCGCACCTCCTTGCGATAACTCGTCCAAACTGGAGGGAGAAAAACGGCATTCTTATCAAGACTAAAGAAATAGCACCGCAGTCATGGCAGCAGCAGAGCCTTTCCCGCTGCTGCACACAGGAGCCGAGCATGTACGGTCCGTCGCAGCAGCAGCCTCCGGCACTGACACCCCTCGACGGCGACGCATCTCAAGCGCAGTCGGCGATGATATCCGTGCCGGCGATACAGGAGCCGCCCTGGCCACAAGCCGGTCTCATATGAACGGTTCCCCCGATCTCAGGGTGCGTGCCTCCTTTTCTGTTTACCCTCAAGCAGCCCTAAATATCTAACCAAGCCCAGGGCATCAAGGAATCCCCTTCAAGCACATCCAGCACTCGCCGGAAGCACCGCAAGGCGCGGTCCCTGCTCCGACGTACCCTTGACTTCGCCCACCGCCGCACATGGGCCATCCCGCTCGCCATCCTCCTGGCCTTCCTCTCCGCTTACATCGTCAACCCGACCGAGTCCAATCCGGTCCACTGGTTCATCTTCCTGTCATACCGCATCGAGCCCACCTCCCCCGACACTCCCGCACAGTACGGCAAGGGGCCGTGGGACATCGCCCTCGTGACATTCTATACCGTCGTGCTTACTTTCACCCGCGAGTTCATCATGCAAGAGCTCCTCCGCCCGCTCGCCCGCCGCGCCGGCATGCGCACCAAGCTCAAGCAGGCGCGCTTCATGGAGCAGGCCTACACTGCCATCTACTTCGCCTTCCTGGGCCCGGCAGGTATCTACGTCATGTCTCGGACTCCGGTCTGGTACTTCAACACCGTCGGCATGTACGAGGGATTCCCGCACAGGACGCATGAGGCTGTGGTCAAGTTCTACTATCTGTTCCAAGCGGCGTATTGGAGTCAACAGGCCATCGTCATGCTGCTGGGTATGGAGGAGCCACGCAAGGACTTCAAGGAGCTGATTGGGCATCACATTGTCTCCCTCGCGCTGATCGGCTTGAGCTACCGTTTCCATTTCACGTACATGGGTCTTGCCGTCTACCTTACCCACGATATCAGCGACTTTTTCCTTGCTGTAAGGCTTTCTTCCGTTTCCCCTTTCTCCTCTCCTAGAAGTCGTTTTCACTAACAATTGTGGGGACTAGACTTCCAAAGTACTCAACTACATCGACCACTGGATCATGGCCCCCTACTTCTTCATCTTCGCCTGCGTGTGGATCTACATGCGGCACTTCCTCAACCTCAAGATCCTCTGGTCCATTCTCAACGAGTTCGAGACGGTCGGGCCCTTCGAGCTCAACTGGGAGACGCAGCAGTACAAGTGCACCCTGTCGCAATACATCACCTTCGCGCTGCTGGCCTCCCTGCAGGCGCTGAACCTCTTCTGGCTGTTCTACATCCTGCGCATCGCGTACCGCTTCGTCGTGTACAAGACCGCCGACGACGATCGCGAGGAGGGCGAGGACGACATTGTCGACGAGGCCGACGATGCGGACGAGAAGGCCCCGCTGGTGGAGGCCATTACCGAGGGCGAGAAGCCGAGTTTCGCCGACGCGGCCAGGGAGAATGGGAATGCCGATCAACGTGCCAAGGAGGCTACTCCTGTAAACGGCGCCGCGAATGGGTCCGCCAGGAAGACGAGGAGCAAGAAGGCGTGACAGGCATGGCCATCTATCCATGTTGTGTTTCGACCCTGTCCTAAACCCGGAAGGGGGTGACTGTCGTTATCGGTGTTCGGTTTCGAGACGGAGTAGGGTGGTTGGTCGAGCGAGGCCCCCTTTCTAATGAGGAGGTTATTGGAACGAGGCGGGTGCTCCTCCTTTGCATGTCATTCCCTGGAATGACGGGTGTATTGGCGTTGAGAGGCAAGATCCTATTTACTTGCGGGCGTGAAAGCATATATCTTGCATCGTTTCACACTCGCTTAAGGCGGTGGGGGGGTTTTCTCGGTAGAGAAAAGCAGAAGCGTCGCTCGCTTTAAGGTTTTTGCATAGGGACTGGACGGCATGGAGGGTTTTACCAGGAGTCATTCGTTGAGGGCTGTCGCCGCTCGCGTTCGTTGCCATTACATGCGCAAAAGGGGTCGGATCTGGTCTCTATAAGGGACTTTTCGCTTCATTATGTTATATTTACTGGTACTGAATTTAATAAAAGAGATATGCGCTGTTGCTTCAGAGCTCACGAGCATAGAATCATGTCTTCGAGTGTGTGCTGTATTAGGTCATAAGCTAGACAAGGCTGGACGAGACTGGGTCGTGTCACAGGGGATTTCGTCACATAATGTCAACAGGCTGGATTCTAGCAATAAGTTGCCGACAATGAAAGATAGGAAGCTCGTCGTATTGTCTGGTCCCGGCAGAGGCAATTCCTCACACTAGAACACCGTGCTTAGGAACGCGCCTCCCCTCCCATATGTGCACAACTTCGTCCAAGCCGGCTCATGGGTAGTAGGGATACCAAGAATCTTCTGTGTCTCCTCCAATAACGCAAGTAACAGCTTCAATGCAGTCCTTGATCCCAGTGACCAGAGCTCCAGAGTACCCAAAAGTAAAGATGTCCCTTCCTGTAAGTCGATGCGCCATAGTGCAACGCAACGCAAAGGCTACGCTTTCGCCATGTATCTGACACGCGAGGCTTTTAAGAGGCTGCTGGCTTCAGAGCGGTGAATCGTACTGGAAATTAGAGAGAGGGATGCCAGTGACAGCCGCCGATGTAATATGTCGAGTTGTACCCGTGTATACCGTTTTCTGTCCGCCGCTCTATGTCGATCGGGGTCCTGACAAAACACGCTGACATAAAAGAAAAGAAAACAATGCCCGCCATTAGTCTTGGACGAAAACGTGCTCCAAGCAATGCGACAATGCACCTGCCAGCCGCCCACCCAGACGCCCCCTGTCCGGAGGAATCACCACCGTGCCCTCACCCATGGAGAGCACACATGCGGTAAAGCACGCCACCTCCCCTTAACACCCCCTTTCGTTAGGAAAAAAAACCCGGCCAGCAATTCCGGCTCGACAGCTTTTAACATTACGCGCCGTCTAGCTCCCTGCAAACGCCGCCTGCATGCATCGAGGGGTATATCGTTGTTCTCGTAACGTAAAATAGCAAGAGAAGAATTAGAGGGGAGAACCAAGATATATGAACAGCACGAAACGAAGAAGGAAAGAGACGCAGGTAAGGAAATGCTTTGGTCGTAAGGTAGTTTTCGTAGCTCCGGTCGTTAGGAACGCCGGTTGATGGGTCGTGGACATTGTATAGAGTTGTGTAGTGCAATGATCAGGAGAAACGAGTGCCGACAAGAGAGATGAAATATTTTGTCGTAGTGCTGGGAATGGAGAGGAGCATCGGACCACGACTTGATGCCCGTGTTAGCCTCCGGCGTCTTCCTGCCGGTAACTGAATTGGTTCAAGAGTTCTCGTTGACCTGTGCCCCGTTGGATGCGCCTTGGACCACAGAGTCCTCGAGATGGAACGTCCCTCTGATAGACTCATCGTCGCGCTCGGAACTGGCGGCGGTAACATCTGTCCCTGCATGAGAGCCCCTGTGTGAGCCGGCGTCAGACCCTGCATCGGAACCTGAGCTTGAGCCGGCGTGATCACCGCCGGGAGTGTTAGGCCCAGTGTGGAGCAGCGTTGACGAAGCCATACTAGCGTAGCCGTCTGACGGGTCATCCACATGAATATGGCTCGGCCTCGGCACTGAAAGGTTGGCCTGAGCAAGGAGTTTATTAGCCTTCTTACTCGCGAGACGAGCTTCGTGGACCGCCCTTTCGGCCCGGCAATGCTTGTCCCACATGGAGGCGTAGCGTCCACCGAGGGCTAAGAGCTCTTCATGGTTTCCACGTTCCGCAATCGTGCCATTATGCAAAACGATAATCTGGTCGGCGTGGGTAATGGTCGACAGTCGGTGGCTGCAGTCTCCAGTTAGCAGATGGTTCAAGGCGGTTCCATTCAGATGGGACCTTACGCGATAATCAAGAGCGTGCGACCCTGACCCAAGTTGCCACTAATCAACTTTGACTGGATCTTCTGTTCTGTTTCTCCGTCTAGGGCCGACGTGGCCTCGTCTAGCATTATGATCTTGGGCTTCTTCAAGATTGTTCGGGCAATTGCCACTCTCTGCTTCTCGCCACCGCTAAGTCGGAGGCCACGTTCCCCGACCTTTGTGTTGTAGCCGTCCGGAAAACCCATGATGCGGTCATGGATAGCAGCAGCACGACATGCTTCGTAGACGTCCTCTTCTGTAGCGTTGGGGTTGGCGTACTGAAGGTTGTACATCAATGTCTCGTTAAACAGTATAGTGTCTTGTGGAACGACGCCAATGTACCGTCGAACGGAGTCGATGGTAACATCCTTGACATCATGCCCGTCAATCTCGATGCTCCCTTCTTGGGCGTTGTAGTAACGAAACATCAAGCGGAAGACAGTCGACTTTCCTCCACCGGATTCTCCAACAAAGGCTGTTGTCGTTCCCGGAGCGCACTCAAAACTGAGATCGCGCAAGGCAGGCCGCCGGTGGTCGTAGGAGAATTTGACGTTCTTCCATTTGATGTGTCCCTCGCAGGATTTCAAGTCCTCGACGCCTGGGCGATCAACGACACTGGGTCGGATCTTGAAGAGTTCCAGAAGCCTCTCGCCGGAAACCATAGCTTGCTGAATCGTACGGTAAAAGGAGCCAAAGAAGTTAAGTGGGCCCTGGAGCTGATTGAGGTACGATATAAGCGAGACGAAGACGCCGACTTTTCGAGTACCGTGTGCGACCTCGTATGCGCAGATCATGAGGATGGAGAAGATACCGGTCATGAAAACTGCGGTCTGGGCCATGTTCATGTGTTGAATGCCGTACGTTACCCTCGCTTCAGCTTCCTGATAGGTCTTGATCGCGTCGCGGTACCGCTGGAATTCGCGCTTCTCGGCATTGAAATACTTGACTGTCTCGTACGAGGTGATAGAGTCGTTTTTCACTGCTTCCTCTTCTCGATCTGCGTTGACCATGTCCCTCCGTTGATCCACACGGGTTTGCGCCATTTGAATCGAAACGTAGAGATAGTAGAACGTGATGATGGAGACTGCCAGTGCATACACAGAGCCAAACTGGTAATAGAAGAAGACAATGGCCACGAACAGGTCGAAAACCATAGGGAGGACGAAGAACGTGACTTGTTCCAGAAAGTTGTTGATTGATGCACCCTTGTTCAGGGCCGAAAGCACTTCTCCAGTCCGTTTTCCAAGGTGGAAGTCTAAAGAGAGCGAGTGAACATGCTCGAATGCCGCAGTTGTGAGCGCCCGGTAAGTATGCTGCGAGACAGGCACCCAAAGGATCGCCCGCACAGATCCGATCAGTCCAGAATTGCCTTGGAGGAACTTATACACAATCAATAGGCAGATCTGGGCCCAGGGCATGTGGTGGCCAGACTCGTTCTCCTCGCTCAGAAGGTCAGTAACCTTGCCGTACTGAAGAGGTACCATGACATTGACTGCACGCTGGAAACCGACAAGGATGACGCAAATCAGCACGACTCCTTGCAGTCTGAGTGACTTGCTGGGCCACAGATAGGGGAAAAAGACCGAGTAGCCGCGGCAATACTCCCACCAGTTCTTGTGGGGAAGCTTGTCGGAACGGTAGAAAGCGGCGTCATCCTCCTGCTGTGAGTGACCGGCATCCTTACTGCCGTGGATACTGGCGTGAAGAGAGTCGACGTGAGATCGCGGATGGTTCGACCTATCCGCGTCCTGAGTGTGATACCCAGGGTGCTGTTGACCTCCTAAGAGAGGCGACTCTTCGTCGAAGAAACTCTGGCGGCCTTCCTCTGCCAAGAGGTACCGGTTCTTGCGATACCGTTTCGTGACTATGGCACCGTAGAGGAAAAGGAGGCCAGTGACTAAAAAGAGCCTGGTGGCTGCAATGGCGAGGTCAATGTGGGCGTACTGGTCCGACAATGAAAGATCTTCACCATTCCGCAGCTTAATGTGGCGAATGACTCTGTGGCGCGGGATGTCCTGAAGGATCTGGGTTGCCAAGATCACCGCCTCTCCAAGTAAGGTGAGGAACCAGACGGCACAGTGGGCGACATTCGGGGCATTCGACCATTGGAGAAGTGTCAGGAGGACGTAAAGATGGAAGAAGAAGCCGCCGACAATATAGACCTGTACAGATGGTGAGCAGTGCCAAAAGCATGCAAATACCAGCAAGGGGTAAACAAGAGCATGCTTACCACTCTCTCTTCGCCGCACCACCAAGCGTGCTCTTGCTCGTCCAGTGCGTGAACGATGACGGCTGCACAGTCGGCAACGAAAGTGAGGACGACCGCCGCCGTGATGTACTGAAACACCCGACGAGGCCATACGCCTATATACACCTCAAAGACCGGGTTGTGCTGGCCGCTCTTCCGGCGCTTCGTGGCCGGCAGAGGCTTCCCTCCGGGACCTGTGACTGTGGGTTCGATAAACTCCTCCTCGCTCTTTGACGACTGTATGCTGTAAACCGCGGCGGAAACGATGAATGTTACCAGCAATACGGCGGGGTAGCACAGCATTGACATCAGGAACCACCTGTCCGCGGCCATTGAGCCTTCAATCGCGGACACCGCAGGCGCCGCGTTCTTACTCAGGGCCTGCACTTCATGTCCGTGCATTGTAGGTCTGAAATGCGCGGGTTAGAGAGCATGAAAAACAGAGTTTATGCGGTGAGGCAAGCACTCACGAGTCTATTGGGAGGACTCATGGCCCAGCCCGATGCAAAAACGAAGCGGTGGAGGACAGAAGAGTGTCAACAATAGAACGATGCCACCTTGTGGTAAGTGACCGCATTCAAGCCTTGGCCGGCAGTGGGGCTTGGACTTGGACAGGTGACGGCTGTATGTGGCAAATGGCTGAGTACGTATTAGACTAAGTGCTGATTCTAGATCCGAATCACGATGCCGTGGCCCGGAGCAGCAGATCTTGGCCTGGATCTACTTACAATTGTGGACTCTAGACAGGCCCAGAGTGGCCAGGACACTCGTATCCTGCACGCGAGAGTGGGAGAGAGACCGGCCCTGGGTCAAACCGCAGGAGGGAAAAGAGCGTATTTTGGGCCAAATGAACTGAGGTTGGGGATGGTTTGTTGAGATTGAAAAGAGATCGGACAGCTCTCTAAACTATCTCCCAGACGAGGAGGGGTCCAGGCTGATGAAGAGTACAGATCCGTGAAGGGTAAAAACTGGGTATGTTCCGCAATGGGTACTATTGTGGTGTCACTTGGTGCGCGGTACAAGGTCCGGCCCTTGAGAGCAAACATGGGTTGCAGCCAAATAGATGACAGGCCAAAGATGGCCCAGACCTCTGGCTGTGAGTTCCCGATTTAAACGATCTTGTGGAGCGTGACCGTGGGTACCTACTTGGGTATGCTTGAGAGACGCGGGAAGGACGCTTCATGATCAAAGCATCATCTCCTGCCATCTTTCTTTTCCTATTTTTCCTTTTTTCTTTTCCTTCTCTCTCTTTGGTTTGTCTCTTGCTTTTCCTGCATGGTGAGCGTGTCTCATTCTTTCCTGCCGAAGTGGTCTGTCTGTGTCTTGTTCTCCCAGACAAGCGGCAGTCTCGTGTCCTTCCCCAATACGATCAAGGTCAATCTTATGGGCAAGGTAGCAATGTAGATATACGACTGCCTCTGTTCCAAGCACCCGGTAACTGGGGGAAGGTACCTCTGTGCAATAATCGATAGATCGAACTGTGCACGGCGTCCTTCAGCTTGACCTGGTACAACATGTCCACAGATACCCGATCAGATTTGGTTTGACTGCTTGATCGTGGCAATGGCGTCCGTCCCTGCGCTGTTGCTCCGCGACTCAGGTCGGCTCGATGACGAGCTGGCTGACACCTTCCCCAGTCAATGCAACTAGCCTGATGCTCAAGTGGGATAGACTGATCAAGTACGTCCGTATGTAGAGTAGGTGCTTTGCCATGGATAGCCAAACGGCTCGTTCCCAGCACCGACTAGACTGCTCACCGCCTGGCCCTCGAGGAAATAGCGACTGCAGTGCACTGCATCAGTGCATGCATCTCTTTCCACGTCGCAAGTGTGTGTGGTTCTCTGAGCGGCATCGGGGGCCGCAGGGCTTGCCAGGGGCCTGGTTTGGAAGCTCTGTTACTGGTCAGGCCTGCTGTCAAGGCCTGTCGACTGGCGTGGTTACAGCGGGGTGGCATGGCTCGAGACCACACAAGCGACGCCGACCATCTGCAAGCTATGCAAGCTATGCAAGCCTGCAGCGACCCAAAGTCCCCCGCCCTCCAGGTTAATAGCCCATCCCCATTAGCGCCTCCTTGGCCCTTGACAGCGGAGCGCTAGTCAGACAAAGGTGTGGTGGGGCACCTGGCGTCCTGGTTGCCGCAGACCACTTTAAGACAAGACTGCCGGGAGTGAGCTTCTGCATCGTGAATGGCTCTGTTCCTTCCTCAGGTATGGGTTGTGAGATGTGATATTTCCATCGTATCTTTCCTTTCGTTCTCCGGCCAGGATGACTTCCTATCCGGCCTGCCGACTCTGTCCAACTTTCGCAGAAATTCGGGAGCGGGTAGCTCGTCTTTCTTTATGTCTCTTGCCGGGAGCTGGGCCGACATCCTTGCAAGCCTCTTCCGCAAGTGGCGGGCGCTCAACCAGTGACCACTCGTCGGAATGACCTGACAACCTGGATCGAGCCAGTCATGCACCCACCACCTATCATGTGTCTATCAACCACTCCGCAGCTTGACTTCACGCCTTCCTGCCAACTCGAACCAGTGCCCATTGTCTGTACCGAATAAGTCACCGAGCCTAACATCGGCCCTATCGCCTGAGCGAAGTTTCAGGCTGATGTGGGAGCTGTTTCTGTCTCCCGTATGCACCTCAGACTTCGAACTGCGTCTAGGTGGTCGTGGGCGAGCCTCATCACACCATATTCCCTGAGCTTGATGCTTTCGCTTAGACCATTGCTTAAGTCAGCTTTCGACTGCAGAGGCCGAACTGATGTCAGCAACCAAGCCGCGACTACGTCTCGCCCTCTTGCTGGAGGCTTTGACAAAGTGCCATGCTGCGGACCAGCTCATCAACATAAGCCGACTACACCTGATAATGCAGAGTAAAGGTAGACCGACCGGTCTGGCTGTTGTGGATACACCTCAGATCGGCAGGATAAAGCCCCGATTTGCTTGTCGATTCTGGTGCCGTCCGCGTCGGAAATCCGGGTCGGCACGGGAGGGAGAGGACTCCTTCCAAGAACGTGTGCTACGTACTGGCCCGGTGGTGCTCAGTCCCCTTGTGCATATTCCGACCGCCGCAACGTGTCATACATGACATAGCGCCACGGCTGCATGGCTGCGCTTCCCCTTGAGTCCAACGCAGACTAGGCTTGCTTTTCACTTCAGTGCCGCTTACCATTCGATACCGTACCTTTTCAGTTGGTACATATGCACCCATGGTCTTGACCGGTCCTATATCGGGCTGCCCGTGGTGGTCGGATCTCTCCCGGTCGCTTCGGCATATATTATGGTTTTCGACACGTTGACCGGGAACTCGGACTCCGGTATAGCCGCGCCTCAAGGGCTACTATATCCTAATTCGGTTGTGTAGACAAGAACGGGCACGGATTCTGTATCATTCTTCCGCTTCCGCCTCTAACCAGGCCCAAGGCGATGATGCCTTACCAGTACGCCAAATATAGCCCAATATGGCTCCTGTCGGCTCTGCCAACTAGTCGACTTAGCGGCATGTTCCACAAGGCTGACAAACAGCACGAAATATGCAACAGCATGCAAAGTTGCTCAGCTTTGACTGGGGAAACGTGGGGGAAGAAAATCCACTGGCTGACGTCTCGCAATATCTCCCGCGCTTGCGGTGGTACCTCAAAAGCAAACAAGTATGGATTACCAGCGGAACCTTGCGGAGACCAGACCCATGATCTAAAGGAAGAGGGAAGGGACACACGACGACGCTGAGTGGTTCAAAAAGATTGCTGAACTCCTCTTGGAATCGATGCCCTTGCGACGCCGGTCTGCAAGCCCGTGACACCACTAGAACTACCCGACATAGTCTCTCTAGGGATGCTGAAGGGACCTTTGCTTGTAATGTCAGTTGACGGGCCTACACCGATAGCCGACCGGGGTGTCATGACCGTGGATTTCCTGCTGTGTGTACCTCCTGTAGGACCGAAAGATACTCAGCGGAGCGGCACCTCTTTCCTGGACCTAATCCTGGTAACGTTTGCCGGGTGCAGATCTTTTTTGGAGGTGAGGACCGTCGACAGTCTGGCGTCAAGACCCCTTCCGGCTTCTAAGCAGTTCAAGCGCAGCACTCTTCCACAGTATCGAGTTGGGACCATACGTCTCTGGTGACAAAGTATGTATATGAGTCTAAAGCTTGCTTAGCAAGTGCTAAGCAGGCTCTGTGTTACGCGAGAAAGGCACTCCGGCTGGATACTGTTTCTTGCTGCCGGGATAAGCTCGAAGTACAGTGCTCTCGTCGCAGAAGACGAATAGCGGTCAGCAATCTTAGAGTGCCGTTGGCTTTATCGGTAGGCTCTTTTCATGGCGGTCAGCAGACGCAAGTCCCTTAAGAACGGACTTTCACGCAGGGAGATGCTCACCGTTCTACCACGACCTTGGAAACTGGCTTGGATTTCTGCGATGGAAGATGCGTTAGGCTCTTCAACTGCTAGTGTACGTTTCTCGTTTGAGACGCCAAGACTGGGTCAATAACTGCGAATACCGAGGCACCCACCGCGAGGCAAAAGGGTTGACGGATCTTACTGGCTGTGTTCCTGTATTCACATGGGCTCTGCGGCTGCTCGGGCTTGTACCACTCCATACATGTCAGCTCCTCCTGTTCTGCTCAAAGAAACATGAACAAAGTTGTTGAGGTGAGAGGGTACGTCTTTGCTGAACAACTACCCTCTGGAGACAGTGTGATCCATGGTTCCGATCTGGTTGTTCAGCAGTGCGGGAAAAAAGAAGCATATTAATATCAGCGAGAGACGAGGGGCGATTCTCCGTTCTCCCTGGACATGATCGAGGGACTGGGGTTACAGAGAAGGTTGGCTGGTGCCTTCCTCTTCGTTTTCAACTGCCTTGGTTGGTGGCAGGGGCTCTTCCGACCTGAGCATACCTAGCGACTGGCACGGCTTGGGCCAACGATTGTCATCGGAGGATCGCATTGTCGGCACGTCTACGGGTCTTCTCAGACGTTATCTCAGTTGACATATCACGGCGGGCAACATCCACCTTGTGAATTTCTCGAATAGCGATGCATCTCAAGATTGTTCGCTTCCGTATTTCTTGGGACGGGTCCGTCCCTTTAGGAAGGCGGAGACGCCAGGCAATGACAGGCACGGTACATCCATGGTGGTGCTGACCCGCTTATGTGTGAGGTTCTTGTACGTCTTGACGACTAAGACTCAAACTTGGTCAGGAGCTTGTGTCTCCAAGAAGCAGTCACATGGTAGGTACTCCTTTGTGTGGAGGATGAGTGCTACAGATCCTCGGGCCATGAGAGGCTCGTGCGGACGAAGGTCTTGCTTACCACACAAAACACACGGAAGGATAGTACTTTATGGTCATTCGTTCGAATATTGGACAAAGGTTCGACTAGTACCTGGGTAGGTAAGGCGAAATAGACCTGTCCGTCAGCGCTATACTTTCTATAGGGGAAGCAAGGCGTGACGAGGGTTCGTGCAGAGTCATTTTGCAGTGACAGTGTACTGCCATGTACTCCGCGCGAGGAAGCCCTTCTCTTCATTGCTCAATGAAGTCACTGCTGGAGCACCCATATGCCCGAGTCTCCTTCCACCAGGTCTGCACCGTTATACCAAGTATTTCGCCCTACTTCGGAGACACCGATAAAATATCCCGTGTTTATCACACAAGGACAGTTCGGGTTCTTATATAAGCCTTTCGACGTCGTTGACACTTGCTCAAAGATATTTGAGAGCTGTTTACAGTCTTCGAGATACATATGAAAGCACTGGAGTAGGCAATCCGAGATTCGAGCTCAGAGCTGTCACAAGGAAAACCCCGTCTCAGTGCGGTTGAGGCGGACTGCAGCAAGTTGGCGTACGTCTCCATGCTGATCTCGCAGCACAGCGAGAGAACGCCGCCGTCCTGGGAGACATTGTAGCTTGCGAGGAGTACATCAGCGAATGTTCAGCAGCGAGGTCTTTGGAGTGGAGGTCCTCTTGGACGAGGCCGGTGCGAAATTTGGTTGATATTGGGGATAGTCGTAGATAGCGAGTCGCATTTGGGGCATGCTGTACGGTGTCATCCGTGGCCAGCAGTATTATCAATCATATAAGCACTGCAGAACGCAAAGCCCTGTTTCTTAAGTTGGTTTGACGGTACTTAGCTTGGTGTGTGATAATACTGATACGTAGGTAAAATTATCTGGCTGACCCAATAGAGATCCTATGGAGAAGGCCTAGGTTTGAGCATCATTCAGACCGGTGACAAGGCAAGCCTTCACAGCTTAGATAGTTTTCACTTTCCGCATCAAGGCGGTTCCGGTAGTCTTTTTTAAACTTCAGGGGCAAGCCGAAGAAACAGTGTTAACATTGTGGAACAGGACAACCGTCGACATCTCCTTTCCAAGATCTCGCCAGTGTAATGCAGGTAGAGTAGACCAAGCAGACATAAATAGAGACACGAAGCACGTCAAATTCAGGGCCAGAGACAATTTGCCCACGCCCATACTGGCATACGCATCCAGTCCATGCCTGTCATCCGAGTGTTGATATTTAACGTCGACAATGTTGAAGCCATTCATACAACGCACGTGCCTCCTTGCCTGGAACCCCGGGGAACCCTGGCCCACATTTGACGCTAGCCAGCGCTAAACTCAGCCTTGTGTCGCCAAAGTGCTGGGGTCGTCAGCCTCGCGCGCCTTCCCATTGTTTGCCTCACCAACAGCCCACGAAGGCACTCACGATTGAAGACTGCGGTCTGCCACCCAATCGCTCTCGTATGCCCTCCAGAATATTCATACGTAACTGACCCATAATGCTAATTGGTGTATCAGGGAAGAAGCGTCGTCGCCTCTCTAATCCATCCCGCTGGCTTGGCCGCAAAATAAGAATAGAAACGGACAGCATCGAGACGGAGCCTTGAAAGACCAAATTACCGGGAAGCACGCGACCCAGGAATCCGAAACAGTGGATGACGAGGATAGAGACCCTTGAATCAGACGGCATTCGTGAGGACGCATAGCAGACGTATAATGGCGAGCGGCAACTCTTCGACACCAGTGAAGGTCCCGTCCTCAGCGACAAGCTACACGCCAGCGACCCTAGATCCAGATCTTCGATCGCAAATAAATACGCTACTGATAAAAGATGGCCATATAAACAAGTAGGCAGATTCATACCCCTCTGCTGCACCCCATCCTCAGTCTGCCCCTTTCCGCTTGTGGCCCGAGTATCACGCACACACTGCTATCCAATCCTCCTTTCCCCCTCCCTCCCCCACCGGAGAAACACAACTAACTCCCTTCTTCCGCCTTCCAGAATCCAAGAACATCTCCTCCACAGCCTAAACGCCCACCCAACAAACTGGCCGACCGCGATCCAGTCCCACGCCCTCTCCCTCCTCCGTTCCGGCGAAGTGACCACCTTCCCCGCCCTCGTCAGGCGCGTTATGGACGACGTCCGGCACCAGACCGCCATATCCACAAACGGCGCCGAGACGAACGGCGGCGGCAGTGGCAGCAGCAAGAAAGACAAGCACGTCAACGGCAACGGCGTAGAGTCGGACGATAAGGCCCATCTGGCGCTCCCGCAGTCCGTGGTGGAGGACGCCCTGCGGGTCACGAGGGATAGTCTGGAGATGGTATGTGAGATTGAAGAGGACGGGACGTGAGAAGCATATATGGCGGAGGGATATGGGGGGGATTCCGGGGGCACAGGGGTGGATTGTTAAGGAAGAAGGATGGGGAGGGGAGTCGGGCGGAGCCTTTACACGATTGTTAGTTGAGAGGCTGTCTGCATTTGCGATTGGTTCGACCGTATGTGATTATGACGGCTCCGGAGGCAGAGACCATGGTTGCGTTCTCCCCTAAGTTGGAGGACCTTAAAGCAAATATCTAGGAGCCGACGAGGGTCTGAAGTATGGCTGTTCGCCAGGTTGGATACGCAACAGGTGATTAGTGGCGGGTCCTGTCAGGTCCAAATGTATCAAGACATAGAAATCCGAGCGAGGAAAATGATATACATGACACGAATGGCTTCAAGGGAGAGCGGCAGTATTATGACAAGTCTTTTCGGGATCGTGGATTCTTAAGACGGTTAAGTAAATGGTCACAAATTCGTATAGCATCATCATATTGACTCCTTAGATGAGTCCTTGTCATCACCATGTAGGAGTTTTAGGCAGAGTTAAGAAACCAGTTTATTGCGATCTATCATGAAAATCAGGGACACAGCAATGACGAGCCGCAGATGGATTATCTTCAAGCGAGAATACCCGCCTCTACCAGACTCCCGACCCTTCCCCTGCCTAGAACCAGTCCTCAGAGTTGAGATCCGCAGAACTGGCAGTGTACCACAAAACATGGCAAGGAAAGGGCAAAATTAAAATACACTGAACCCTATGTCCGCATTGAAAGCGCAGATTTAGTCATAGAGATCATCATCGTTGCCAGCATCACCAAAGGCGTTGTTTGAACTACCGCCATTGCCAGCAGTTGCACCGGCCTCGGGGAACTTGAAGAATGCACCCGGACCAGCGTTCTTCATCTGCTGAGCGAAGGCCTCGTACCGGCGAATCTCGACATCGCTGACGGACCTGCGAGCCATCTGCATGGCCTCCTCGAAGTGGCGCTTCGTGAGCTGAGGAACGGGATCCTCGGCATCATCCTCCATCTCAACATCCTCACCAGCAGCCTCACGCTCCTTGGTGCGGCGAATGTCGGCGTCAATGGACTCCTTGATGGCGATCTTCACAGCACGCTGTGTGATAAAGCCAAGATCGGCACCAGAGAAGCCATGGGTCTTGGAGGCGATGTACCGGAGGTCGATGTCATCGGCCATAGGCGTCTTGCGGAGCTGAGCCTTGAGAATGCTGAGGCGGCCCTCCTCATCAGGCAGAGGGACGTAGATAAGAGAGTCAAGACGCCCGGGACGGCAGAGAGCCGGGTCAAGCTGCTCCGGTCGGTTGGTGGCACCGATGACGAAGACGTTCTTCTTTGAAGTCATGCCGTCCATTTCTGCACACACTGTTAGTATATCTTTCAACCGAAAATGGCATATGAATTCGACTTACCAGTTAGAAGCTGGTTGACGACACGGTCACTAGCACCGCCTGCGTCACCGACCGATCCACCACGAGCTTTGGCGATGGAATCCAACTCATCAAGGAAGACAATGCAAGGAGCAGCCGCGCGAGCCTTGTCGAAGATGTCGCGAATGTTGCTCTCGGACTCACCGAACCACATGGACAAGAGTTCGGGACCCTTGACGGAGATGAAGTTGGCAGCACACTCGTTCGCGACAGCCTTTGCCAACATAGTTTTACCGGTACCAGGCGGACCGTAGAACAGGACACCACGAGACGGCGAGAGGCCGAACTTGAGGAATTTCTCGGGGTGGTCGACAGGATATTGCACCTGCTCCTTGAGTTCTTGCTTGACGGTGTCAAGACCACCGATGTCCTCCCACCGCACGTTGGGCACTTCGACAACTGCAACCTCGCGGAGGGCTGAGGGGTTAGAGACGCCAAGGGCGAAGCGGAAGTTGTCTTGCGTGACACCCAGGGAGTCAAGAACCTCGGCATCAATGGTATCCTCATCCAGATCGATAAGATCCATCTTCTCACGAATCTGTTGCATGGCAGCCTCGGAGCAGAGGGCGGCAATATCAGATCCGACATAGCCGTGAGTCTCTGAAGCGATCTGCTCGAGATCAACGTCGTCGGCGAGCTTCATGTTCTTGGTGTGGATCTGAAGGATCTCCAGACGGCCAGTCGGGTCGGGAACACCGATGTCCACCTCACGGTCGAAACGTCCGAAACGACGGAGGGCAGGGTCGATCGAGTTAGGACGGTTGGTGGCGGCCATGACAACAACGTTCGCGCGAGCCTTCATGCCGTCCATGAGCGTCAAAAGCTGTGAGACAACGCGACGTTCAACCTCGCCGTTGGTCTTGTCACGCTTGGGTGCGATGGAGTCGATCTCATCAATGAAGATGATCGCAGGAGAGTTCTTCTCGGCCTCTTCGAACGCTTTCCGAAGGTTGGACTCGGACTCACCGGCCATCTTGGACATGATCTCGGGGCCGTTAATCAGGAAAAAGAAGGCACCAGTCTCGTTTGCCACGGCGCGTGCCATGAGAGTCTTACCGGTACCAGGAGGTCCGTAAAGAAGGACACCACGGGGAGGTTTGATACCAATAGACTTGAAGAGCTGAGGGTGGCGCAGTGGCAACTCAACCATCTCTCGGATCTGTGCCATTTGCTTCCTGCACCCACCGATGTCATCGTAGCCGACCTCGTTCAGGTTGTTCTCCTCCTCCTCGCGCTGAATAGGCTCGCCCTCGCAGTGAATAACGGTGTCCTGAGCGACAATACCATACTCTGGAGGATCAACTTCTACAACCTTGAACTCAACCTGTCTCATACCGCCCCGCACAATAAACAGGTCGCCTTGTCGGACTGGTCGGTAGGCCTCGCGGAAGTATGGAGCAAGGAAGACGTCGAAAAGAGAGCCGGTGATGCCCTCAACGGTATCGGCGATAGGAAGAACGGCAATACGCTTGGCCTACGTATGGAGGTTAGACATGGGTAAAAACGAGCAGAGTTATGCTGTATACTCACATATTTGATATCCGGGCAAGGATGAATGGTGATGATATCGCCGTGCTTAACACGCAGATTGTGGCGAACAACACGGTTGAGACGAGCGCTGCCATCATCCAAATCATCGTCGGCAAGAACGATCAGAACTGTGTCCTTCCTCTTCTTGCCTCGGACGAGGACGGTATCACCACGGAACAGCTGGAGAGCGTCCATAGTGTTGTTCGAGAGGGCAATGATGGAGTTGTCATCGTTGACGGCATCAGTGACCATCAGCTGGTTGGGCTTCTTCTTCTTCTTTAGAATGGCCGTGGCAGTATCATCGTTCTGTATGACTCCAGTCAGTTTCTGGGCGAAGTGATGGGATAAGCAGTTGAACATACGTCTTTACGTTCAGCACCGGAAGCATCATGCAAGTTGACCTTCTTCTTGTGCTCGACGTGGTCGGGATCCTGTGTAGGCGCCATCTTGCCGGATGGTTATGGTAAGAGGTGAGATGCTGGCGTTTGTCAAGGGCCAGCGGGTGATGTTGCGGGGATGAGGAGTGTACGCTAGGAATAAGAAATGAACAGAGTAGAAGGCAAATGTCAAGGGAAAGAACAACCTCTACTCGCGGATGGAGAAATACGGGGTTTTATGTAGAGGGAAGGAGTTCGCCTTGTTGATGATGGTTTGGTTTCGGAGGTAGAAGAAGGCGAGTGAAGTGTTGAGGTGGCCAGCTGTTTGCGAGGTCACGTAGTTCGGTAAGGCGAATGTTAGGTAAGGCAAAGGTCCGGAGCACGGACGTCTGTCCTCCAGGCGACCACTCGGATGACGACTGAAAAGCCTTGGACCGTGCGGCAACCTCAGGCGGGGGCCCAGATCCAGCTACGTGATTGGCTGTGACTGAGCCCAGGTGGCCCAAGCTCTCCACTTACTTTGCCCAGCAGCTCACATCGAAGCTTCCAACACTTTCCAACGCGCTGACTGAGAATAAACTTGCCAGAGTCTAGACGCGTTTCACCCTCCCGTGGCCAGTGCCAGGCGGCAAGGGACAAGGCTGATAAGGCTGACGACTTATCATCAGTTCCATCAACTTTGCTGGCTTCGGTAGATCGCGAGATCCAACTAGAAACCGACGCGGATCGCTTTGCCGTCTCTTGGTGGCTCCCCGGCATCTTACTATCGCCTTAATCACTTCTCCACAAGCTACGCTGTACTGTACTATTCCGGATTTGCGGTGCCGGGCTCAGTCTGGTCCACATCTGCGCTTCAACATCGTCATTGCTCCATCACGCGTTACAAAGGCACAGATGTTTGCATAAGTCAGGACGAGCGAACTGGAAGCGATCAATATAGCTTGCCTTCTCTTATACTGGCGTATTTCACAGTAGGAGCACTACAACACCAAATCTTCTGGTTCAAAATGTTGCAAAGTTCTTCGATCTAGAGAGCAAACTATCGAGTTTACTAATCCATCCACATATCCATTCATGACATACAACTATGATATGCTGATAGTCAGCACGCAGGCTCAAACACGTCCACCATCCCCGGTCATTGCGCTTCCTTCATGCTGCCCACTCCTTGTTGGCCATTACTTCTTTCTTCGACAACGGCCAAGTGGCCATCTTTGGTCTAACTCCGGCGGCTCTGCCATGGCGATCATGGACGTAGAGAAAGTCGGCTGCGCTGTGGAGGGTGGGAATGAGATTGATATGGTGCTGGATAAGTTCTGTGCCAATCAAGCCGACCCCGATTCGAGGAGTGGCCGTGCCAATTCGTTCGTACTGGACGAGCTTCGAGAGCCATGATTCAGTCATCCATGGGATTGCTGGGTAGTTGTGGTGCTTCGTCATGAAGCTGAGAGCTGATTCCGTGACTCCGGAGTTGGTGCTATAAAAAGAGTTAGCAATGCTCATTTCACGGACTGCAGGATCTCCACGTACCAGCTGTTATGCTTGGTAGAGTTGTCGGAAACATTGTCGGCGGCGTCAGACAATCCTGCCATATGGACTGGGCTGTGATTCGTCGATATCTCTGCAAGCGGAAGTAGCCTGCCTTCCTTGTCTGGTAGAGGTTGTAAAGGGTCGAAGATGTGAAGCCGGATAAGCTCAAGGCTTATCGGTGTTCCAAGCCTAGAGTCTAGGCTGTTGAAGGTTCCGAAGCCGGGTTTGATGGTACTACAGCTATAAGACAACAAAGGTTCATCCTGGGTGTGGTCGGTATTTATAGCTACGAGTCCGAGTCACAGTGTTATAGAGAATTCTAGCTAGAGGGATCCAAGCAAGCAGTTGCATGAGTACGCTCATCACCCTTGCAAAAACAATTTTTCTTCTACTTCGAAACAAAAGCTGTCCAGTGCCATATTTTCAGCCAGATGATCTCATAGCTAGATTTCTAACTGATGCTGTCGAGCCCTCCATTTCCCTCCTCCAGCTCGAAACGGGATGGTTTGGGGCTGAGGCCGTGCTAGTTACTACAAAGTATGGGCTGGCTTTTCTTCCGACTGGCCGGTAAAGGGTGCCCGGTTATCCCCTGCCAGCACAGCGTCTCAGCGCTTAGAGACAACCTAGCGGATGGAACTCGCACAGCCTCTTGCACAGCACAACAACATTAGGCTTACATTCAGAATCGCCCGAAAGAACCAGAGCCGCCAGCGAATACTGGTTTGAGTAGCTGTGGAGCAGCACAAGGAGCAGTGCAACAATGCCACCGCGGTTCCGTCACTGGCTTCCGCAAGCGCGACGGGCATACGGGAAGAAGCGGTTCTTTGCCCTCGTCAACAGCATTATTCTCTCGGATTCATAACTTGAAATCGGCGCATCGGACACCAACGGGAAAGCATCTGCGAGGAAACTAGGTTGTGAGCCGTCGCTTCCGCTGCTGTATTCCGGGTGCACCTTGTACAACACCAGGTGTCTTATTTTTCACGATTCTTTCCGTGTTTTAGAGACCTTTTCAGCCCGAACGAACGCCTTGTCAGTGCGACATCCAGCGCAGTCCTGCGCGGTAAGCCTGTTAAGGTCAACCACGTATTTCTCCTTCTCATACCGTACCGATGACTCCTCCTGGTCATCGGCTTCAACGGGTTCCTCTATTTCTTATTCCAGACTCAGCCAGAGCCTTGAATAACCGGCCTCAAGGTCAGTCCTCTGTAAGGAGCGACTCCATGTCATGCGTTCAGCCTACACAAATGCAGCTGAACCTGAAACAGCTTTCTATCGACCACAGGTTCCTGTCCCACAGGATCTCTTTCAGATCATTATGTATTCCGCCCTTGCCGAGACATATGTAGTCTTGCAGATACAAGGCTTAGGACTATGCCTCGTACAAGGCCAAGATGTGGCTTTCGTTCCCCTAATCTTGAGCAAGGAGATGGCATATACTATGTTCTACGGAACCACGAATTACTGCGGACCGCGGCACCCTTGTTGAGTCAAGTGGCCACCAAGCCACTGGATCCGGTGCCAATTGGAAAGCTGAGTACAGGTCGTAAGATCACACTGAGTGTGAGTTCTGGTGCAGTCTTTGCGACTCACATGTAGGGGACTGTCCAGCCATCATCCCATGCGAGATGTGGATGTAACAAGGTACTAATGCACTTCAAGGTTATCATGACCTTATATGGCAATCTTCTGCAAGGAACCGACGTTGCCTCGTTGACAGTTGCAAGCAGATTATATCTGTTTCGCAGGTCGAGTCGGTCAAGGGCGATCATGATGACGTCGATTTTACGACTTTCTTCAAGAGCGTGATCTGATTAACATCCGCCTGCCTTACTTCAGTCATTGAATATGATTTCCCATGCCCTTCAACTCCATTAAGCAGCTAGATCTTACTATCCTCTAGCAAAGTTACTGATCATTTTCGTATTATGATTTTTAACTCCTCCCCACCCCCTTTACCTTCTCAAGGTTATGCTGTACAACTTTCGTGGACGGATTGTTGCTCAGCACCAAATCCCCAACTTTCTCTGAAAGGGGACACCTAAACCCCGGGGCAATGGAGTCGAGGTTCATACCAAACGAGTTTCCGAAGTTATTCAGCCTGGGAGATCCAAGTGCCTTAACGGAGCAAGCTCTCGGGGACATCCTATCGAACTATCCACCTTTAGACCACTATAACCACTCAACACTGGAAGGGCTGTGGAGCGGCCCTACCGGCATAGCTTATCTCTTCCTTCGGGTCTCAGCTGTATATCCGAAGTTGCAGATATCAGGACATCATGCTCGTACATGGGCCAAGTCGTATATCAAAGGGTCCAGGGGCAGTCTTAAGCTATCCAGGGGCTGTGGAATCGGTGACGAGACACTCTCCTATAACGCTGTTGCAGCTTCCATCACCAAGGGCAAGTCCCACATCCAAGAGCTAGTCTCGAGCATCCCTCGTATTGTCCAAGGAGAGTACCCGGACGAGCTTCTCTACGGCCGTGCTGGAACACTATATCTCCTTCGCATGGTCAGGCACTGGGTTCCGGGCAGTGCGCCAACGATCGAAGATGCCATCGCAATGGTTAGCCAGAAAATCATGGAGAATTGTCCGGACTGGAAGTGGCACGGCAAGCGCTATCTGGGTGCGGTGCACGGCGACATAGGAATTGTTACCCAGCTTGTTCTGTCCGCGCCCGCCCTCGCGCAAAAGTTGGAGCCGACCGTTGACGGGCTGCTCGACATACAGTTGGCGGACGAGAACTAGCCGAGCTCCGACGGGCACAAGACGGCGAGCTTGGTGCAGTTCTGCCATGGGGCACCAGGGTACATTCACTCACTGCCGTCGCTGCGCCCGTACTTCCCGTCCTTACGACACAAGATCGACATGGCTGTTGAGAAGGGACGGGAGCGTATTTGGAACTCTGGGCTTCTGCGCAAGGAGCCATGTCTGTGCCATGGTATCCTCGGCAACGCTCTGTACGTCGTCCACATCTTACCCCCTGTGTTATGACCCGACGCTAACAATGCTCTCTTGTCGTGGTGAAGAGCTCTTGAACCTGGGCCACGACGAGACCACTTTCTGGCGATCGCGACCTCTGAGCTAATGTCTTCGTTGAGAAATACGGACAAGTCACTTTTAGAGCCAGCAGATTACGCAAAACCTTACTCCTTAACTACCAGCTACGCTCCTTCCGCGGTGTGGGCGTGGACTGTCTGCACTGACGAGACCCCGAAGATGATCGCATTCAACGATGTCTGAGAGTGAGCGACGAATATGCGTCGCTATCAGAGTCCGACTCGAGGAGCGTCATGACAATAAACCGCTTACGCACATGAGGAAGTTCTGGTTGTTGTCTTTCGGTCGTCCTGAAATCCTCTGTTCCTTGTCACTCTTCCCAGGTTTATGATGGCGTCTCGTCCTTGCTCAGGCTTGGCGAATCGGGGCTTCTACACTCCTAGAGGGAGAACAAGCAAGCATTAAGCTTCTTTATAGCAGGGGAAATGGGGAAATAAGGAGTCGAAGGCATGTAGGTTGGCGAGTTCTGAGTTCAACAACGATATGGTACCCATGGTCAACCAACACTCCACTTTTATTTCTTCTCCACTGGCTCTCTAATCCAGACCGAGCTTAGGAGAAGCGCATTACGACCTTGCGTCTCCATGTACAACATGGTTTCGTGGTGTAGTTGGTTTATCACGTCAGTCTAACACACTGAAGGTCCCCGGTTCGAGCCCGGGCGAAATCATAACTATGGTCGGCGCACAAGTCTCGGGCTCGTGTGCTCGTATGTTTTTGTTTTTCACTCAAGGCTTTGTTTGCCACACGATACTGTGGGCAAGACCTATAGGCTGCCGATTTGCATGCAATTGCAGTCTTGTGGTCGGTGTCAGTATTAGGGAGGATCTTGTTGTGGCTAGCCCCCTTTCCCCTTAGTCCTCGAGGGTACGCCGCATGAACCATAGCATTGTGACAGCAGCAACTTTGTATCTTGACTGCCTTGCAAAATTGTGTATCTCTGTATTGGTTACTGCGGATAAAATTTGGCTTCAGAATATAGACCCAAGCGCCTTCGGTACCCCAGCCATGACGCCCAAATCCTGAAACCCATGACAGCATATACCACATGTTTCCTTATGTACCTTTCCATCAGTTCGATTCGTTGCAGCATATAAACGTAACATCAAATAGCAACAAACTCCGTAGTAATGTCCCAATCAGCTTCCATCCCTCCAACCTTCCTGAACATCATGATCCAGCTCCCGTCCTCTTTTTCTGGCCCAATCACGATATCGTGCACCCTCACATGCTCCGGTAGATCGAATGGCGCTTCTGTGCTTAGCGTACTGCTGAATACGCTTGTAAGCTCCGAATTCTTCCGCTGGACGGTCGTACCCGAGTGACTAAGAGACAGCTGGCCCCGGTCAGAGGTCCGTTCATTTCCGCTGGCGACGGAGGACTTCTGACGGTCGCTGCGTTGGCGGTGTTCAAGCGGAGCTGACTTAGATATGGGTGTCTGGGAGTTGTAGGGTGGTAGGTCTGCAGTGGAGGGTAGCGGTTCGAGGCTGTCGCTCGTGGCGCCGGGTTCGAAGGGCATGGGCTGCCAAGGTAAAGTGCTCGTGATACCTGGCCCGGCTGTCGTATCGAAGTTTAGGTTCGGTGACATCTCGTCTATGTCCTGTGAGAATTCGTCGACGGAAGAACCGAACGAGTGCGCAGATGACGTCTCCGTGTCAGCGAGTAGGAGAGTTGGGTCAATGGGCAGGGCGAGGTCACCACCTCCGGACATGGAAGCACGGGTTATGGAAGATATAGGATAGGGATCGAGTGAAGATGAGGTGCTTATATCTGTAAAATCCGAGGCCCGGTGTAGACTCAGGTCGAACCAAGGGTCTGGGCTTGGCTGTTCCGTCCTTTGACCGAGGCCAGGGCGTGTCATACCGAGCTCCGCCAAACTGCTCTCCCAGATCATTTCCGGAGTGACAGTTTGGTAAAGAGGGTCCTGAATCGGACGAGACTGCGGAGACGTAGATCTAACCGATAGGGCACCCTGCTCTTCTAGCTGAATAGTGCGGGAAGCTATCTCGGCCATAATGTTTGCGCGCCAGAGATTTTCCCTCCTTGAAGAGTTGCGTCTAAGCAGATCCAGGGCGGCGCGGCGGACGATAGGATGACGGCACTTGGTAACGACGAAGTAGAGTGGTGCGATGACATAGATCCCAAATGAGAACGCGGACCGGCGCCCACTGGGATATACTGTATTCCCGGTTGCCGCTGAGTACTTCCTGTCTGTTGAAGGATCCTGACCTGATAATTCTAGGAATGCTGATGCTAGGGGTATTATAGCGGCAAAGTCTGAAAGGTAAGAGTCGAAGTCTGTCTCGTTGGTTGAGAGAGCCGTCCCAAGGCAGACCCGGTTAAGGTGGATGTGGATTGAAAGCAGCTTGATAGCGCCGTCTTGCGAAGCAGTCGGCTTAGATGCTTGATAAAGTGACCAAGCGACATTGATATTCGCTAGTTTCCCGACTAGGTAGTCCTGCTGTTGCTTGAATGTCCTTTCAGATTCCGCGGGCACATTGGTAGTCCTGCCAAGTCGTGTCCGTCTCGTAAAGCGCATGGCCTCGTCCATGAAGTCATATAGACAGTACTGCGCCTCATCGATGGACCTGAACGCACTAGGGACCTCACTCAGTGTCTTCAGCTCTGAAGGTATTGATACCGGGTTCCCGCCGAACATAAAAGATGTCAGACTCAGGCGGGTGTACATCGGGACCAGATGTTGCTTGATCATACCCATCTCAGAGTCCGCTGGCAATGCTTTACGATCCAGCTGAGCGAGGATCTGGCGGCCTTGTTCGAGGTGGATGAGGGACTCCTTATCCTTGTTCTGCATAAATTCGATACAGACAAAGAGTACGCATGTCAGCAATGGTCCCAGAGGTTTGCCGTTGGCTTCGGTCATCTGGCCCAGCATACACGCGATAGCCTTGTTGTACTGCTGCAACGCAAAGGACTGCCTCGAGGAGCCATCGGTATAAGGGCTGACCGTGTGGGTTTCCTGTAACATCCCCTCATGAAGACTGCTGACGGCAAGGACGGCATGCTTGACAGCTGGCTCTGTTTGGCATATCTGAAGCACGAGAACTCGCCAGAAGAAGGCATCGAAGTCTCCGGATAGTGTTGGCGCCGTTACGTGTTGGAAGAAGTGAAATGAGCGCGTCTCATCCTGGGACGCCCACTCGTAGATATAGGATAGGGTGGTATTCGGAAGCTGTCCTGATGGACGCCGCGATGGTCGAGCGATGGACTTGGGGTCTAAATACCCGTCACACTTACGGCCGGTCTTGGTACATCGCATACAGAAAGGCTTGACTTCGTCACACTTGACTTTGCGTATTCTGATAGCCGATGGAGATGGTAATATCAGTCAATCCACTCCTTCGTGCCCGTCCACTGATAGGGGGAAGAGGGTTTGTCGGGTGCATGGGATCCTTGGGAATTAGACCTACTTGCACGTTATGCATCCAGTTCTGACTTTCTTGGATCCCTTCCTGCCCGTTGCATGCACAACTTTGGATGAAGATACATCTGACTCCACACCCATGTCTGAGACGTATTGTCGAAGTTCTGGATAATGAGTACCTTAGGCGAAAGGTTTTGCTCTCTGTAAGTCCGCCTATGTATCAGGACTTACAACCAGCGGGGATTGTTGGCAAACATATGTAGAGCAATCTGATGCGCGACGCAGCGCACTAGACTACCTTCCAGGCAGGGTGCCACCGCCAAGTTCCCGCGGCAGCTTGGAAGATATGCTCGGTGAAGTCGCCAAGAGCAGTGTGTACTTCTAACTTCCTAATTCAAAAGTAATTGACGATTGATGCATGAAGGAACGGGCAAGGCTTAGCATTAATGTTGCCGTATCGGAGCCTCAGGCCAACTGACGGTGATTGCATTCAGACCAGCTTTGATAAATGATGCTGACAATGTATCTTAGGGGACTTTGATGCCTGTCCTTAGTGAGGTAGGACTGCTAGTGGTGGACGGAGTCCTTAGCGTGAGACTGTGGATAGTGCCGAGTGTCATCCTGCTGTTACTCCATTGGAAGTGCCATTTAGACATGGCCCATGGGAGAGGGCGGCAAGTAGGACGCAGGGTTTAGCTAGAACAGGCCAGTCCACAGTCAGTCAAGGGATGGCATACGAACCTGCGGCATCACCATCGATGGGGACAAACAGGGTCCATATCGACGACCGAGCGCTTGTATGTCAGGCTGTTAATTGCTTCGCAGTACGTGTGTGGTATCTGTGGTATGCATGGGACTTTGATGCATGCCCTTCCAGGGTTCCCGATCCTTCGGCTCCAAAGACCCCATCCACGAGAGTAATGAGAGGTTCTCATAATTTGAATTTTGAGTTCCATGCCCGATCCAAGTCTCCGGGATCCGGCCGAGTACTTAGGCCTGCACTTAGTGGTTCATGAGTATGTGGTTGGCTGGTGGAACGAATCTGTCTGCTTGAGCAGCCAGGTGGTCGATCATTTCGGCATGGTCAGCTGTTATCTAAAAGGGTACCATATCTCCTCCGACCAGTAACTCATAGCATCCGTTCTCTAGGTAGCAGTACGATACGGATGGAAGTATATTCTTGCCGGTAAAGGCAGGTACTAGGTAGCAAGGTATGCAGCGGACTGCTACGGATGGCCATCGCAGTCGGTACAAATTTTAGGTTAGGTGTGCACGGCGGAAGAAATACTGCAAATCCGCACGCAATTCATTTAGCTCTGGCACCTACCGCACTAATCTTCAGCCCTGTAGGGAAGGAACAGGGGGTATCTGTCGTCTATTAGGCCAATCATTGCAATGGCCCGTGCGGATGTTGAAGATGCCCATCCCTGCTTTTCGTTCTGTTGGGGAACCTCGGTACCTTTCTCGATTTCAATCTCAACACCATAAGCAGTAAGAAACTTTCGAGATTGTGAAGGACCTCGATTCGGGCAATTACAGGTATGGGGGCTATAGTTAACCCAGCCCTGCTGAGCCGTCTAAACCTAGGTAGGCAGGTGTTGATAGACAAACTTAAAACCGCTTGTAGGTAGATCCAGCCGGCCGGTACCGTAGCTGGGAGATCCCACTCAGTTCATCCCGTTGTCGAAGCAGACTACCCATAGACTACAATGAATCATGCGCAGTTATGAAACTGAATTCTGAAAGCAGTTATAATCTTAGGGGGTATGAGAAGAACTCCAAACAAATAAAATGCCAAAACAGGGAGATGAATGTAAAGCTTGCTCGCCTCTCGAGCGAAGTCGTACCGTATAAGCCTAGCCTTCCAGAACGCCTTCCAACACCAGCTAGTATAAAGCCACCAATAACGGTCTGTGCCGTAGCGTCTTATGCATATCCCACGAGACCGCTTTCATCCAAGACCAGATGCCTCGTGTCCGTAAAACATCGAAAGATCATGGAAGCCACCCTTCGCACCTGAGCAAACCGTACCTTCGTATCCATGATATAATAATGCAAAGAAAACTCCCGGTTAACCATCCGTTGGTAGAGTAAAATACCCCGACATCCTTCTCTGCCAACTCCGCGCAACTTCGGCATCAGTGAGCGCCAACATTACATCAGGACTCGTAAGCACATCAGGACGCAGAGCAGGCGGCCCCCATGCGCTTTGCTGAGCAAGCGGCGAAGAGACCTCCGGTCTACCAGGCTCAGCGTGCCGAGTACGCTGCGTCGTGCTGCACCCATGTACGCTCTCATGTGGAAGCCCTCGTTCACGCTTTATGAAGTTGTGGTCCGCATGAGCAACCACAGTGCCTAGCCGACGCTGTGAAGACCGTTGCGTATGCCTCTGAGCAGCCTGCGGCGTACGCTGCGAAGAAAGCTGCTGCGTTCCTTTCATGCTCTCAGGTTGATAAATCATGCCGCCGACTCCGAAGCCACGCTGTTCAACATCCCACTGGCGGATCCCCTGTGTAGGCTGTACCACGGTCGGAGTATAACGCAACCCATGTTTCAAGATTTCGCCTCTCACCACAGCCTCCTAAGCTCGGCTACTGATAGACGGCCTCCTCTGCGCCGCTGGGGCCCCAGCGACGCTATAACTGCTTGACCTCCTTGAAAACGATCCCATGACTGCCGGATCCGGCTCACCTGGCGCATCCTCCAGTGCTTCATACAATCCGGGATGTCCGTCAGGCAGTTTTTGTGCCCCAAAACCGACGACTTTGAAGATATTAAGCCGTCCGCCGTTGGTGGCGGTCTGGAGCTGCTCGTGCAGGCGTGCAAGCTGGTACTCGCGCTTGATGGGCGTAAAGATCGGCTGCGGGACGACGGGCTGCGGGTTCCAATGCGCCAGAGCGGCCATCACGGCAGCTGTTTCCTCATCCGAGTCAACTGCGGCTCCATTCGGGTCGTCTTCTTCCTCTAGCGGGGCGTTGGCGTCTATTGCTGCTTCTGCAAAGCGGTTTAGTAGATGTTCCTTGTCTTGACAGGGAAAGGTGGGGGGAAACTTACTCTGCTGCTTTGCCTGGTTCTTCTTCTGATATGCCGCCAGAAGCATGTCGTATGGAAGTGAACGTCCCGGAACTGCTCGTTTCGCACCCATGGAATGGCTTTTGCACGTCAGCGAGCGAGCGCAGGGCTGCCCATTTGGAAGTATAACACCGCACTGCCGCTCGACATCGACAGGTCCTGTCCGTAGCATGTCAGTAGACGGTTCGATGCTGCACAGCGCCGGACTCATAACTTACCCTTTGGCTTCGCAACCTTCGGCTTGGGCTCATCCTTCTTCTTCTTCAGTTTCGGTCCCTCATTCTTCTCACCCTCAGCTTTCCTTTTCTTCCCGCTAACCGCACCGTCCGTCTTCTTGCCTCCGACCTTCTTGGTCGTAGTTTTGCCAGCATTCGTCTTACCGGCGGCCTTGTCGGGGGCATCGTCATCGTCACTATCATCATCCGCGGCAGCATCTGCTGCGCCGGCCGTGCCGTCCCCGCCATCCCCGTTCTTTTTGGCCTGTTCCTCCCTGGCGGCTTCACGCGCTCGCTCTCGGGCTTCGCGCGCCTCCTTCTTGCGCTGTGCCTTCTCCTTCTTTATCCGGAGACAGGCCGCGATGTGTTCCTTCGCGGCGGTCTTTAAAATGCTCTTTTTGCAGTGTTTGCACTGTTGCAGGTCGGGGCTATCCTCCAAAGGTCGGCCGGTGGCAAATGTCTCGAGAGCGGCTTCGTCTAGGGGGTTGACGACGGGACCGGGCGAGGCGGCGGTGATGGCGCTGGCAGTGCCGGATTTCGATTTCTTCTCTTCTGCTATGAATGGGCGCAGATATGTTAGACAAGCGCACATTTACTCAAAGTTGGAGAACGCGTCGTGCGAGATTGCGGGACACCAACCATCAAGGATACTCCCTTCCTTCCAGTTACCCGGCTTGCTGTGTTTTGGGGCGGGCTTTTTGAGCTTGATGTTCCCGTCGCGAAGTTGCTTAGCCTTGTTTCCCGAGGCGACCTTGATGGTTGTGGCCTCCTCGTCTGTTAGACGGTATTAGCAGGGTGTCGCCCAACAATGACGTTTTCGGCCGAATGAAAGCGGATAGAAACGAACCTTTACGCGGGTCTGCCATAATCGCCGGTCGGCCAGATCAATCTGGGATGTACGCGCATAGGTGCCGGGCTATCATGAGTTCACCATCAGAGATAGAATGTTGGGTTGCCGTAACGGATGTAGTGTGTCGTTAGATCTTGGTTATCGCGTCCGGAGGTGGAAGTGTGGAGGAGTGTGGAGAGGCGCCACGATAATCCAAGTTTAAGGTTATCTCGGTGGCGCTAGAATAAAAGTCCGCCAGAAGTACATGGGTACTTGGAGACACCCGTATGACATGTTTGACAAGTTTCGCCCTGCCTTAAATCGCCAGTGAGTAACTATAATACTGTAGGTATTGAAATTCTAGTACCTATGCCTAGATGAGGAGGTTTCTCGCCTTACAACAGATGAATTTTGTGGGTCTTACTGACCCATGGCCCGCTGTACCTTACCTTACCTGCTCTAAGAAGTACTACCGGCTACCAACTCTCGAGCCATCGGTGCCTATGGCGAGTCTCGTTTCAAAGCTCCTGAGCCCTTTCCCTCGTTGAACTTCGATCGCCATTGCGGGTCAATGTAATAACAAAACCGTGGTATTTGATACATGTCTGCAAAAGCCATTCCCACCTACAAAACTTTCTGGTGTTGGTACTCCCTGGTACAAATGCAGACGAATAACGCTTTCATAATTCAAGCACTGGGCAAACTGCCACTGCGTCACAGGACGACTTTCAGCCGTAAGCTGCAGCCAAGGCATCTTCGTCTTCATCCTCGGCATTGCCATGCTTCGTCATGAGGCCAGACCTGGGCCCAGAGGCAGAGGCAGTGCCTTGTTTGTAGACAAAGTTGCTCATCAATGTCGGTTGTTTCTTGATCGCCGAGTCTGCGCTGTAAAGCTTGTTGTAAAACCCTACCACGCGAGGATGTGCCATCACCTTATCCTTCTGAAACCTGAGTACTTGCAGACCCTCTTGAGTTGTTGCCCGACTGAGTGCGACGTAGGCTTGTCCCTTCTCAAAGATGCGCCCTAGATCAACCTTGACACGTTCCAGTGTTTGGCCTTGAGCCTTATGGATCGACAAAGCCCACGCTAATATCAGAGGTATCTGCTTGCGTGAAGCTTGGACTTCGCCAGTCGGCAGCTCCACCTTCCATTCTTCGGGCACCATCAAGAGGACGCGCTCCGAGCCGTCAACAGCATGGAATCGCACAAGGGGGTATTCCGTGTTATCGGCGCCCGACGAAGTGTTTCTCTCGAGCTCCCGGCTAAAGGCTTGAATCCGCTTTTTCACCTTCGAGTCGGCATCTACATCCGAACCGTAGCCATCAATACCACCAGTAACTTCGAATGTGGTCTCATTCATGAATTTGATAACAGTCCCGAGGGAGCCGTTAACAAGAGTTTCGTCGAGATTTTTGATGAGCATGACCTGAGCCCCGACTTTCAGTTCCAGACTCTTGGGTGCCATCATGTTTTGCAAAAGTTTGTCTCGCACAGCTGGGTCACCGATATCGTGCGCCTCGTACCGGTGGGGCTTGCCAGGGAGGGCTCTTAGTCGCCGCTCATTGGAACTGTCGACTTCGTTTCTCGTGGGGAACCTTGGCAAGAATGAGCAATCAGGTTTATGAGCCCGCTTTAGATGATAAACTCACAGTTCGGTCACCTCAAGACCGTCGTCGAACGCCAGTGGCCTGCTTAGTCCCCGGAAGTTTTTAACTGTCTGCTCGCTGATACGGCCGAGACGCATCTCATTCAGCATCTCAGCGAACACTGTAAACTTGTCAGAATACTGTGCAATTTCATAATAAGCGGCTTCCATATGTACTGACCTGGATCTCGCTGACGGAATACTTCGGTCAAGCCAATTGTGTGATCAATCGAGGTGCTCCAGGTGGCAGCCTCAAAAGCGAACTTGGCTTGGCTTTGCTTGCCGTCTGGTACTGGGGGTAGTTGGAAGAAGTCACCCGTGATCACCAGCTGTATACCACCCCATGGCCGACCATTATTGCGAATGGTCCTGCCTATCTGTGACAGTTTGTCAAACAGCTCGCCATCAACCATAGACACTTCATCCATAACGAGAGTCTTTGTTCGCAGCCACCTGTTCTTGGCCTTGGGATTGCGCCGGACCTTCTTGACCAAGGTCTGAACGTCTTCCTTTCCTAGACCGATGCCAGAAAAGCTGTGTAAGGTCATACCGCCGATGTTGCACGCAGCTAGGCCCGTCGACGCTGTGACTGCGACTCTCTCCGGGTCTCTTGCGTGTTTACGTTTCAGATCCTGGATAATGGCTCGCATGAGGACCGATTTGCCTGTTCCAGCAGGACCGGTGAAGAAGACACTTTGCCCACGGTCAACCACCAGCTCCCTGACATGCTGTTGCTCCTTGCTCAGGGAGATAGCTGCGGCTTTCGGCGCGTGATATTTCGTTGGCGCTTGGACTGGAGGTGTCTTGGCTTTCTCGGCAGGGTTTTCGAATGGTTTCCGTTGCTGGGTCTTCAGCTGCTTCTTCTGCGCTTTCACGGCACTGGCAGTTGGGTCCCACCTCGCTTCCTTGGAGGTATTAGAGCTGTTCTTCGACACATCGATGTCCACCTCTATGTCCGCCTCTTCTTGCACCCGTGTCCTCGTCTGCCAGTCTTTGGGCAGGGTCCGTTTCTTAGCAGGGTAAATAGGAGACGATTCTTGTTGTGGTGCTACCCGCTTGACGGCTCTATCCACGTCAGTTTGCCCGGGCCGGAACTGCTGATGAGACACCAAGTGCGAAGGAGACGACTGAGACCATGAAAGAGTACTCGTAAGCGGCGGTGGTGGAGGATCGTTGTGGCTGGCGGTCTGCTTCTGGGGTTGAGGCGGCAATGATGTTACCTTGGCGAGAGGGAGGTCGATGTCCAGGTCGTCATCGTCATCAAAGTCATCGTCATTGATCAGAACGCCTGCTATGTATCTCGAATTCTCTCCTCCGCGTGACAGGCTATGCTTATCTTCGTTTACCAAGTCGATGACGTTGTCAGCATCTTGAAATGAGCTCTCTTTGTACAGCGATGCGAATTTCGCCTGGTTTGACTTGACCATAGAAGCATGAGGATGCACAGAAGTGGCCGACGGACGAGTATAATTGGCAGACCGTGGCTTCAGAGGTCCGTCCGTCTTGTTCGGCTGCCGAGAGGACTGAGAGCCAAAGAACGAGGACGATGATCCTCTCTTGACTTGCTGCTCAATGTTTCCATTTTGGCTGGCACTTGGGCTACTGGATGGAAAGAGCTGTTTTGCGAGTGACTTCTTTTGAGGCGGTACAGAAGACTTCTCGGCCATGAACTTGCTATGCGGTGCTCCAAACATGGTCACTGCTTTAGAAGAAGCCGGCGTGAAGGCAAGATCGTGGACATGAGCGCGGGTCCTAGTCCAGTGCTCAAAGTCTGGCCGAGGTACTCTAGTTCGAAGGGCGTATCGACAGGAGATGCCAGAGAGTCCAGTCGACATGTAGCGCGTATGTCGATGTGATTGACTTGTTGATTGTACCAAATGGCCACAACACCGAGGCCTGTCACATTTTGGGGAGTCACGTCTGGGCGCGTTCACAAAACTCTCGTCGCGCTCAATCGCACTGCACGGCCCCACCGTCCAGCCACTCGCAGTTGTGGAGTCAGGTTTGCATGTACACTAAGCTCCGATTTTCAAAGCCACTTTAAGTCTACGTGTATCCCGGCCGGATTTTAGTACTTTCCTCCTACGCAGCACGAGACTTTCAAGTCTCCGGCCAGTGCTGCTTCCCAGTCGTCTAGACAGGCTCAACATATGCAGCACACCAGATTTGATCGACAGCAAATACGAAGAGAGCGCTCTGGAGCAGTGGTGTTAGGCTCTTCTGCAGCTTTCAACAAGTCTTCCATCTCCCGCAGCCGGCAATGGATGCAGGCGCGCGAATCCGGCAACTATGTCCCCTGTCAGTCTATTACCAGCCAATGCCCACAGGCTGTTAGCTCAGCGTCCTCGGTTCCGGTGCGTCGAGGTCGGTAAGACAGTTATGCTTTGTCTACCATGGCGGACGGCACATGACCGCCGGCGGTGACGTGGGACCCCCACGTGGTGTCCGGTCCGGCAGGAGACCTGTAACACGGAACCAGTCCGGAAGGTTCAATTAAGCCACCCAGGACCCATGCCGGCAGCAGTGTAACATCGGGCTTGAAAAGCACGTCGCATAGAGCTTCCTCAACGAGACATTCGCGTTGACAACAACGAAGCTTCTGACGAAGGTCTAGAGAGCATGCGATGAGTCGAAGGATAATGAGATCTCAATTGGTATACCGTGACCCATGCGTTCATGAGCGACTTCGAATCACAATAAATTGCCAAGATGCCGAGCCTGCAGGAAGCTAGTAAACGAGAAAGGCGATAATTATCGTCCTTCTGCATGTGACGTCGCTACCTTACGCTTCACAGAGACATGCTCTCGCAGGCGAACCGCAAGATACAGCATCGGTGGGTAGTGCATTTGAGCAAATTTCGAGGAAGAGATGAAGCGGAAGCATGCTTTGTGAAGCTAATCGACGTCTGTTGATATGGTGACAGTGCGCCAGCATTCCGGAAGAGTCCGGGCTCAAGTCCAAGATGGCGTTGCCGCTCGGCCGCAATGTGCCGGCCAAGTATCTACCTTTAGAAGTACGCGCGTATTAGTATGTCAGAGATAAGATTTTAACATCAACGGTCGCTCGAGAGTCTCCACGATCAACCGCCTGGGTTACTCAAACGTTGATCTGGGGTTCGAGGGCCCCAATCCAAGTACCGGAACTGTAGAAATCCGCAGCAAGGCATCCTGCTTTGCAAGCTTGACTGAGCACGAAATCGAGGTTACGAGTAATTAAGCGCACTTTTAACACATAGCCACAGTACTCCCTGGTCTGTGCTCTAAGTCTTGCAACTACATATACGCCCGGCATCAGCACATGCGCTGATTATCATCCGCGGCGGATTGGTCCATCTCTCGATTCTGGCACAACAGGCAGTCTCACAGGCGTTCGCATCCTCAAGACGGTCGGAGTTGGAGGTGTGGTGTTCCGGCGGACTATTCTAGAGTCGCTTCGTCCGGAGTACCTCACGCGACTCCACAGTAATTGACAGAAACCTCCACAGAAGGTGGCGCGCTAATCGACCCTTCCTTTCCTGCATCCTGGTCTGCTTGTCTTGGGACTTCTTGGCTTCTTTTTTTACTTTGTATTTAAATCGAGTTAAACTCGGGCCGCCGCACTGTTAAAACATCCCTTTTGCTGCTTACTCCTGTCCCTAGGCTTATCATTGAATTTTTTCCCTACAACATCCTCCCACTCCCGCCAATGCTGCTCACTCCTCCTACCTAACTGGTGGGTTCTAACTCCGTCTGCTCCGATTAATCATATTCCATTTGCTTTTCGAGACAAGAGGACGCTTGCCGTCTTTAGTCCTGTCGCGGCCAGGCCTCTCTCTTGGCTCCTCCACTATTACATCATCTACTAAAGGAGTTCTAAACATTGGCCGCCTTCCGGCACTTTTCACTCTTCCTGAATGCATCACCTCGACCTTGTCGTCACGAGAGACTCCATAGACTGGGGAGTGCGATTTCCGTCTCCTACTCTGGCTCCGGGACCTACGCGCCAATTCCGGCTCGATCCAGTACGCGTTGGGGTGCCGAGCACTTTGAGTTGAAGCGTGGTGAGACATCAAGGACCCTAACCCTCTATCACGAGAGTATCTCCGACCACCGCAACCATGGCGTGGGAACATCTGTCCATCACCAAACCCCATCTGGTGTATATCATCTTGGGGGGTTTCACATCCCTATTCATGCTTTGCTCCACCGTTATCAAGGAGCGCATGTACATCGGCGAAGCTACAGTCGCGACTCTGTGCGGTGTCATATTCGGGCCTCATGCTGCTAATCTCATAAACCCCAACTCGTGGGGCAGCGTCGATATCGTCACCATCGAGTTCTCCCGGATAGTTCTCGTCGTCCAATGCTTCGCCGTGGGTGTTGAACTGCCCAAATTCTACATGGAGAAGCACTGGAAATCTGTCGTGTTTCTACTTGTCCCGGTCATGACCTTTGGGTGGCTCGTTACCAGTCTTTTTGTGTGGTGGATGGTTCCCCCTCTCAGCTGGCTGGAGAGCTTAGTCGTTGCCGCCTGTGTCACAGCTACGGATCCTGTTCTTGCCTCCTCCGTTGTCGGCAAAGGCAAGTTCGCGAAGCGTGTACCGAAGCATCTGCGAGATCTCCTCTCCGCCGAGTCCGGTTGCAACGACGGCATGGCTTTTCCATTCATATACCTCTCACTGTATCTCATCCAAGAGCATTTGAGCGCCAAGGACGTCACTTTTCATTGGATTGTGTATACCATTCTCTACGAATGTATCTTCGGCGCCATCTACGGCTTCCTCCTAGGCTACATTGCTCGCCATGCCATCAAGTTTGCCGAGGAGCGTGAGCTGATCGACCGCGAGAGCTTTCTTGTCTTTTACTTTGTTCTGGCGCTCTTCTGCGCCGGTTCGGGAAGCATATTGGGCGTGGACGATCTTCTCGTAGGCTTTGCCTGCGGAGTCGGATTCTCGAACGACGGTTGGTTCACCCAGAAGACTGAGGAGTCACACGTATCCAACGTTATCGATCTGCTGATCAACCTGGCATACTTCGTATACTTCGGGACCATTATTCCTTGGGATCAATTCAACAGCCCGGAACTGCCATTGAGTGCCTGGAGGCTCGTCGTCCTGGCAATATTTGTCATACTGTTCCGGCGCATACCCGTCATGATGGCCCTGAAGCCGCTCATACCGGATATCAAAACCTGGCGAGAAGCTCTTTTCGCTGGCCACTTTGGTCCGATTGGAGTTGGCGCCATTTTCGTCGCCATTCTTGCTCGAGCCGAACTTGAGCATGAGGAACCAGTTCCCCTGGCCGAACTACCGCCTAAGACCGCCGAGTATTATAACTTGTTGTCCTTGGTGTGGCCCATAGTATCCTTCCTTGTCATTGCCTCGATTCTTGTGCATGGCTCCTCCATTGCCGTGTTTACATTGGGAAAACGTATCAACACCTTGAGTCTGACCATGTCATACACGACTGCCCCAGAGGAGGGCCCGTCATGGATGAACCGCCTTCCACGTATATCTTCTATGTCGAGGTCTCAAGCAAAGAATATGTCCGACACTGACCTGGACGAAATGAAAATGCCCGAATTTCCTCCTGGTACTTTGCCGCCAGTCGGCCTCCCCGGCAATTTCTTGCGTCGCCAGAGAGAAGACGAGAAGGTTAGCCGGCAAAATAGCCGCGCATCATCTCTCGTCAGTAGACGAAGGAAACAGAGGAAGTGGGACGACGGTATTGGACCCGGAGGCCCTATCGCTCAATCAGCTATCTTCCCCGAACGCCGAAGCCAGAGTGAGCAGACTTCTGCGACGCTTATGGGCGATTCCTTGAGCCAGTCTCCGGTGGAACGGCGTGACTCAACAGCCCTGTCTCCTACGGAGTCTGATCCTAGAGGCCGGACTGGACATCGCCAATCCGACGAGGACGCTCGCGAACGGGAGGATAGATGGGAAGAGGAGGAAGCTCTACACCGAAACCACTCTCATGAAAGAGCGGGCCACGTCGAAGTGTACGATGAGGGTGAAGATATCATTGTAGAAAACGAGGATGGAGACGTTCTCACCGTACAGCACGTGACATCAGGGGAGAATGCCGCAGAACACGCCTCGAAGTTAAAGGATAAATTGCAGTCCGAGCTCCCAGCACCTACGGGATGGACATATGGCGACCTAAAGAAAAGGATCGGGCACTGGAGGCAAGAGGAAATCAAGAAGCGCCAAGAGCACAAAGACAAGCATAAGGGCAATAGAAAACACAACCCTGCAAGAGCGTACCAGTTCGGAAATACGGTACGTACTGTTCTCTCTATCCGGTAGACTTGGCGGGTCACTAACATTCACTAGATCATTGTTGAAGACGAAGACGGCGAGGTCGTGAAGAAGTACGAACTTCCCTCGGAAAAGCCCGAAAAGGAGGGCCCAGACTTGGTGAGCCAGGGCCTGAAATACATGGGTATGGGTTCCTTGGTCAAACCAGGCAAGGGTGCCGCAGCAGCTGGGCCTTCTAAAGAAAGAGGCGAGCCTTCTAACCCTCCGCCGTCGAGGCCGAGGTTGGCTTCGGTCTCCACGTGGGCTGGAGCATTTCGGCCGGCTGGAGGCGAATCCTCCACGCAGAAGCCGAGGAAAAAGGATGGGCAAGACGATGATGATGACGACGATCGCCACATTCGCTTCACTATCAGCGGTGTCGATCAGCGGATGACAAAGGAGGATTTCATCCGGGAGATGCGAAAATACGACAAGGGTACACGCCGCGAGATCATAGAGCACTCCAACGCTTCAGAAGCGGTGAAGAGAATCGCGACCAAGGACAAACCCGCTGATGACTCGGCCCAATCATCAACGCGGGGAAAGACGAGGGCAGAGAAACCTGCCGAACGTGGTGCTAGCACGCTAAAACCGTCTACGGCCCAACGGACAATATCGACACCTGCTATGGCTCGTGGACGTGACGATGCACGGCGCGGTTCACCATCGTCCTCTAGGACGGACACCTCTCCGAGCGGAAGCGGCAAAGGTAGCAGCGAAGGACCCACAACAGCGGTGTCGAGCAGAGACGCACCTGAGACAGCCGTAGAACGAAGACGGCGCCTCGCTGTTCTGCAGAGCGTCGGCGACGACGACGAGGAAGAAGATGGAGTAAGGGAGACGCCGGCTGAGCGGCGCCGGAGAGAGGCGGCGCTAGGTATGTCCTCGCCAGGCGCGGCGGATGACGATAGCGACGACGACGATACCCCGAGAGTACCACCAGCAGGAGGAAGGAGAGGCATTCGGTTTGCAGACCAGCCGCAGAGGGGTTGAGATTGTGATGATGGCCGGTGCTCAAATCTATAAATACACGCGTGGGGTTTCATGAATCTTGTCCAGAAAATGGGACCGGAGCATTGGGTATTGCATCGTGTTATGCATTGGAAATGCGTTAGAACTAATGGCTAGCATTGCAGGCGGGTCATTGTTGAGTCATAGCGAAGCATGAGTATGAATAGATGACCGGACGCCCATCGATCATGAAATCGATCCGCGCGTCTTGCGGTCGAACAGTACATCAACATTATAGCTATTAGTCCTCGATTACACAGTTAAGAATAGTAGAATTGAAAGCACAAAGCTGCCGCGTCGCCCAGACTACCTCGAATACCAGGCCAATTCTATTGCCGTCTGTGAGTCAGCGCTTCGTTGATGTCTGTGAAAAGGCAGCCTCAGGCCAAATGACCTTGTTAACATAGACCTGCTATCTTCAAACGTGAGGCGATGGAATAAAAGTTAAACTCTCACACACAGACGAAAGAGTGACCTGTAGCAGTTCTAGTGTTGGATCAGAGCACGGGCCACTCTGCTGGTGATGACATTAACTCGGATTGGCCCACTAGGGAGCTGATAACCCCGGAAAATTCCAATAACCGATCTCAGCAAAATTTCCAACATCATCAAGTACAAGGAGCTACCTATCAAGATACCTTACTCCTGGTCAGGAACCCGACGACTTCTACGAATCCCTCGTGCATCCCATCAACAAATATCATACAACTCACAACTTTCAGCTCTCTAACGCTCACCCCAGTCACATACTCCGAAAATGGTTCAATTAGTTGAGGTTGAGGACGAGCACTTCCAGGAGGCCCAGCCAGGCCCGGAGGAGGAGGAGGATGATTTTACAGACACAGGTAGGCCTTCCACCCCACCGGCATTCTCTATCCTTCAGCCCTTTAACACACAAGTGCAAAACAGACTCCGAGATCTCAACAGACTCGAACTTCGATCCCTCAGCAGAGACCCTCGCGGACCGGCTGTCAGCCCTGCGCGACATCATCCCGCCGACGACCCGAGGCTGGTTCTGGCACAAGTACCAGACCACGTCGCGCATCGTCAAGACGACGCTCCTATTCTGCGGCCGTGCCGCCTGGACCATCTCCGTCTCCGCCCTGCTGGTCGGCATCCCCTACGCTCTAGCCGTTGCGGACGAGCAGACGCACCTCGCCATGGAGCAGGAGCAGCGCATGCGCGAGATGGGCGGTAACATCCTGACGGACGGTGTTGACGACAAGGAGGGCAGCACGGCCGACAGGGTCGGTGCTGCTCTCGGACGGGCCGAGGCGAGACCTGCTCTGTGAGAAAGGAAAAAGGACCAGGAGCTAAGAGCCGGAAAACATCATTGCATGGTGGGGGGTTTGGGGCCACGTATGGACATGTGTTGTCATGGACCTTTGAGGAAGAATCTCCCTGCTTGGTGGAGGCGCCCTGGCTTGGATTATGACTGGCATCGCTGTCTGCTGGACACGTGATATAGCGACGAACCCCTCTCCGGTCTGTTCTGTCGATTGTACAATATTTGGAGGCCCCGAGCAACGGCACATCGAGGGCAGTAGAAGGCCTGCCCCGACCGTTGCATTCCTTGGTGGTTGTATACGGGGACACGGTGGAGGGCGGTTGAGAAATAGGAAGTTGGGCGCGGCTGCCGTTGGTACTGTACATATAATATACTTTCTTCCTTGTTGATTTCTGGTGGACCCGTCCTCTCTGTTGCGACCGGGGTTACGGCCTTTCGTATTATATCTCATCTCATGCAGTATTCAACCAGGGGCTTGTGGTAATCCACTGGCATCTAAGTCAATCTATACGTAGAAGCTTTGCTGCCAACTTGTCCAAAACGAACCCCGTGGCTGCAACGACTGGCAAGAATTTGAACAGGCCATTCCCCTGGTGGACGCCTTGTACAATACAATGGAGCTCCGAGTAGGCACTTCTTTGCCGTGGTAATCTAGTCCTGTTCAGACGGGGACCTTGCTATGTGTTCTGTCTTACATACATGACCCTAGGACGAATATAGCCAACTTTAGAAAAGGTGCCTTCCAGGGTAATGGAAATTCTATGACGATCTGTTGGAGTTGATTTGCAATAGACACTTTGAAACAAATACGAAATCTACGACGGGACAGTCCGGTCTATTCGGAGAATAGCTACGTTGTTCTTCGTTTTCCGCTTAACTAGAACGGGATGACCAACTCCAACACCAGAACTTCCAGGGTCTTCCGCTGCGGTGCATTCAAAGCGCCGAGGGCGAATGTCAGCCAGTGAGGAGACGGGAAGCTGAGTCCCCTCTCTTCAAACGAAGGATGTCCACATAAGCAGCGCTAGAAGGATCCCAAGTGACCAGCTTCATGCTTCAGCCACCATCCAAGCTTGAACTCTCATAGTACTCCTGCTTCCTCCCGCCCTACTGTATCCCATCTCTGTGCGACCTGGATCCGATCCGTCACATACATTCAAGCCGCCTAAGTTACCCGTCTTCCTGCTGCGTCTGCGCTGTTCTAGAACGTGAGTTGTTGGTTTCTTGGTTCGCCTAAAGTGGAACTTGTTTGACGACTATTAATATACATAGTACTGTGGTAGAACATCGATAGGTATGTCCAGACCTGACGTGGGGGAAGTTTTTGTGGCCCTGCCAATCGAGAGCAAGTGCTGGCCTATGGATTCATTCTTGGGGCCGCCGTCGTCACTGAATCAGAAAGCCTTAACAAAGTTACGACAGATCAGCATTGTCCAAACCTTTGTCGTGTTTGATCCATTGTTTCTATCTTGCAGCTTGGGCACTGCTCCTCCTTGCTACCTTAGCTCCGTCCTTCTTGCTGCTTTTTAGGCTTTTAGACTCTACACTTTGCACCTTCCAGATCTTCAAGCACGTCCCATTACATCATTCCAGACCTCCGTCACAAGACCCCTCCTTAGTCCCCTTGGAGTTTGGGCTAACATTCACAGCCCACTTTGTCGGCCAACCTTCCTGTTGCTCTTCAATCGTACCTCGATACCTTACCTGTCGCACCGATCAGAGCCAACAGGTTTGCTACCAACTGGCAAACCTCTACATCCTTCTCTCTTCGAGACACAATCTAAGTTTCTCGTTAAATCACGACCTCAGCAGCTCTAACTGTCTTGACCGTGGTCCACAGCTCCAGTCACGGACCTGGCATCCTATCGTCAGTCGGAGCTTACACAACATTCCAGTAGAAATAGCTTCGACAACCTTCCCACCCACTCTACGCGGATATTTCAATAACCCAAAGCCCCGTGCCCGTCTCGTCATTGCGCCTGACGTCTACTTGAATTTATCCCGGAGTTCCGAGTCGTCTCAACAACCTGGCAGGCAACAAGCGACGCAGTCTCTCCTCGCAAGGAGGCCTGCTCAATAGGATGTTCGGCGGGGGTTCAAACTCCTCGCCCCCAAAAACTGAGAGCAGTAATCCTTCAGACACGTCCAACAACAAAAAGGAGAAGACGGACGAAAAGTCCCCGTCGCCCGATGCTACCGCGGGAACCAATTCCGGCGAGGCTGCGCCTACTCCCATAAAAACAAGCGATCAGGCCGCTCTCGGTGAGAAGCGCAGCGGCAATGGCAGCCCTCCGAGCGCGGGGGCTTCGGCGGAGCAGAAGAAGCGAAGGAGCAGCGGCGTAAGCGGCCGAGCCAGCAGTCTGATAGCCCAAGCTAAGAACTCGCTCTTCACGCAGGTTGGCAACCGTTCCAACAACGATTCCGATTCCGATCCAAAGTCGGCGAATCAGACTCCTCTCCAGAAGCTCGGCAAGCAGGACCAAGCACTCGCGGTCCCTCAGGGCCAACACAATAATGCTGCCGGCGAGTCGCTCCCCGGTCCCCGGTCGACCTTTCGCGTCGGCGTATGGGAGGACCGTAACAAGAAGTGCAGAAGAACTATGGAAGATACTCATGCTTTTCTGTACAACTTCCTACACACGCCTGCCCCGGTCGTGGGTTCTGAAGCTGGAAGCCAGAAGAGTCAAAAATCCGGCGACGAACCTGCCCAATCCCAGGACATGATTGAGACAGACAACGGCTACTTTGCCATTTTTGATGGACACGCCGGTACCTTCGCGGCGGATTGGTGCGGCAAGAAGCTCCACATCATCCTCGAGGAAATCATCAGGAAGAATCCGAACTTGCCTATCCCAGAACTGCTGGACCAGACGTTCACGACCGTCGACGCCCAGCTCGAGAAATTACCACTTAAGAACAGCGGTTGCACCGCTGCTATTGCTGTGTTGCGCTGGGAGGACAGGGTGCCCAGTAACCAGTCCGCTACAGGCTCCCAGGCCATTGCACCCGCAGTCGCAAAGGCCGCTGAGGAAGCATCAAAGTCCAAGGATAGCGAATCCTCCGACGGCACCTCCGAGGTCGCACATGCAAAGCTGAAAAACGCGGCAACTAGACAGCGCGTCCTGTACACGGCCAATGTCGGCGACGCCCGTATCATCCTCTGTCGGTCAGGCAAAGCTCTCCGGCTGTCATACGACCACAAGGGAAGCGACGAGAACGAGGGCAAGAGGATAGCTAACGCGGGCGGTCTGATTCTCAATAATCGTGTGAATGGAGTCCTCGCTGTTACGCGGGCCTTAGGCGACACGTATATGAAAGATCTCGTCACTGGACATCCTTACACTACTGAGACCGTCATCCAACCCGAACTCGACGAGTTCATCATCATTGCATGCGATGGTGTAAGTGCTTCTCCCCGCCTCTCTCTCTATGCCTCCCCCCCAACAAATCTATCCGCATTTTGAATACCGGCTAATATCAATCGACAGCTTTGGGACGTCTGCTCAGATCAAGAGGCCGTTGACCTCGTCCGTAACGTCAGCGAGCCCGTCTCCGCCGCCAAGATGCTCGTGGACCACGCCCTCGCACGCTTCAGCACAGACAACCTCTCGTGCATGGTCGTCCGGTTTGACAAGCAACAGCTGCTAGAAAACCAGAATAACACCATAGGCGTCGAGGGCGACGCGAGCACGAGCACGGGCAAGCTGACGGAAGCCGAGAAGATCGTCACGGCGACCAAGCAGAAGATTGCCGAAGGCGCTGCGCCCGCGGTTGGCATCTCGGCCAGCAACAGCGGCAAGGGTCACGACCCCGTCGCTCCCACCGAGGACGGCGACAAAGCTCAGTCGTCATCGTTCACGCCAACCATGATTGAGGGCCCCGTCGAGGAGGAGCCGAGCTCGTACGACTCACCTGAGGCGACTCCGGACGGTTCGGTCACGAAGATGGATATCGACTCGCCGGCCAAGTCCTAGTATATGTCAATCGAGGCCAGGCAGCCGAGGAGCCTGTGTCTCTACGATCAACGGCGACAGGCATCGGCCGACTTCCGATTTTCTTGGCACCAACCGTTCATTCACAGCGGACTCGCAGGAGGCTTTTCGATTAGGTGATTGTTGAACTCTCCGCCACTTACTCTTCAATAGCGTTAAAAGGGGCTACTGCTGTTGTGCATCGTCATTCCCATCGGCTGGCGAAGCGTGAAATTTCGATGATCTCCTCTGTTCGTTCTTGAAAGGCACTCTGTGGTTATTCAGCGGTGGTCGAGGGCACGTCGACATCAGATTTGCCTAGGCTGAGGGTTATCATGATTACGCATTGAGTGGTAACAGACGGGGAGGTTGTATGAGCTAGCTTTCTACCAGGCGGATATGTACGAATTTTTTGGGGCGACGCTGTTGCGGAGTTTGGGGACAGAAAGGTGCCATCAGTAGCAGGCAGGCGAGATAGTTCTTGACACCGTGAAAACGATCTGGAGAAAACTCAATTCAAGGTCGGATGCATTCTTACCTTGTTCTCTTTGAGCCAAGCTAGTGTGATCATCGCAGCAGTGACCATGAGTAACTCTTCTGCTCCACATCTGATGCTTTCAGACTGTACCTACCCCCTATGTCCGTATCCCGTACAGTCGGCCACGGTCATCACGGATCGATACGGCAAGTAAGACTAGTATGTACGTCGGATTGGATTTTGACCCTAATGGAGACGAGGTAATACGTACAAGAAATACTACACGCTACCCAACAAAGCAAAGCGAAGGTATGAGCGAAGACCAGGAGCTCGATGAGCGGAGAAGGTTAAACCAGGAAACAGGAACAAAAGCAACGCCTGCCGGTGATGATGTGTACGCCATTGTGGTCCATGCTTTCCTTTCTAGAGCTCTTCCAATTTTTCCCTCGTCTGCTGCACCCATGCATGGACAACTTCCACTGGCTTCGGCAGAACAGGATAATCAGAGCAGTTCCTTCCCTTCTCAACGCCTGTAACGAGCATTTTCACGACTGCAGGAGGTCGTTAAACCTACTTAGCTACCATCTATCACTCTTCTTCCTCAGCGCCGCCAAAACCAGGCTGCATCCCGGGCGGGACGGCGTCGAGATCGACCGCCTCGACGGTGCGGCGCTCGTGGTCGCTGACGCGGACGAGGTTGGAGAAGTACTTCCTGGCCACGTCGCTCTCGGTGCGGACGCGAAGCGTCTCGTCGCGACGGGAGCCGAGCTGCTCGACGGAGCGCTGGAGACCGACGCGCAGCGAGTCGGCCGGGAAGCGGAGGACCTTGCGGACGGAGCCGGCGATGCGGGCGCTGTTGACGTGGGCGTAGTCCATTGCCGCGAGCTGGGTGGCGATCTTCGCACTTAGGCGGTGCGGGAGAGACTGCGGGATTTGGTTGAGGATGTAGTATGTTGCGGTCAGGGCTGGGGCAACTGGCGTTAGCTATATGGAATGATAAAGCGGGTGGTTGGGACAGAACTTACCGGCCAAGACAATGCCAGGAAGGATCATCCGACGGAGGCTGTCGTTGCCCATGACGCGGGCGGCGCTGAGGGCGTGGTTCACCCAGCTGTAACCGCCAATCATCTGCGAGCCGACGGCTGTGACCAGGGTGAGCGCCATGCCGGTGCCGGCGACCTTCTCCTGGCGTTGGACAATGGTGGACCAGTCGACGAAATCGAGGAGCTCGGTCGAAATGTCGACTTGCTTGGCGAGGGCGTCGCGCTTGCGGCGGAACATGACGTCTGGTCGGAAGTTGAGGTCGCTGTACTCGTTCCCGAGGTGGAGGATGCCGAGCTGCTTGATTGCGTTGACACCCTTCACGGTCTGTGTCCGGGCATGCTCTTCGCAGGTAGTCACCGAGGCGGCGATCTCGGATAGCATAGCCTGCTTCAGATCTTCGGCATAATCGAAGGCGTAGAATAGACCGGGATACGGAACACCATGCGTGTGGTCTCCGGCATGGTCGATGGCAGAGTTGATCGTTTTCCTGCTGGTATTGTATATTTCTTCGCAGGTTTCTTCGATCGTCTTGTTGATCTCCTCACTTATCTCCGTCTTTGCCTTCTTACTTGACTCGAGTAATGGCTCTAATTTCTCCAGCTCCTTGGTAACCCTCTCCAACTCTGACCGCGCAACCTCTTCGTTGACAGTGGCAAGTGTGTGGACGTCGTTGAGAATGTTCGTCAGGTACGTTTTCGCTGGCGCGAGCTTAGACCTCGCCCTCTTTTCCAGGACGAATCTGCGCAGGGATTGTTCCAATTGTGAGAAATCTCGTAGCGCCTCCTTGCCTTTGCCCTTGTCCTTGGGATCATCGTCACCAGGTCCATCACCTCCACCACCTCCACTCGCACTTCCACTGCCACTTCCGCCGGGGCCCCCAGGTGGCGCCGGTAACATGGGAATGGCGTTACTCGATACGAAGTGTACAAGCTCAGATGATTCCTTGAAGGTCCGTGGGCTCATCTTGGCCACTTGCTCCAGAATCATCTTCTGACACCTCTCCTTGTCTCGGATGGTATCAAAACCGTTCACGACAATGAAAAGGTAAGCCTTCTCGGCAGCCGCCGCCCAGATAAACTCCTTCGCGGTCAAAGTAAAGTGATTCGCCGCAGACACCACAAAGACCACAACGTCAATCTCCTCTTGTCGAGCAAAGATCGCTGTAGTCTTCGTCGTGTCGGAGTTCAGACCCGGCGCGTCAATAAGTGCGATATCAACCACGCCATTATTGAGCAGCGATTCGTCGATAGTCCGTACATCACGAACATAAACTTTGCACTGGGTATAGGTGGAATTGTCCGTGACAAGCTTCTCGAGCTCCTGCAGTGTGAAGACGTCATATGTCGTCTCGTCATTCCGGTCGTAATGGGCGTCCTTGTGGACAGCGTGAACTTCTTCGATACCACTATTCTCCCTCGCATCTAGCACCTCGCAAAAGATACTGGTACAAGGCTGTTGATCCTCGGGCAAGATCTTCCTCCGCAACAGCGCGTTGCAGAATGTCGACTTTCCGGCGTTTAGATCGCCTGTGATCAGAACCTTGCTCGATGTATCCTCGATACGATCCCGGAGTAACAGGAGGTGCTTGATACTGGAGCTTATCTTGCCGTCCAGTAGCGACGCAATAGAAGACTTCTCCAGCGAATGTACAAGCTCCGTCTGGTGCAGAGACCCAAGTTTCAGGTCAAGCTTGAGAATAGAGAACTCTTGTGCTATTTGAGGTGTGACGAGTCGGGGTTCGGGTGCTGGGCGATTCTCGGCTGCCTTGCTCGACTCTGCTTCCGCTTGGTCTTCCAGGGTGGTCATCGCCCGCCTAAGGGGAGGGGCCTGCGCTGAGGAAGCCATCAGCTCGTCGGCCGTCGAATAGGTATGTTGGAGGTCTGGTCTCGTCGCCGCTCGGATCAGTGGCTTTCCATCCGGGCGCTGAACAGATGGGTAATGCGCCGGCCACGACACGTTCATGTCCTGCAAGCCTCTTAACAGCTCTACCACCCGGTTGATGGAGCGGCCGAGAGCCACTCGGTGCTGGTTGTACCATAGTTGGTGGATGGCGCCTGCCTGTGCTCTGTGACGATCGAAGGGCGCTGGTTGACTTGATCCGTGTGCAACTTCCGGGTTGAGACTCGTGGCAATGTCGCTAGCGATGCTGCCACCGTAGCCAGAATCGTGGTCTAGCAGCGCTTGAAGATGGGCCGCGTGTTGAGATGTCGAACCTGTGCCGACCGTCAAGTAGGCGGGTGTCGCGGAGTCCGTAGGTACAGTGTTCGTCGTCTCGGTGGTTGGTGGCGGCGCGAGATTCGAGACGTCATCGGAGGCTTCGTCCACCTCCTGTCCCAGCGGGGACTTGCCCTTCGGTGAGAAGTATTCCTGGCTCATGATCTTTGGCAGGAATCCATTTGCACCTGTATAAATAAGCCGATGAGGAGCGCTATGCGCAGTTTCGACGTGGAAGCATCAGATGTGGTCCGAATTGTAGGTGATTTATGAGGTAAGTCTCTAGCGGATTTTCTTGGTGGTTTCTCGAATGATTTGATGGAGGCGACATATAATAGAAAGCTTAAGTGACGCGGGTGATTGGTCAGAAATCGGCCGTTGCTTCTCCCCACCGACAACCTGGAAGCGACATGGGGGAAGACGCGCTGGCGGCTGGCGATAAGCTGCAGCTGGCAAGATTAGATACGTAACTGGTCGGTTACGTAGCTTCCTCAACGTCGCTCAATCGCCAAGCCCCAGGCAAACTCCAGACCGAACTTCACGACCTTACCTCTTGTCTAATCCGTCCATATTTGTTTGCGGCCCCTGACTCCTGTCGTCGCCGTGGTGCGTTTCGAAACTAGTAACATTTCTATCCGCCAAGTCGTGCACAATGAATGTGAGCAGCAGCGATGCGACACACAGTCCGTCCCTCTTTATCCCGCCGAGGCTGACACATACCCCCCCGATAGCTTCTAGAATGGGCCTTCGGCAAGCGGATAACGCCAGCAGAGCGTCTACGAAAGAACCAACGCCTCCTAGATAAAGCAATACGTGAGCTCGACCAGCAGCGTGTTAAGCTCGAGAAGCAGGAGAAGACGCTGGTCAGCCAGATCAAGCAGAGTGCACAGAAGGGTCAGATGGGCGCGTGCAAGATACAGGCCAAAGATCTCGTCCGCACCCGCAGATATGTCGAGAAGTTTTACAGCATGCGCAGCCAGTTGCAGAAGATCTCGCTCCGATTACAGGTTTGTTACCCCGCAAGCAAGGACGAGAATCCCGGGAGGATAGCTGACTGTCGTGCCCATAGACATACCGGACAAACGAGCAGATGATGCAGGCCATGAAAGGCGCCACGATGGCACTAGGCAGCATGAACAAGACCATGAATCTCCCTTCTTTGCAGAGGATTGCCATGGAGTTTGAGCGGGAGAATGACCTGATGGAGCAGAGGCAGGAAATGATGGACGATGCCGTCGACGACGCCATGGACGTCGGTGAAGAAGAAGAGGGCGACGAGATTGTCGAGCAGGTTCTTGAAGAGATCGGAGTCGACCTTAACCAGGCTGTGAGTACCCTTACTTGTTTTCAAGTATACTTTATACGTTCTAACGTGTCACATCTAGTTCGGCGAGACCCCTAGTGGGCTACAGTCACATACTGTGCAAGAAGCCAAAGTTGCCCAAGCTGTAGGAGGTGGAGATCCAGGAGACGACGATTTACAAGCACGTTTGGATAGTCTGCGGAAGTGAGTGTTGTTATGATGAGCACCGCTGATCACGAACTTGCACGCTACGGGACTACAGGGGTTGCCTAGCTTATATGCGAGGATATGTGACGCATCCAGCCACTAATTACGGAATGAATGGGTGTCCCGACTGTGCATGGACTATTCTGTGTTTGCAAGGAGTTAATTTGGAGTTGTTCACTGGTCCATTCTGCTCTTCTGCATCGAGGCTGCGAAGTGCGGTCGTCAGAGGAGGAGTGCTCGCTAGCGACTTTGATGCAAGGAGTCATTGAATGCTGTGCTTACCCACCCTATCGACGTAGTCAGCTCAACCATCATTTATTTGTAGGCTCGAAAGCGTACAACACCGGCTCCCAGTAATTGACCATCCGGGTACATGTCGGGCAGTAAGTGGCTTTGTTCGTGAGAGAACAAACAGGACTCCGAGTTCTTCGCCAGCTATGGTTTGTATACGGCTCAGAGGCGAGGGTTCCGGATGACATTTTACAAGAAGACCTGCAGCCTGATTGGTGGTTTCACGTCCAAACATGTGCTATATCCTCTCCAGATCGCATCCTGTAGTTTCCAGTCTTTTGCAGTCTTTCACACAAACTTCAACAGCGACTAAGAGGGCTACCAGGGTCGTATCTTTCAACATGTTCAACGAAGCTTGAATAATACCAGGCTGCGAAGATATCCTGCAGGGAGGACTGCTCGACCGCCATGCCCAAGGGCTGATGGCGAGGCATCAAAATATGTACAAATAGAGAATCACGGCAACCAGTTGTGCGGTTAAGCAACATCGCTTTGATCCTGGTTCATGCCGGTTTCGAGAGCCGACGCATAACGGCGCTCGTCATCTCCGCTCCTCGCTCTGTTTCAACATCTTATTCCCTGGACATCTCCATCCATCTAACATCCTTCACACCCACAATAAGTCCTTCATTCCTCGCGCCAAGGTGAGGCGGGGAATACGAAAACGAAAGACAAAAGACAGCCAAGAGAATCTTATTTCCTCAGACCCCCGAATGGTCGAGGGGGTATCAAGTCATGGCAAGGTCAGGCCGTAAAAGGATGGTCGGTCTGGAACAGTTCTCCGTGTATCCAGTGACCTTCGCTGTATATGTAGACAGTTAAGGAAAAGCCGGTAGTGGTTTACCAAGTCGAAATATAAAGGAATGGTATGGCGAATGCGAGGAGACAAATCGTCGGTCACGATGCCAGCCCTGGCTAGCCAGGTCGAATGTTCGATGTCGGGGTGATTGTGGAGGGGTTTCTACAAGCTATGCAGAAGTATCGACCTGTGGAGTCTTGCAAGAAGGTGCTCAGGCAGAATATATGCCATGGGCCGGGCGTGAGTAGCATAGGTTTGGGGAACCAAGGAGATCTCAGTAGCCGAACGAGCTGTGGCTGCGATGAGCAGTTTGAAGGACTAAATCCATCATTAGCGATTTAACCACCAAGACGCCCTTACTGAACCGTAGAAGACTTACTGTGCAATGTGTTTAGCTGTCCAGCACGGTCCTCGCATGCTATTTGCACGCCACTGCCGTCGACAAAGTCCAACACGACGCTATTTGGGAGTTCCTGCACTTCCATCTCAGGGATGTACGGAGTACGAAAGTCACTCAGATGATATCTCTTGACCGCTCCTGCCTGAAGCTTGTTATCTCTTGTTACCCCTTGAACAGCGCTCAGAATGAGGAAGCCTTGGTTATCCAAGCACATGGTCCGGCGCTTCCAGAGCAATGTGTCCGGGAACTGGACATTCACGTCCCCGAGGTAGGTAGCAATAGATTGTTGATTGCTGTTACCGCGTGACGGGGGCGTTCGTTGTTCGTTTTGGTCCGCCACTGCAGCGTCGTCTTCTTCAGCAACGGTGGGCGAGATAGAAGGCGCCACGTTCTTCCGGCTGGAGCCGATCGTGTTGGATAGTCGGCGCATGAAGCGCGTAGCCCGGTTAGCACTCTTAGGGCCCGGACTGAGAGCGCCGCTCGAGCCGTTCGATCCAGGCCTAGAGTACTTGTCTCCAGATCCGTTGCCGTATCTGTCGTCGCTGTCGTACTCGCCGGTTGCTTCGGTCATCAACGACGGAGAGAGACCGCCTGTAAGCGGTGCTGCAGCCTGGAGAGCAGGACTCTTCGCATCGATAGAAGACCGCCGACTGTTGATACTTAGCCGTCGAGGGAAAATGGAGTTTTGATGTACTGATGGCGGTCGCGAGCCGGAACGTGAAGATGGAGTCGCAAGGGCCGGAGAGGCCAGATTACCCGAATTCTGGGGGGAGAGGAGACTGAGATTATCTGTTGAAGGAGAACGACCCCCAAGTAGAGAATCGCGACGGTCCTTGATAAAATCTTTGACGACTGTCAACGATGATCGTCTTCGAGGACGACCGGAAGGCTCCACCTTGCGCTCATCATCGGTAGTCTCGCCGTTCCGATCCTCAGATTGAGATCTTCGACCTTTCGACCAACGTCTTTGGAGCAACGAAAGCCTTCTTTCAGGCTGCGACTCCGAGACAGGTTCTACGACCGCCGGCGCAGGCTCAGGTGGTGTCTCGAAGTCTGGCCTCGGCGACGCACTGGGTTTCTGGTGATCTACCACCAAAGGTGACTGCTTCAAGTGCAACGGGCTATAATCACTGGGATCCGCTTTTGGCTCAGGGATCTTGGGGAATGGCTGTGCAGGATCTCGGATTATGCGTGCTGTGACCTGAATCGATTCTGGGCGTCCACGGGGCGCGCTCCCCGTCTCGAACATTGACAATCGACTGGCCATGGATCCTGACCGATCTCGGAGAGTCCTACCTGTCTCAGGTGAGGAGTCTCGAGACCCGGGGGGTGACGGTGACGTTCCCTGGAGAGCTGCAGAAGCGCGAGCCAGGACCGACGGCGATCTCGCCGGTTCGCCACGAGGGCTGGTTTTCCGTACCGAAAAGAAAGTCGAGGACGGCCTCTCCTTAGGAGGCACGGCATCGCTGCCACCCGCGGTTGATGATAGCTTCTCTAACGCCTTGATTCGCTGGGAGATGCTGGAACCGATCTTGCCTGATTTAGGACGCAAGTCAGCAGATGACGTTTGCTGTGTGATTTTGTGTAAGAATGCAGCACCGGAAGACACCGTCCGCGCCGAATTTGTCGTCACATCGGCTGGAGACAGCAGACTCCCTCGGATCGGATTGGAAACTGTTCGCACGACGTTCGGGGTATGGCGCCCAGTGTTATCCATGGAGGTAGCAGAAAGGCCGGTATTGGACCGTTTCGGAGACATGATGGGGAAGGCTGGCGTGATAGGAGATTTGGATACAGTCATAGGCTTTGCTTGTTCCAGGGTAGCGGATTGCAGTTCCTCCATCAAGTCATCGTCATCAGAGAGATCCGACTCGGTCTGAGTTCGGTACTTGTCCAAGTCGAGATCCGTACGGATTGGCTCAACGACGGCCCTTCGTTTCGACCTCCGGCTCTCGACCGAGGCTCTGCCGGTGTCTTCGGCACCAGACTCCTGTCCCGTACCCCTTTCATGCGCAATGGCCTCGTCTTCAGGATGCGGAGCCGCCGTGACGACGAAAGAGATGGGAGACCGGACCTTAGTTGGCGTGGTGGGAAGAGGTTTTTCGTCGTGTGCCGAGAATTTGGAAAGGGGAACTCTGAATTGAGGGGACTCCGGCGTTTCCCCTGATGCAGCAGGCGCATCTTTCGGTGTCCCTGCATCGTCCCCACTTGGTGCCAAACCTTCTGATGCATCGTCTCTCTCCGATGTTTTTGGTGCGGGTGTCGAGGCGAATTTGGAAATCGGCAAGGCCGCGCTTTGGTCAGGAATACCCTCATCCGACGCAGATTTCGCTACGAAATCTGGGCCATCATCGCTGAGAGCTTTGCTATCTTCTTCCTCCCCAATGACTCCCTCCCGTTCCAAAACATCCCCAGTCGCCTGAACTTCGTCCTCTGTAGAGGTCTGCTCGACGATCTGCGACGCTCGCTGGGGGTCCAATTCACCAACACTCTGACTCTTGATAGGCACTGGGTTGGTTGCGGTGCTGTCGTCCCTGTCGGTATCATCAGCGATCGGGGAGTCCTTCCGCAAATGGTCGGGTTGGAGAGTCTCGTCTGTCGATTCTGACAAGGAGGACGCCTTGGTCGAATCCCCGATGTCAGATAAAGCGCCAGTAGGCGAATCCAGGTGAAAGTCTGTCCGTGTGTCTATCGACGACTGGTCATTCGAGATGTCGATGCCAATAGCCGAGTCAGCATGTGACATATAAAGCTGTCCATCAGCATGACCTGCAGATTCAACTGCAGGCTCGTCTGGTTCTGCCGCTTGCTGAATGCCCTCTTCCTCGTGTTGACTGTCAGAAGCCAAACTGGGCGTAATAAGCTCGGATGGTTCCTCGATGTGTTGCTCTGTGTATATCGGCTGTGAGCTCAGCAACCTTTTCTTCTCTCTAAGCTTCATCGCCTTCATCAGACGAGCTTTTTCTGGAGTTATAAAGTTTTGTTTGGTGGGCGGTGGAGGCATGATGGGCATGTTTGACTTCAAGGCTGCTTCAGGTATTTCCCCACTGCTTGTATGCGGCCGTGTGAGCTCGGTCTCAAACCCAACCTGTTGGCTATCAGGAAGTGGACACGGGGTTTCTAACTGGGCCAATTCGGCGGTTTCTGCAGTTTCTGTATCCTCCTCCTTAATAGCAGATGGCTCGTCGCTCTCGGGGATCTTGTCCTGGGACTGTGACCTCTTTGAGCCCTTCGAGGACAGCTTGAATCCAGCGGGAATGGAAGATACAGGCCGGTAGGTAGCTGTGCCGGCAGATGTTCGCGGCCTGCCGCTTGTCTCGAGGGAAGGTCGCGGTCCAAGCTTCACTTTCTTTCCGTAACTGTAGAGGTCCGGTCGAGCTGATTGCGAGGAGTTGCGCCTTCCAGCATCGTCGAAAGACTTGGCTGGTGACGAGGGGCGCGGGGCACCGGTGAATGTTGGAGGATCGAATGTGCTGGCGAACCGGGACTCCTCCGGAGCTGCGGCAAGATCAGAATTAAGTGTGACGGTGGGTGGGGACAACGGTGAGGAATGGTTGACTGGAAGGCTGTTTCCCGGCCCTTGGGAGGACGTTGGTCGTTCCTCTTCTTTGACGGTAGACTGTCGCTTCCTTTCTCTTTCGCCTTCTTCCTCTTCTTCCGCGATTTCCATCAACCTTCTTCGACGGAGTGAGCTTGTTGAGGAAGAGGTGGATCCGGAGGCGGCGTGCAATGAGCAGGCAGCGGAGAGCTTCGTGTCTTTCAGCTCTTTCGGATTCGCAATGGAGAAGGCCGTGTCGTATGGCGACAATTGATCGCATAAAGAGTTGAAGTGCACTGTCACACGTGCTACATTCAAGGAAGTCAGTCAAGTGCTCCGAGATTTCTTACCTTCAGACCAGCCCCAAAGGCGGAGACTGGACATCGCACAGAGGCAGTGTGAAATTTGACGAACCTTGAACAAGCCGAGAGCAGTCCTCCGGCAGGTATTTGATAAGGACATTCCTCCGGCGATACCTCAAAAAACCGTACAGGGGAGAGTCATCCTCGTGCTGCGCAATAGCATTACGGATCTCGACAATTCCCCCGTTACCACGCCCAGACAGCTCCAACTCATCACGGCTGGCGTACTTCAGGAGGAACCTATTCCGGAAAATATAAGGTCAGCCTCTGCTCAAGCGAATCGAGATGAGATCCGCTTTATCTGATGCACGGAGACCGGTGCAGCGACAAAGAAGAGTACATCAACCAGGCAATTTCTTGACGAGGAAAGCCAGAAGAGGGCGAGGTATGGGTTGTGGAGGTAGCTCTGTATGGCAACAAAGCTGTGCGCAAGACAATTCACATACCATCCTCCTGGCTCTGCGATGGCAGCAGCGTGTGCTTCCCTGACCTTCGGATCGTCCAATCCATTCAGCGACATCGCCGTCTAACGACTCTGATCTGTGGTTTGCGATCGTCGGTCAAGTCTGGTTCATGGGTAAGGAGCCAGTGCGGTGGATAAAATAATAAGGGTCGCGCGGCTCGGGAGGGCGGGCTGAACCGGTGAAAGAAACGAGAGTTGGCCGGTTTCAGGGGTAAGGCTGAAGAAGGCTTAGGTCTGTCAGAATAGGCGCAACAGCAAAAGCGTCCGAATGATCGCCAGCAAGGACGGGCGCAATGGCAGGTAGATTACATGGGAAAAAGAAACCCAAGTTTTGTTATGATGTGGGAAAAGAGAGCGAAAAACAAGTTCACAGTGTTTTCGGCTTCGTCAAGCCACCAAAAAGGTGTCAAACCCGGTCTGAATGGGCGGAAACGAGGTCGAGCGAGTGGAAAAGGGGACTCGCCAGACACACGTCGTCCAAGGGCAAAATAAAGATTGCAGCAGACTGGGTCTGTGAGTATCGTGGTGGGGTACTAAGGTACTGTGTAAGGGTAGGTTCTACTGCACTAACGCTAGCGTCCAGCTACCCCTGACCTCAAAAAAGAAGTCCCCCTCGCCAACGTGGGGAAGAGGATCGCGTCCAGTGCTGAAGCGATACATAGGACGGGTCATCCGAAAAAGTACAGATCTAGTGAAAGACTGGCTCAATCCTGGATTAGGTGAAAGACAAATAGCAGAAATATTCACGTGTGGCTAATAAGGTATGTATGATTCTTTCTTTCCATCTTCTCTCCAGAGAGCTATCGAGTTCCGGGTTGGGCGGGCACCTGCTGAGTGCTGGAGACTTTATGCCGGTGCGCTTTGGGCTCTTCTCATGCCGTCCTAACACGGGTGGATGATGCCACAGAGGATATCTGGTTTACATATTGATACCGTCACACACATTAGCAAGGCCGATATAGAGTAGCAGCCATGTCTTCTGGATACCAAGGTAGAGACAGGAACAACTTATTACAGCAAGAGCCAGGGGGTTCGAGTTGGATATACGATGATCGACCTACCTAAAAACTACGAAACACGACTCATGTCGCGTTTCTCCATGCTGTCGCTCCCAATCTCTACTGAAGGCAAGGTTTCTACAGATCAGCACACGACTGCTCCACCGTTCCTTCAAGCCACAAAATGCAAGCCAACTTCCAAACGGATTCCAAGCTATCGCAGTACACGTGGATTGTGTTTCAACCCCGGAGAAACAGGTTGCCCGCTTTGACACATTTTTCTGTGCAAGCGTCATCTCTGTTTGCACTGACGCTCAAGCGAATAATCTGAGTAGCAGTCAGTAAGAGGGGGTCAATGGGCTCGGACACCCAGAGTCTCGATCGTCATTGGACCAGATCAAGACTAGGTACCTGCTGCATAGTAGCCAATTCATTCCCTCCCAACCCCACCTCCACAGTACTACACTGATCTCCCAAGCTGCACCATGCGGGTGATCAGATATCAGATGAAAAGAGGACGACTGCAGGTGAAGCGATAGCATCCGGCCGGCAGGACTTGCCATTTCCACCTTTCGCTCGAGACCGGTGTCAACGGTTTGCCCAGGCTGGCGCTATCCGAGTGTGCCGGACTGTCAAGCACCAGCAAGTCATCTTGAGATAAGCGTAAGACTTGTGGTTGACCGTCTTAGTAATTTGCACCGAGATATTCCCCAGGTTTGGTCTAGTAGAGCAACTCGTGAGATGAGATTCTGAAGCAGGGCTACCGAGCGATACAGTCAACGTATAAACATCTAACAAGAATATCGTCCTAGCACCCCGACAGAATCTGTGGTGGAAGCCATCATCCCATATCAACGGCAAAAGTTGGGTATCTTCTCCCCGTTCCGAAGCAAAGAACAAATAAGTGTGAGATCCGCTTCAGTCGCTATGCTTGCACCTGTCTCCCATTGATACCCATCCATAAGCCACCATAACCCATCCCAGACATATTGAACATACGTCTCTAAGCTAACGCACATTGCAAACCCCCCTTTCCCGAAACACTTTTCTCTTCCTAGCAACCCAGCACGTCATGAGAGCAGAGTAAAATAAGACTAGCGCAAGACGTGTAGACATTTACTCTCTTCGAATGAGAGAACCGGTAAGCCAGGTCCGCATTTGAGTACTTGCTTTCAGCAACGTAATCACATATGAAAAGCAAGGGGAAACAAAACAGAAAGCAGGGTTGCGAAAACGCTCCATAGCAAGCGATGGTGAACCGTCACAACCATCGTCAGAAGCCCTGCCCGTCCAGAACGCCAAACTGCTGCGGATCCGACGGATCCATAGCCATGTAGTCGAGCAAGTCCATACCGCCGACATGGACGCCTTCGGCCGTCATCGCGACGCTAGTGCTGTCAATGTTCTGGAAGAAGGCGGCCCCAGGCGGCAGGTACCACATCTCCGCGCCCGGGTTGTTCCAGTCGCCGTCGAACATCCCGTTGTCCTGGTTGTTGCTGTTGCCGGATATACCGTTGGCGCTGTTGTTATCGCCGGCCGGCGCGGGAGTAGAAGGCCCGAAGATCGAGGCTGATCCGGCAGGGTATGGAAAGGTGCCTGAGGCGAGATCAAAGGGTGTGGCTGATATGTTCACTCCTGGAGTGCTGGACCGTTCTACAAGCGCAAGATTAGCGATGCTCAAGAAGTCATAAGTATAAGAAGATGCTTACCAGGCCCATTGATCTTCGGCCACGGAGTATCCTGACCGTTCAGATGTAGCGATCCCTGGCCATTGGTGCCCAATCCGTTAGAGTTGTCGACAGCGTTAGGGCCTGGGCTTCGGCCATCGTTGGTGGAGAGCGGCGGCGGCGCGTGGATAAAGCGATTACGTAGACGACTCGTCAGCGATTCGAGCAAGTCGGCAAACCGTATGCCGAGGTGTACATCGTCGACAACGCAGTTCCGAAGAGCATCGACAGTCTTATCCATCAGCGAGATGCTCAGCTCAACATCCGATCTCGGTGCGCCGAGAGCGAATGTTTTCAGGAGAAACATGGCTCCGCTAATGATCCTGAAGTACGTCCTGACGGGCGCATGTTTCAAGTAGTCGCCAGGGAGCAGTCCTTCGACAACTGTACGAAGTAGGTTGCGACTACCGTTAACGACCTCTTTAACGTACTCTTGGTCCTCGGCACCAAAGCCACCCAACTGACCGAGCGGGAGCTTGCCGTAATAGTTCTGCGTCTGTGGAGATAGTTGCGGTGCCGAATTGCCTGATACACTCCCGGATGGAGCCGTGCCACCGCCAGCATTGTTAGTGCATCTCTCGACGACGGCCTGGAGGGACAGCGAGTTGATATAGATCCGCACATATTCATACTCGATAGTGAGTATGTGTCGGATGTATGGGGGTAGTCTGAAAAGCTCGAATTCCCTGTACCAATTCCTCAGCAATGGCTGGAACTCTTTGAGCAGCCCGGTGTAGTTGCCCGTCGAAATGATCTCTGTGGTGTGTTTTCTGGAGCGGAAAAGCTTCTCATTTCCAGCGTGCATGAGGTTACTGATACCAGCCCAGCAGTGGATGATCTGGTCATCCAGTTCGAGGTCTGGTATGTAGTTAAACGCGTTGGAAAGCGAGGAAGGGTTGGTGCCAGGGGTTGTACCCTCGCCAGTGTGGGGTCGCCTTCGGCCTACAACGGCGAGAATCGATTTGCGAAGGTTCTCGGGAACCATGTTGGTCCAGCCAAGTCGGCCGGCCAGCTGAGAAAGGTAAATCAAGAGGAGGCGCTTGATGCGAAATGCGCGAAGGCGATAAGTCTCTTCCTCGTACTCAGGTCTCGTGATCGTGCCGGCGCTCAGCATCTCATCAATCTCATCGAATACGCCGAGCTCGTATGCTAGACCCATACCTGTGCTCAACAACATCCAGCACATTCGGTCGCTCCGCCACGCCGGTTCCAGCCAGCTCTCGATCCTTTTCCCGCCCACAGCAGGGCGCTGGTTACCGTCTTCGTCGACAGTTCCATCACGACTGTCGTATGATGGTAGCAATAGCTCGTCGATGGCTTCACTAGGCGGGAAATGCAAGGCGCGGGGGTGCCACTCAGTGAGAATCATCAAGGATTCAATGGTGCCTAGCGTCCGTAGACTACCGCGTCGCAGGCCTCGCCACGGAGCCGTGCTGGAGTTCTGTGCTTCCTCGGCCCCCGAGCCACAGAAGCCGCCACCAAACGCTTCCTGGCCCCAAACTACCCGTTCGATCATTCCGCGGAGGTAAGTCCAGAGCTGTTCGTGAATGGCGTGTGATCGACAATGACCTCCGGGCCCCGGCATACGACGGTATCTTGAGGCGATAGTCAAGAGCGTGACCGTCAGGATAGGTTCCTCCGTAAGAAGAGTTAGGTGAGAGGCAGGGTTGCGGAACGTTGGCGGAGATATTGGTGTCAGGGGTGATAGATAGGCGTAATAGCTAAGAACAGGTCAGTACGGAACACTTGAAGCTCGAACCAGGGTCCTGGTGAGAGACGTACTAGTCGATGTAGTCGATGGCCTCGGCAGCAGTGAACCACCCGGCTCGAACAAAACGGAACCTCGTCCAGGCCTTCAAGGCCTCCGCATACCCAGGTTCTGCCGAAGGGTCCCGGTCATGCTTCGTCAACTCTGGGTCGATAGCCTGGCCCATATCAGCGACTTCCTGTCGCAAGGCCTGAATGTCGTCATAGCCCGAGGCAGTTCCATGCGACTGCCTGTGGGCACCAGAGCCGTGACGGGCATGAAGCGAGTTGCTTGGCTGTGAAGAAATGCCCATCTGCTGACGAACATTCTCGTGCTTAACAGTAGGACGGCTGCGGTAGTCTCTGATATCAGCATGTTGTTGCGCGTCGTGGTACGATTGACCATAGCCATCGGCGACTGACTTATCAGTAGCTGCTTTGTAAAGCAGATCCAGAGCGTCATGAGGTCCGTAGACCTCGGTGCGCATCACGTGCTTGGCCTCGAGGTTCTCCAGTGGCTGGTTCGGCTCGGCGTTACCAAACTCGCTATTGCTGCGTCGGTGTCCGTCTATACTGCCGACAGACGAGTGGTGACCTTCCGGGTCCCCTGGGCGCCTCAGCGGCTGAGAACGTCCGCGTGTACCTCCGGGAGTGAGGGGCACATCGCTATACAATCTCCGGTCGATCCTTGGGGGCGGCGGGGAGGCGTCACCGGCTATACGCTTGCGCCCGTTGCGGATAATGTAGTCGTCGGTCCCAGCATCATCGAGTAGCGACTCGGTGGTATCATCGTCGTGCTTGCGCTTGCGGCGCGTAGCGCTAAAGTAGCATTCCTTGGATTCGCGGCGACAGCGTACACAGGGAGGATCGTGCGGGTTATCGACTGAGCCGAGGTCGCAGCGAACCTTGCGGCGGCGACAGGGTATGCATGCTTGATAGACGCGTTTGTGCTGGGGCTGTGACGGATGCTGCGACGTCGTTGGTGTAGAGCCGGCCGGGTTGTGGAAGTGCGACGGCGTCTGCGAGCCGCCGGCGTTGAGGGGCGACAGAGGCGAGGCGCCGACAGCCGATGGGGGTGCAGAGCCGTGCTGAGCCATAACTAAGATCGGCCGATAGAATAAATGCGACAGATCATGCTAGCCAGCACCGAATACTCGGGTGAGACCTTCCCGTCGTTGGATTGCCGGCGCTGTTGTTGCGGTCGGCTTGTCGCGGTTTGCGGTGGTTGAAGGTGTGTAAGATCTGGGGTTTTGAGGGGCAAAAGCGGTCTGCCTGTTTGTATGTGGATTAAAGCTGACAAGACACCTGCGGGGTCGGGCCGTCAATCAAAGTCGTGTGTACATCAAACCCTGGATTCTAGTGTAAGGTAGGTATAGATAGCCACAGCATTTAGCGGTCGTGTAGTAGTCTAATCTTCAGCTCTCTTGTCGTGTGAATCGTCTTTTCGTGCGATCGTCTCGTCGTATAGGAATTCCCTTATCTGTTTGTGCTTTCCGATCAATTGAGCTTGTAGTTGCGCACTAACATGCGTAATTCTACCACATGTGTACAATGCTCTTCCTGCCTCGAACTGGAGAAGAGACTGGAACCGAACCTGGAATTGCTCGTTATCGACGGTCCAGTATGCGTACACGTATGTTGAACAAAGCAGCCACAGCCAAGCTCGGGGTTATTGCGGGGAGGTTCCCACACGTTCGTTGGGTTAGGTAGGTAAGGTAAGGTTAGGTAGCTGATATCAAGGTGGAAGACTGGACCGGTCTGTGGATGGAAGGGTAGAGGTGGAGGAAATTCAAGGTTAGAAGCGGGTTGTCGCGGGTTTTGAGCTTGCTGGCGGGACCTGGTGGGGTCTCCTCAAGAGCTTCTGTTTAGGGTAGGCACGATCAGCTAATACGGGGAAACATGATCGATTATGTCAAGCTGGAGGGGTGAGAAAGAATCGACAAGCACGGACAAGGAAAGGATGAAAAGAGCAGCACGGCGTCTGGGGCTGTGCTCTGAGCGAGTTGTTCATATTATCGCTAGGAAGGCGACCGATGCTTCGCTAATTGGCTGGATTTGGGGTTTCCCACCGTGATGGGCAGAGCTCAACACACAAGGCTTCCACACGTTCCAGGTCAGGGGTACAAGTCGAGGCGCCAGTCCGACCATCCCGCATCTCGTCAAGGTCACGTTGAGGGGGAAAAATTCCGCTACTCGTCACGTTCACAACCCTCGTCAAGGTCAATATAGCCTACGTACTATGGTAATGTACTGTCCGTAACCAAGGGGTGTATCGTCCAAGGCGGTTAGCGGTGAGAGAAAGCACCCCGTGACTCTGAGCACCAACCACCGTTAACAAGCTTCTGGGATATCCGTACGCATCCTTGTGGCCCAAGCTGAATGCCTGGTACTTCCGGGTAACAATATGGGTACCTTGAGGCGGCAAGGAGCTTATGCCAATGCATGGACGTTCTCTGATCTCGGCAATTTTCACGTTTGTATATGCGAGCAATGTGTGCCCTGTATGATCCTCTGTGTTCGAGAAGCGACCGCGGCAAATCAGCAAAAAGGAATCAACCAGACTCCAGAAGCACGTAATAGCAGATTTTCCCGCGTTTAGACGCCAATACACCGGCCTAATGCGAGCAATGGACCCCCTCGTGCGCCATTATGCAGCCAACAACCAAATAACCGTCGCCTAGTTGATAAGACCAAGACGAGTCTGCGCGTGTAAGTGTATGCAATTAGCGACGCACACCGACTAAATCCTCTGCAGGGCACATAAAGCTGTGGTGGCACTCACCAGAAGCTCCCACAGCTGGGTAAGCGTATCATCCGGGAGGGTGTACAAGTCGACACTGAACTCTCCAGCTAGATAGAGATAAACGGTTAGCTCAAGAACCAGAACGCGTTGGCAGCACGAGAACGATGGTTGGCTTAAACACGGGAGCACAGGCTAGGGTTCCCAAAACCAAGTTACCAACGATGTCATCGCCAGCCATCTCTCCGCTCAAAGTCGGAATGCGGTGCATAGAGCGACCAGAAAAGGCTTCTTTACCATCAATGTTGTTCGAGACGAAAGAATTGTCAGACTTTCCGTCGTGGATCATCTGGATTATCTGGAGGAGATCATCTTCCTCGCACTGTGGCAGGGCGTCGGCCATCTTCTCAATGTCATACACCCGCTTCTTATTCTTTGGGCCGGCATCGGCCTTCTTGGTCTTGCGCTCCTCATCGGTCGGGACAGGGCCGGTTTCGCGCAGGATAGCCTGCAGGGCCATGGACGGGTTCTTGAAGTTCACCTTGTGGACATTCTCGTATGTTGGTTTGGCGAAGTTGAGGTCATGAGGGATAGTCGTCTTGCCGCCCTTCTCCGTAGTATACATGTCGATGGTCATCTCGAACTCTCCCCAACCCTCGTTGGTGCACTTGAACGGCGGCTCCGTGTATGCTGTCAGTAAGTCAGCAAGGTACAGAGAGAGCAAACTCGAGGGCGGCAATACGGACTCTGGGTTGGTTGTTCAAAAGACGGGTGTAGATTGTAGACGACTTTGGTGAAGCAAGTGGCAGGGTGCTCCTTGCCATCTTGGTCGAGGAGGTAAATCTCGATGGTCCACTCCTTCATCGGGAAGCCCTCCATCTGAGCAGGCTTATCACTATATGGGACTGTCAGTTCAATTCACTCGCCACAGCTACAGAAGCCCTGGACAAGGGAGAGATTCCGCGCCAGGAGCAAATCGGCGCGGGTCGCCCTAGGGGATTGAAGCTCGACGGAGAGGGGTCTCCACGTACATATTGTGCTGCTCCGTCACCACCTTGATCTTACGCTGCGCGGCCAGGTATGTCAGCAACGGTCCCGGATCTGGAATATTTCGCGCCTCGAATGAAGCACTGGTACGCGACAGAGCTGGACTAGACTTGCCTCGATCACAACCATTATGACGTCGGTTTCGAATTAGTGCTGTCAGGAGAGGGGTCGCCTTTGTCGGTGGAGTTGTGGGCAACACTGAAGTTCGGAAACTGAGCCAGAGAAGCTGCGCGTCTTTGGGGTTGCCAGTGATGTAAATCGAGAGGGGCAGATGTCTTAAATAGTCAAGCAAAGGTAACGCGACGATCGGTGATAGATTTCTTCGAAATTCAAGGAGGGGGTTTGTCGATTCGGAGATTTGTCCGTCCAAGAAGGGAAGATTTGCAGTGACAAGCCTTTGGAATACCCTATAACGGTTGGTACTGGGGTTGAGGAGCGCAATTGGAATCGTGACAGAAGAGGTTGGGTTTATGGAGGTCGGTTGCACATACCTTGGCTTGGTGGGCTTGCGCGACGGGAGCTTGCATCAGCGGCCCAGCCTTGTCTTGGCGCCTGTGGTAGGCTGTGGGGCTGTAAAGCGACCTCTCAGTCGTGCACGGGCTCAAAGACGGTACACGGTACGTATGGCTCTGCTACATTAGCGTCTTCGGGCCGGAAATGTGGAGGACTGAGTTCGGTGTACTTGGTGATAGCGTCTTCTTTGTAAGGTGACCCTTTCGGCGAGATCTTGATTAATGTAGTGATACTAGAACAGATGGTCACCTGTCTCATTTTATCGGATCTAGCGAGTTGCCAGTACGAAAGGCCACTTCTATACTGGCCGTCATGGCATGTTGGCGTCTATGACAAGGTTTGCTGACCTCGGAGTCTATGCAGATGATAATCGGCGTCTTACTGAACAATGTGGTCAGGAAACACTTGGCAAGCTTTGTTATCACCGATTGTCCTCTAGGAACTCACAAGCATACCTCAAGCTCTTTTTAGGGGGAATACTGATCTGTAGTCTATTGCTTGCGCAAACTTATTTGGGGTGATCCAACTTATTGAACGAGATTTCCTCTAGCCAGCGCTCCTTGAGAATGCTCGCCTGCTCCGTCTTCGTCCCAGAAGCCATGCCACCTGACACAGACACCATGGGACAGAGCCAGGATCACGGCCACGCCAGAAGCGTCTTGATCTCGATGCAAAGGGGTGATCCGGTCTCCAAAAGACTTAGAGTCATGAACAACAGCAGGGTAAGTATAACACTTTGGGGTATGATTGCGGGCTGCACAGTGTCTGGTGCTAAGGGGTGGGATATGTACTGCGGCACAGCAATATCGCGAAAATACCGTGGTCGACTTTGCTCCTAAGGCTATAATTCAGCTTAGGAAGTCTCCTCCTTCTTCTCCTCCGTGGCCTCCTCCTTTTTCTCCTCGGCGGAGGCAGCAGGGGCAGCGCTGGCACCGCTAAAGAGTGCCTCATTGTCCTTCTGAGCCTTGATAAATGCGTCCTTGAAGAGGTTGGCGTCTAGGCGACGTTAGTATCAAATCGCTTACCAAAACTAGACCAGGAAAACCTACTCTCGGAGTTAGCGAATCGGATGGCCAGGGTCACAGCCTCAGGCTCGCCCTCGCTAACATCAGCGGCAGCATTCCAGACCCAGCTGCGGTCAGAGCCGACGTTGGGAGAAAGCTTCATCTCGGGAACAACTGTGATCGTCCGTTAGCAATGACCTTTGCACGACGTGCTAATGGCAGTCGACATACTGTAATGGTTGGCGCAAACTTTGAGTGTCTTGTCGCGGCGCATGACCAGGCGTGTCTTGCCGTTCTCCTTGTGCTTCAGCAGGCGGACGTCGCCAGTGCCGCGCTCCTTCCACTCGTTCGAGTCCCTGACGAACTTGAACAGCTTGGCGCGCATCTTGAAGAGCTGCTCCTCGGACTCCTCGTTGGTCTTCACCTCGACCTTTTCGGTCAGGCGGATGACCGGCTCGAAGTGGACGTCCTCGGACTCCGGAGCTTCGTCCTACAGCACGGATGGTCAGGTAAGTCACAAAACATCTAGACCTCGAGCGGCAATGTGCATGCTTACCTCATCGTCCCCCTTCGCGGCGGAAGCAGCTTCACGCTGTGCCTTAGCACTTCCGGAGTTGTCGCCACGGTCCTCATCATCATCCTTCTTCTCCTTCTTGGCACCTCCACCGAACATGGAGAAGACCGACGAAGAAGTGAGCGCAGGCTTGTTCTCAGCCTCAGTAGTCTGCGACATTGCGAAAGCCATGTTAGCTTCTGGACGTTTTAGAGATGTTATCGTCAGGAAAGTCCGAAAGGAAGCGCAATGTGGACCGAGCCGAGCTCTGTAGCTCCAACAGGACGCATTGTGTACCCCCGGCGGTGAAATGGTTGTCCAGTCTTCGAAATACAAAATGTGGCCACTCCAAGCTACTGACCTCCTTTGATGGCTCCTGAGCCTTGACCTCCTCGGTTGGCTTGTCGGTGTTATCGGTGGAAGACATTTTTGCAAAGTCTCGGAAACGTAGTTGACGGAAAGGTCAGAGAGTTCAGGATCTGGGTATATTTCAACTCGTCAGCTTCATGTCCGTGGAGTATGCCATCACCGCCAGACTGGCAAGGAGACAAAGGCGCCGCCTGCAGTGATCGACCACTAAAGCTCGGAGAAGCCCTCTTGGGAATGACCACATACCTTGAACTAGAATGATGGTCTAGCAAAACTGTAAAGAAATCGAATTAGACGGCGAGATCAGACGCAACTTTAAATTGCCCTGTTTTGTTTGTTGTACGGTCGAAAGTCGATTGTGATGGACGGGACAAAGGTGGGGGGGCAACAATGTGCCCCTCTTCAAAATCTACACGGCCTGAAAGTTTAGCGGCCTTGGTGGGAAGCTTGGGCATCTGCATGTAGCTTCTCAGTAATTTTGGCAGGGGAATACATCTGTCTACCCCCTTGTGCAACGGTACCCAGCTTTAGCTCCAATAATCCTTCTTGCCCTGAATCACCGCCCACCTAGCTCAAGCGATTTGGTCTGCGCCCAAAAGGGGCTTCCACCATGGCATCCGTTCCAGACCGATGGGGCGGTTATGGCATACCTCTGAGACATGGGGGCAGAGAGGGACAGCATCGCTCTCAATAATAGTCTATATTTTCGACTTATAGGTTCAAGCAGCAAAGCCAGCCAGTCACAGAACGTCCATGAACTCCTACCAACATCCTCAAGGAGGCACAAGCACAGCAAAACATGCCTACATATCGTGTTCCCTGTAGTAGTTCAGCTACTTGCGACACCAGCTACCTCTATTGCAAATGCAGACAACGTGTGACGAAGTGAAGAGCACATAAGAATGCCATCGGACGGAATCATAACAGATCAGGTCCATGGAGGATCTGGAAGACAAGCAGAGACAAAAAGCACCAAACTCCAGTCTGCCCTCTCCTGTTTCTGAAGGTTGGGCCATACCACAGTGTACCTGAATTGCAAAGGAAAGAAAGTCACTCGCAGTCCTCCCGGTCCATCCCTACAGTCATGTCATTAGAAGCAAGATCAAGAGAATACCCTAGCCGCCAACTACCAGCTTCCACCTGCCGCCGGCCTTCGGTGCTTCGCCTTGGGAAGAGGCGCACTTCTTAAGACACCGGCGTGTCTTTCGCTTACTGCCGGAACAACCGCATTCCTCCTTCGGTTGGATTTCTTCGCCAGTCGACTTTATGCTTCGCATCAAGTTCTCGTGCTTCTTCTTGAGAAACTCCGCAGCCTTCCTCTCATACCTGGCGTGCTCCTCCGTCTTGCCACGGATCTTCAGCGACCACAGCTTGGACGCGATTTGGGCCTTGAGGATAGTTAGCTCTATGTCAGCCTTTGCAACAGCGATTCGGTCCGCTATCTGTTGCCGTGTCTGTTGGATAGCCTTGGCTCCGTGCTTGGGATGCAATGATTCCAGGACATCCTCCACAGCTCGTTGAGAGTAGCTTTGCGCGGCATGACCTGCGCCTGCAAGCCTGCCAGCCGCTGCGAGAATGGTACGATCAACAGCCCGCACACCATCCTCGATGGAAGTGGCTACCTTCGCGACAGAATCCGCAGCCGATTGCGCCGCCTCCGCACCTGAGTGTATTACCGTTTCCCCAGTGTGCATGGCTTTGTCACAAAATCCGAGGACGAGATGTGCCGCAGCTTCAAGAGCTTCAATGACGGCAGAACTGCCAAAATCCACTTCAAAAGTCTCGTGGATCTTGGGCTTCCTTGTGGTGACAACAGAGACATTCAGCACACCATAGACATCCTTCTTGTTCAGTTCGACTACGATTCCCTCATCGACAGATGAGAGTTTGGCCTTGATAGGCTCCTCGCCACGGTACACATCGATGTCGATGGCGCCCTTGGCAAGCCAGCCAGACTTCTTCGAAGTAGGTATCCGGACAAGAATCTCGTTGCTGCCGTAACGCTCCACGGAGCACACAGTGCTTGTCGTCTCCGGCTCATGGACAGTGGCAGTCGATGCCTTATCCGAGAGTAACCCAGCGAAAGACAGCGCGGACGCCAGGGGACTAACCGACGCTTCCGCCCGCTGAATATTCACCGTCTTTGTCGACGTCACATTTATTATGACAGTTGTCGTAGCAGTTGAAACTGGCGCCGTGGAAAGGACTGAGGGAACAGAGGACACGGCAGTAGTGGACACCGCAGAGCGTTCCCTGGATAGGAGACTGCTTGATTGTAGCCAAGTTGCAATGAATGTGGCAAAGATACCGCCAAGAATGGTCATGGCCAGTGACCGTAAGTTTTGACGGTTGTGCTGGATATACTCTGTTGCCCATTCTTTCAGTGGATGTGTTGAGGAGAATAGCACTTTCTCTTCTTCCTCCGTATCCTCCTCCAGGGGAGGTCTTGAGTTGGGGGATATGGTATCCGTCTCGCCTTGGGATTCCTCAGCGGGCTCAAACAGACCAGTCAGGTATGCCAGGTTCCGATTCATCTGCCGGGCGTCGATATTGAGGAAGGACGTCAGGTCTATCGGTAGGCGCTGGGGTAAAATCGGCCTGTCCGGGTCTCGAGATTCGAGGCAAAGGTGGACGGCATGCTGGTCAACAAAGTCTCTCCACCGGCCGCTTGGAGGCTTGGTGAAGGTCTGGTTATTGCAGATGAAGATGGAGGGCACGCCGTGGCGAGACATGAACTCCCACGCCACGTCTCGTGTCCGCTCAGCATCCTCATCATCGTTCTCAGTGCAGAAGAAGATGGCGACATGCGGAAGTGTCCACTTTGGCTGGATGATTGAGCCGCTTGGCGAAAAGAGAGATTTGTATGTCTTGTCCTGGTCGATTGTGACGCAGTAGACAGTATCTCCCGGGAAAGACCCACCGTCTATTACCATCTCTTCGGCATGTGTGCAGTGCTCGACGCGGATCTGATATCCGGAGCTCTCCATCAGCTCGATCTCCGGTACCTTCGCCGAGCCGAAGGAGGAGATAGGGACGATGTTATACACAGCATCGGAGTTCCGCTGGCCAGCTTTACCGGTCTCCTTGGTGGAGCCAGAGGTCCAGATGGCCGATGACAGCTTGTAGACGATATCTTTGAGAGCTGCAGGGCTGCCGGTATACATTACTCGGAGAGGCTTGCGAGTGGAAAGGCAGGCTTGTGACATAGTCTGCCGGATGGTGCCTACCAAGCGCTTTGGGGCCTCCTTCAGCTCAAGGCTATTTGCAAGGCTGGCCGTCTCCTCCTCATCAAACTCTCTGATGGTGTGCTTGACAGAGATCTTCTCGACGAAGACATGTCCGTCCTTGTCTGCGTCCGCCTCGAGGAACTCGATAGACTGTGGAAGCATACTTGCGTCGGGCGTGGGCTTGAACTGTAGGCTGCTAGAAGGTATGTGTGTTGACGGATTCTGCAAAACCTGATCTGCATATCTGATAGAGGAAGCCGAGGAGTGGTGATCTTCCGACTCGTCTTCCTCGTCCGTATCCGTTCGGTAGTCATTTGTAGAGCCGTTGAGGCTGTGGACATCGTCCGTTCGAGGATAATCGAGCGAACTGATGGATTCGGAGATCTGGCCGTCTTGGCTCTCGCCGTCGGTGCTGTTGATCAGCTCGTAGGCCGATTCGGCCAGGTTGCTTTCGTCTGACATGGCTGGCAGACTAGTGATGTCGGGCGAACTATCGGACACCCAGTTGGCGAGTTGCTGACTACCCTGGGGCTTGGGAAAGCGTAAGGAATGAACAGACTCCGAGGTGCTTGCGTCAAGTTGCACGGGAGGTTGTTCTTGCTGTCGGGGCTGCCGGGATGATGGTAGATCGGCGGGCTGCTGTTCCATTACGAGGCGAAGTTGTCAGCCTGAAGTGCCTTGAGCAATGCCTCGAAGTACCATATATGATAGTACCTCAGCGAAGCAGTTACGATGAGGTATCGAAGGAGAATATGAATAGCACAGAGAGTTGTAAATGTCAAGAACTCGTGGAAAGCCGAGACGTCAGGGCACAAGAGGTTAGGTAGGTAGCTGACTGGCAGAACGTCAAGGCTGCGGGGCTATCTGTCTGGAACCAGGGTGAGGAACACTTGGTCCCAGTCAAATGCGGAGGGGGTACGATTCCACTGAGGAAAAGAAGATGCATACATTAACAAAGAGTGAATCTGTTTCTAAATACCTGTGCCAGGTTCAAGTTCGGGCGAATCTCTGGTGTTGCCTGTTATTCACGACCCGGGGCTGCCTTACATCTGCTAGTGGTGGAAAGGTGGGGAAGCAGCGCTGTGGTGACCCAGGCTCGGTGCCAGGTCGGACCTTATCGGCGAATCCAGTTATCGTATGTGGTGTATCTCTCGGTCCGCCGAGTGTGTAGGTGTTTGCTGCTCAGTTATTGTGGTATGAGGCCGAGGGGTATCCAGTTCGCTGTGGTTCTGGAAATAGAAATTGGGCAGGATACAGCTATCACCATGTAAGGATGTGGAGGTTAGGTTGGTTGAGATGCCCTGCTCACGGTTGATGGTTGGGATCGGCAAGGAAAGGGAAACGCAGCACAGCAAGTGCCCCCTTTGATGATGAGTCTGACCACTTAGCGGTGCCCATCGAGGTTACGCAGCTGCAGCCTGGCAACCTTACGGAGGAGTTACGTGGAGGGGTCGAACCTAAAAGGAGCTGAGAGCTGTTTCGAGCGTCGATTACGGCCCAGGTGACCTGCTCCTCTTATCTTTGTGAGCAGCTGTTGTAAGTCGCGTCTTTAGGTTATCGCTTACCGTGTTAATGGAGGGGTATGCTTAGGTACCTCTTTGGCGTTCAACGGCAGTGGCGGTACTTACTTCGTCACCGAAGTGGGGCGCGCTCCAAGTGCTTGCATGCGTCCCTTACCGAAAAGGGGATAAAGAGCCCGGAGATCGCTCCTTCCTTTCGTTACGTCCATCCGGAACGCCATTCGACGTGAACAACTCTTTAATACCTAGCAACAACCATACTTACCTAGTCGTCAGTCGTCTGTATTGTGCAAGGAGCAGCTCTTGGAATGGCGAGCAATCTGAAGTGTCCCAATTAGGTAGGCGGGAGGATCCCTGAGCTTTCCATGCAAGTGGCCATGGCTCCAGCAACTCAACATCCTCGCTCCAATGAACGCTCCACACACCGTCACGCATACAAGGACGATTCTCACGAAACTCGTCGACTGTAGGTAAGGCATTTTCATCAGCTGGATTTGAAGTCTTGGTTTAGAGTTAGTTCGAGCAGAAGACTGCATCAGCAGTCGAAGCCACGCCGAGCTCTGCTTAGGCACCTCTGAGATATGAGATAGTGGAATCTCACAGTTCACTTTGTAGTATTGTTCAACGGTCATAACCGCATGATTACACTTTCAGCATACAAATCTCGCCACTTTTGAAGTAGTCGAAGGCCAGTGTGCAGTCAGAAGGATATGCCCCTTTTCATTAGAACTAATATCCTACAAATATCATCGTCCAACTCCTTGAAGCTCAAGCTAGCCACCCCTATAGCTGGTCGTACCGACGACCTCATCATCATTGTGAGATTCAACGCAAGCCACCCCAAAATGCCGCCCAGGGAGACATGACACTGGTGCGCAAGCAGCAAGACAAAACCGAGACCGAAACCGAAACCATGACAAATGAGACGTTAAAACTCCGCCCGTCAGTGACAGTCCTTTGACATGTAAATGAGTCGAGAAGCACTCAGTCGAAATGTGCTTATCCTCGAGACGCTCTCCGCTGGCGATATAGCGTTCCTTCAGCGAATGTCGTAGCATTACAGGATGCTGTGCTGCTGTAGAAGACGCTTCATAGCGGCGGTACTAAAGTCATCGTCCTCAGGGATATGCTCGATCAACCCTGTCAGGTTCGCAAACAGGTCTCCTTGATTCCTGTACGCTAGAATAGCTGGCACAGCGGCAGGGTCGAACTCGATTTCCTCGTAGTGAACCTTGACAAAATGCACTGTTGGGTGTGTTGCGACAAGGCTCAAGAGGGCCGACTCAACCATTGCTGACACTTCGCACTGTTCACCACGTCAGTTTCACGTGAAGAGGGCGATTGACAAATGAGCCCAACTCACCTCATTATCATAGACAAACACAGCAACTACCGTCTCCCTCCCCACTTTCTCAATGGCGTCCAGATAGCCCAGGGCATCGACCTGGTCTAGCCGGCCATATATCCTCACGCTCGGGCTGGTCCTCCGGTTCCGGATGGTGCCCTTCGCCGCCTCGCTCTCCAGCTCCCTCCGCCGGCTCTCCCGCCACTGCTCCAGGAAGGCCTCCTCGTCCGGATCCTCGGTCCCGCTGCCGTCGCTGTCGAGGTCGCTGCTCCGGCCCAGCGATTTCGCCTCGTTGACGCCAAAGACGCTCTGGCGGGCGGCGCGGACCCTATCCTTCCACTTGCTCCGCCTTGCGTTCTCGTAGGCTCTCGCGTCGGCGATGACGCCCTTGACTCCCGTCGTGCGGCCGGCATCGAATGACGCTGGCGGTAGCTTGATATCGACCACACCGGGAGCGCTGTCAAATGTAGGCATACGCATGGCTGCGTCGATCTGGCGGGCTCGATAGCGGTCTTCTTCGTCACCGCTGCTGTGATAGGCAGCGTCGTCACGATCTTCAGGATGGGTTCGGCTATGGTTGTCTTGGTTCCTGGCAAATAAGTTTGCAAATTCCTCCTGGGCCGGCGTTTGGTTGGACATTGTAGAAAAGGAGGGAGAAGGAGGCCCCACAGAAAGGGTGCCGCCTTGGTATTATAGACGTTGTAGCTTAGAGAGCAAAGATAGTATGGTACAGTAATGGCACCACCTTGTAATCGACGGTTCTTCCGAGTGGACGGGTATGTGGAGGTGGCGCTTTGTCAAACTGGTGTGATGCGTGAGGAGAGGCGGCTAAGAGAGAATTACGCTGACGTGCCTCGACCCCTGGTTGGTCAATGGCCTGCGGACAGAGCGATGGTAGTCGAGGACCCGACCAGTTACCAGATCTCCTGATGCGCAGGGAGTGAGCAGAAAGCCGGAAGCACACTAGAAGGCGGGAAAGAAGGTGGTAGTCGGCAACGCCTCACAGCTTCCAGAAGGAAAATCCGTCAGCGCCTGGACCCCTGAGATGCGTCAGATCCGTGTTTCAAGAAAGGAGGGTATGCGCTACCCAAAGGACCGGAAGACTAGACGTGTGGCAAGATACGGCAGACAAAGTGCTTCTGCAAAGGCGCGCGATCCAGCCGGATCTGATGGACAATGCCTTTCCACGCAAGGAGGTCAAAGCGGACAGCAAAGTACGTGTAATATAAACACGAAACTGATCAGCAAATGCTTAAGAGACAAGAAAAGAACGGAGGGGCGCGAGCCCAGAGAAAAGATTGGTGTTGTGAGCGCAGATCTCTCCGTTCTGGACGTCGCGTGGCCGACAGGGATCAGAATGGGCAGGCATGCGCTAGCAGGGACCAGGTCTAATGCCGGTCCGAAGGAGCACTTTCAGCACAGTACATCTTACACCGTTAACCCAACACCCAACTCATAGGAGCACCACGACAAACGGTTTGGCTGTCGTGAATTGGGAAGTAATTGTTACCCCTAGGGGATCTCCAGCCCTCATGCTCCTATTCTGCCTTACAATCGACAAGCACGGATCTGGACTTTGCCGGCACTTTGGCCCTAGGCTAGATACTTCGAACGCTAAACGACAGACGCGTGCTCGGAGAAATGGAGTCCTCGACCAGGGAGCGAAGGACACTAGAGTCTACCGTGGCATATGCCGCGCAAGACCCTGCAGACCTCCCTAGGCTCTGAAGGAGGTGAATCGGAGTGCCCGGGCTATACCTAGTCCTCAAGCAGTGATACGAAGTGGCCCTGCCTGTCCTCGTCTACTGCGTACAGTGGGATAACGTCCAGGTGCCCTGCTACAAGTTTATCCTGTAGCTGCCTGCTACCTGGTCACCTTTCTTCAGAGGACAGATAATCGTAACTCTCTTGCGGCTTTAGGAAAGGGTTACTGGCAGCATTAAGGACATTTTAGGCACTGTCTGAGATGTCGATACACTGCGTGTTTCACATCCGCGTTTCATGCATTTTAACAGCATGGAATCCCGACCAAGGGGTGGGGTGCACCCAACAAGGCAAATCATCGACATCTTCCAGAAGCTTTCCATATCTGGAGCCCACACCTTTGTGCTCTCGAGATGACGATGAGGTTTCTACGTAGGTGCGTACGCCTACAGAAAGCTGTGAGGGAGCCGGTCTGTTGCCTATCGATGCGGTTATATGATTGCAACCCAGCAAAGTGAAGTGATCTAACACTGTAAGGTGGTGTCATACATCTCAGTGCTGCACCTCAATCTTTGTTCGAGAGCTTTATATATATACGGGGAACACGTACATAGTGAGATGATCATCTATACGCTAGGGTATTACTGTCAAATGACGACAAGACCCAGACACTAGCCCGGTACACTGTTGTTACTTGCAGTTCCAAGGGAGAGCCAAGGGGTACCTAGGTGAGCTCTTTCGCCGTGTAGGGGCAAACTTCTAGCATTCCAGGCCTTACAGGAGTTTCGGAAAGGTGGATGTCTGCGTGTACGAGACTGAGATAAGATATACCTCTATTTTTGGAGATACATGCTCTACGTAGTGTCACGCTATTCAACCATCCCCATAACACCAAGGGATTCATCGAGTGGGATATGGATCACCCACGTAGGCCGGGACACGGTGGACGATAAAAGGGGATATAGTTGCGAATATAGTTACAGATTTGATAACTAACCGGGGTCGTGGGACAGCAAAAAGGCACTTAATGCCCTCCAGCTCAGGAATTGCCAAAAAGTCTCCTGTCTGGACGTCCTTCACGACCCGGCGCATCCAGACCCGACGAGGTGACACAGAGAATGCAGCACCGACATACCGTTTATCAAAGAAAACCCTAAGCTTACTGGCGCAATACAGCCTCTCCGAACCGATCGACCGCTTTCTGAAAATAAACAGGTTACCCTTTTCGCATCCCATCCCAGGTCTTTTTGTCACACCTCAAGAGAACCATTGGTCCGAAAACCTCCACGATAGATCATGACCTGGCCGGACCTTGGGACACAAGGACGTCCAGGTCGGAAAGGTGCTGCAAAACTGTTGTTAAAAGGAGAATCGAGAAAGAGAGCGGTATCAGGTGATATTGTATGGTCACTATCCGCTAAGTCTGCTTCAGCTCGCAATGTATGTGAATAAGGGTCTGTCGGCGGCGATGTGATGCCAATAGACTCGGGGCAGCCTCAACCGGCAGACCTAAGCAGGTAACGCAACGTCCCAGGCCAAAAGACAGTCCATCTTGGTAATGCCTTGCTAAACGGGGTGACGCCGTCCGGGAAACCCTTGGACTTAAAGCCACCGGTCGACAAAGTGACAAGTGTAGAGAAATGCGAAGAAGGACGGTAGCCGGCGCTGAACTGAGGGGGTCAGACCGCTGTCGACCGAACTTCGACGACGGAGGGCAAGGCGAGAAGGAGGTAAAAGGTATCGAGAAAGTTCGTTTCATGACTTCGTCCTGTGGGCGCGAGATTGTGGATTATAAGCGTCGACAGGCTGGAATTATAGCAAAACACAGGCGCCCTGAGGACGTCCGTAGTGGCACAGTCGTTTTGGATGTCGAGAGGAGGCGAGGTTGCCTTCGTGACAGACGGTTCCTAGTAAGCCCAGACCTTGAGCTGTTGGGTGCGTCAGTACTTGTTATTCGGAGGACAGGCAGGCGCACGTAAAGGGGTGCTACTTACCACCGAGTCCCAGGAACCCGTGCAAAGACTTATGCCATCATTTGAAACTCCCAGACAGCTCACGCGGTTCTCGTGGCCCACGAGAGACCCAACCTTCTCACCACGCGTGACATCCCAGACCTAGTAGAGGGTCAGTCAACGCAGCCCTAACAGGACATATTGAGGGGATATGTTTACCTTGCACTCAAAATCATCATAACCGGCAAAGAGAAGACGTCCTGAGACCGAAGTGGCAACTGAAGTGATACCGCAGAGAATTGACTCCGACTGCATTATGCGTTAGCATCCATGACCGCATAGAGCGGGTACTTCCAGATGCAAACTTACTCCGTACACGTTCAGTTCGCGATCGGCGCGGATATCGAACAACCGACAGGTTGCGTCATCAGAGCCAGTGACAAAAGAGTGGCCGTCGGGAAAGAATTGGATGGCGTTGATATCGGATTCGTGTCCAGCAAAGGTCTGGACGGCCTTACCTGCTCGGATATCCCACAGTTTTGCAAAGGCGTCGCAGGCGCCGGAGATGAAGGTATTCTGGTTGGTGGGGTTCAAGCTGATGCTCATCACGTCTCCCAGGTGGTCCGCGAATTCCATGACTTTGGTGCCCGTCTCAATATCCCACTTCATACATGTCATATCACCCGAAGATGTCAAGATACTCCGGTCGTTGATAAATCGACAGCAGGAAAGATATCCGGCATGGCCTGACAGTTCCCTGGCGACCCGCGTTGGACCGTCGCGGTTGGAATTGAGGTTGTAGACGGAGCAGATGTTGTCGAGACCACCGCAAGCGACATAGTTGCCGCTCGGAGCGTATGCACAGGTCATGACCCATGATGATCTGAGGGGAATGGCGTGTACCTTATTGGTCGTATAAGCATCCCAAATAATCAGCTTGCCGTCCTGTGATGCGGAAACTAGATGCCTCCGATCCGTTGACCAGTGCATGGCATAGATCTTGGCAAGATGTCCCTTCAAAGTCTTCTTCGCCTTCATCAGCTGGTTTTTTGGGATGGGTTCGTGGGCTTGTTGAGCAACAGCGCGGACTATATAGGTTATCAGCAACGCCGCAGTGCAATGACATCAACGGGGATATGCAGGCGACGGCAATGAGCCATCGCAGATAGGGTGAGACTATGGCAACGTACGTGTAGTATCGGCGAGTTCATCCTTCTTCCGCTTGATCTTATCCTTCAACGTCTCAGCCTCGCGTCGCGCCTGCTGGATGCGAGCCTGCATGGCTTCAGGCGAGACCTCGCTCGTCCGACCGTGAGAATCCATGGTGTGGATCAATCAGCCCAATCGTATTGGAGAAGAGCTGATGGAGGGCGTGCTGCCGTCGACTTGGAGAAACGGTCTCGATATCGACGGAACGGATGACGAAGCAGTGAACTTGGTTGGATTTGGCTGGCGAGAGGACAGAGAAACTTCCACAGCGAGCTGAAGCTGTGGCAGTTTGAGAGATTCGGGGTTGATGGATTGGTGGCTAGTGGATGCCGGCAAGAAGTGGGAAAATGCAAGCTCCAGGGGGCTGCGCGACCAGTCAAAACAGTTAGACAGGCCCCGGTGGTCAACGAAATGATTGTCGGTTGGCCGGTGGAGACTGGCAAGCCAGGCGGATGATTCAAATTAGATGGGGAAGGTGTGGTGAGCCCGTCAAGGTCCGGGGTGCGCCGTTGTGAACTTGTGACGGTAATGAGTTTAGAGCGTTCAAGTGCTTGTTGGCGATGAAAGTGGAAATCTTTGATTCAACAGACCAAGCCGAGGCTGGTGGTTGCTTACCTCTGAAACAAGGACAATTAAGACCGATGATGCGATTGAGAGACACTTTTGCGGGGAGGAGAATCTGGGATGGATGAGAGGTAAGGAAAAGGGCACCACTTGTCTCCCGGTGGAAATGCTCTGGACCGCGGAGTGCCAATTCAGGGATGGAAGAGGGATCGAGGGTTTGCGACAAGCCAGCCAGCTGTGCTAATTGCTAATTGAGAGAAGGCCGTCCGAGCTGTTCACCTGCGGACGAATTGCGAATTACCCTCGCTCGATCGGGTTTAGAATCCAGACGGGAAGTTGGGATAACGGTTTGTCACTTGTACTTGTACTTAGGGGCTTTGGTAGCGGAGTCACAGGGCAGAGAGGAGCTCTGGAATAAGTACTTTCGACTGTTCATGTGAGCGCACGGACACCACCCAGGAGGGAAGTTGTGGGAAAGCTGCAACGGCACGAACGCCTGCCTGACAATCGCAGTTGAAGGATGAGGACAAACATGATGACATTGTATCTGCTTCGAGACAACCCAATAAGATTCCTTACATATCTACCAAATATTAGCAGGACCAGGAGAGGTTTGTGTAAGAAAGCTCAAAACACAACGGCTGAGTTGACCTTCTCCTGGTTGCAGCTTCACTCAAACGTCTTCTCTCCTATCGGCCCCATTCTCCACAGTCCCGAAATTCGAGATTCGATTGCAGGGTAGCTGGAAAGAAAGTCGCGCTAAACTGGCATGGGTAGTTCTGCGCGAGGCCCAGTCGGGAGTTTGTCTGCTTCTTCGTTGGTGATCTGGAGTTTTGGCCAAATCAGATACCGATCAGACCTGACAAAGCTTAGGATTTCGTCGGCTTCTCGATGATGCACGACACATCGGCTGGGACAGGACCGTAGGCGGCGTACACTACTATGATAGGGCGATGGTGTTAGGATTAAAGGCCATGCATACCCATGAGCTTGAATATACCTTAAGCGACGGGACCCAAGACTTTCTGCCATCACTAGAAGATCGGGAAACGTCAACCCTACCGCATGGGCAGTCTACGTATATTTACCTACTCAACTGAGATCGTCATATTCGACAAAGCACACGCTTCCTTCATCAGGTCTGTGCCGCTGAAACCAATATGAGCCCCCGAACGTTCCTAAACGTCTATTGAGTGGCCGCGACGGCGGCTCAGCTTTCGGAGGGTTCCGGTCGACCTTGCGCACACCTTAGGGTGTGCTTTCTACGTTCTAACCTTGCTATACTTAAAGCAATACATAGGCAGTTTCTGAGATGTCGCTCTTTTTTTTTTTTTTTTTTGATATAATGTGTGTATACCGAATGTATCTAGCTGATCGAGAAACTAAGCGATAACAGACTGAAAAAAAGCCGCGTAGTGTCTAATTCGCCCCACCACATGCGCCAGGCCGAGTGACGGCGCNTTTTTTTTTTTTTTTTTTTTTTTTTTTTTTTTTTTTTTTTTTTTTTTTGTTTTTTTGTGTGTTTACTGAATGTCTCTCTCTGCTCGAGAAACTAAGCGATAACAGACTGACGAAAAGCCGCGTAGTGTCTCCTTCGACCCACCTCATGCGCCAGGCCGAGTGACGGCGCCGTACTACTAGTCGGATCATCCGACAGACCTGCCGATCACGGGCTTGGCCGGCCCTCCTCTACCACCGCCTTGGGCCCTATCTCAGGTCCGGCAATATCTCTCCTGGCAGCAACATTCTACCGGAGCAAGGAGTTTCGCCATGGCGACCACGACTCGGGATATTGACCTCAAGGCCTTGCCAAAAATCGAGGTATAACGTCCTAAACGCAATCCAAAGTGAACCGGGTTAACATTTCCGAATCCAGCTACATGCTCATCTTAGCGGAAGCATCAGCCGGCAATGTCTACACGAGGTCTGGCTCCAAAAGAAGGAGGCCGGCGAGACAGACCTCGCCGACCCTCTGATCGAGATGCCGCTCGGAAAACACGATTATGACCTGAAAACGTAAGGATCATATCCGTGCTTCCGCGGGCAGACATGGCCTACAGCACCGTGATACGCTGACTCGAAAATGACTTGCAGCTTCTTCCCTCTCTTCTCGTCTTATATTTATCATATGGTTGACAGTCCGTGGGCCCTGACTTACACCACAACGTCAGTCCTTCGCGACTTTGCCGCAGACGGCGTTGTCTACCTTGAGCTGCGAACGACACCCCGGGCGATGCCGAAGGCCGGACTAAGCAAATCACAATACGTAGAGGCTATTCTCGCCGCCATCAGTGATTTCGAGGCTCACAACACGACGTTAAGAACGCGGCTCATTCTGTCCGTAGACCGACGGAACACCCTAGAGGAAGCCATGGAAGTGGTGGCCCTGGCCCGAGAGTTTCGAGGGCGTGGTGTTGTCGGTATTGACCTCTGCGGTGATCCAAAGAAAGGAGGCATCGAGGCGCTGGCACCGGCCTTCGAAGCTGCAAAACGCGAGCTCCCGGAGCTAGGCCTTACGCTTCACTTTGCTGAAGCCGAGTACTCGGGTACCGATGAGGAGCTGAATATGCTGCTCGATTGGAAGCCAGACCGCATTGGACATGTCATACACGTAGGAGACACGGTCAAGGACAGGATCATTCGAACCGGCGGCTTGGGACTGGAGCTGTGCCTCAGCTGTAACGTGCATGCGAATATGATCACTGGCGGGTTTGAAGCTCATCACTTTGGCGAGTGGTGGAAGGTTAAGGAGACTGTGGTTGCGCTGAGTGTAAGACCAATCTCAACTATGCCACTGGACACATACCGCCCCTTTTGTGCCTGTACTAACCCTGGGGGCAGACCGACGACGTCGGGGTGTTCGGCAGCCCGCTTTCCAATGAATACGCCCTTGTTGCCAAACACTTTGGGCTCGGTCGACAAGAGATCTGCGATTTAGCCAGGGGCGCGATACAAGTCATATTCGGATCCGATGCAGATAAAGAACGACTTAGACAGATCATGTGGACGGAGTGAAGGCGGTAAGGCCCGAGCGTGGAAGGCGGTAAGACCCAAATGTTGAAGAGTCGATTCCTGTACAAACAGAAGAGTTGAAAGGCGGATGAAGATGAACGCTTGAATTCTGTGCGCTGAGGAGCAAGTTAAGAAAAAATTCAGTGTCTCTTCATCAGAACTTTCTATGATAGAGATGGTATCAGGGCCATAGACGGTTAACATAGTCCGAATAGCGTACGTTCAGGGTAGCTGAATCGTCAATGCTGTGTACATACTTCATAATCTCGCCTCGGCTCCGATGTCCCGGATCACAAAACACCAACCAAGGTATATCTATCTTGGGAAGCTCGTATGGCCTACCTCAATACAATACACGTTAACAGAGCTGAAGAAGGGCTCGCATTATTCAGCACTTGGATGATATCATCCACATCTGTTGGGACGATTGGGCCCCGCCCCCGCATCATCGCTCAGGAACCGAGGGAGAGACAATTGTTTGGGTGGAGCTTGTTAAGCAAGTCGGACTGCAATGCATGAAGCCGTGCTGAAGTTATATACAGTCCAGCCATCCAGACTTGTAGAAAGAAGTTGGCATGCTGGCATCCTAGACCAACTCGCATAACTTCCTCTTCCCAACTCTCGGACAACGGTCGGGCCAGTGCTCGCGATGGGGGGTCCTGATCTACCAGTATTGCCTCAAGAGGATTCGATGCTGTCCGTCAGGTTCGGACGAGAAATCGCCAACTACTTCTCGGGGAGTCCATTGAACCGGTTATCCTTCCTGCGGACGGACCATGAGTTCCTCCACGCCGCCTTCTCGCACCCTTCAGCCGCCTTCCTTCTGATGAACAACCTCAACCCGCTCACCAAGGACGACTCGCACCTCGCCTTCGTGAGCCACTCCGACGTCGAGCCGTTGACCGGGGCGGAACCGTTCGCCAAGCCCGAAGAGGAACAGATCAAGGAGTTCAACTCAGACAAGACGCAGCCGCTGATCCTCTTCCTCGGCGTTGACGACAGGAATCAGCTACCTTCTAACGGCACCGAGAAAGGAACTTTCAAGTTCAAGGACTACCACGGAAGCCCGTACTTCGCAGTCGACCTGACCCCGCGAGGGACTCTGACCAATGCATCCAACAGCATCATAGACGCCCTCAAGGCCAAAGGGCTCGCCTTCCAGGACCATTCGCCCAGGCGCATGAACCTCGTGGCCGCAGAAGGTTAGCATCCAGTCCTCCAGCTCTCTCAGAGGGGGCTCAACATTCTTCCCAAGTCGCAACGCTAACGTCACCCGCTCGCAGCCGCGATATACGGCCAAGCCCGCGCCCTCCTCGACTGGAACGCCCGGAACCCGTTCTGCGCGCAGTGCGGCCAGCGCACCCTGTCCGTCAACGCGGGCACCAAGCGCGTGTGCCCGCCGACCGACCTCGCGGGCTCCTCCTCCGGCGACGGGAAGCCGCGCGACCGCGCCCCGTGCGCCACGCGTGGCACAATCTCCAACATCAGCTTCCCGCGCACCGACCCCACCGTCATCATGGCGGTGGCCAGCGCCGACGGCACGCGCCTGCTGCTCGGCCGGCAGAAGAGGTGGCCGCCCCACTGGTTCTCGACCCTGGCCGGGTTCCTGGAGCCGGGCGAGTCGATCGAGGAGGCGGTCCGGCGCGAGGTGTGGGAGGAGAGCGGCGTGCGGGTCGGGCGCGTGGTGGTGCACAGCTCGCAGCCGTGGCCGTTCCCGGCTAGCTTGATGATTGGGGCTGTTGCACAGGCGTTGCCTGGGGACGGGGAGGCGATACATCTTGGTCATGACCCTGAGCTTGAGAGTGCGAAATGGGTGAGTCCTTAGTCTTGCATTGCTTCGATGCGGTTGGCAGAAGTTGAGAGCTAATTGTGTGGTTAGTTTCCGCTTGAGGAGGTCAGAGAGGCTCTCCAACACGGCACGAGCGGCTTGGGAGAGGGCGCGCCAGAAGGCTACAAGGAGGGCAACTTGCGGCTGCCGCCGCAGCAGGCCATTGCGAATCGCCTGATAACTGCGGTTGTGGAAGGCTGGGGTTTGCCATCCAAAATATAATGGAGTGTTGAGCTCTCGCGTTGTAGCATATGGGGATGGCTATAGAGGAGCAGTGGCGCAGGCGTTTGAGATGGCTGGGATAGAGCTAGCATGATGGCGGCTGTCGATGTGCCGTTCGTCCTGGAGCGAGTAGATCAGGCATTCTTGAATTATTGTGCCATCAATAGTAGAAGATGACCCAACTAAACTCGTCGACCATTAGAGTCGATATTCACTATAGGGTAGCTGTGCACGGTCCAGCAGAACCAGAATAAGGCGCTCAACTAGAGTTTCATCGTCACCGTTGTATTGCGTATTTCTCCTCCATTACTCTGGCTTGTAATTTCCATCTCTTCCTTTCTCAACTTTTTGAATTATCGAAAATGAGGGTACTATGTGCTCGATTGCTGTTGTGCCTTTCATGGTGCGCCTTCTCTTCTGCATGGAATCACGTCTCCAAAGATGTCCTACAGGAGACAATTACATCTAATGATTTCGTCTTAGTAGCTTGTAAGTTTGAAGCCGTGTGCGACGCACCAATGTCTACCCTGATGCAATGGCAAGGCACTGACGTGGGTGCGCTATAAGTTGTGTCTGTATGTAATACCATGTCCCATCTTGATATCCGAATCCTCGATCGTACTATCTGGTTGGCGTCTGCTTACAAGAGGTCTACGTCTCTTTCGTCTTAGCAATCCGAGTAAGTGAAAGTAGCGAGACGCTCTCCTGGGTCAATGGTTTTACATGTAGTACATTATGGCCGTACTGACCGATAAGCAGTGAGAAGAGCAGCGCTCTACAACCGGAGTGGGATGCTGCCGTGGCGGCGGACACGGAGAAGCTGGTGAGCTTCGACTGCAGCGCCGACAGCACAGCCTGCCAGGAGGCAGACGCTGTGGACGTTCCGGAAGTCCATCTATTCCACGATGGAAAACGGATAGCCCGATATAAGGGTCCTCGCCGCGCTGCTGCGTGAGTACACTCTAGCAAAGCCATCGCGTAGACTGCCTCAAAGCTCTAACGCGTGTGCATATACAGGCTGCTGCACTTCGTGGCACGACTGAAGCGGCCTGTCGTATCCGAGGTCACGGCTGACGACCTGATCAAGTTTAAAACCGCAGATGAGACCGTGTTTATAGCGTTTATTGACCCGGCAGACGAAGAGGCGCTGAGAGCCTACGCAGAGGTTGCTGAGCGCTATTACGAGGAGTTCACCTTTGGCTTAGCCGCACCTGGCGTTGAGGCTCCAGCTGCAGTGACACCTCCCGTGATTGTCTGCTATAAGCCGGTGGATGGCGACTCAGTTTCCTTTACATCCTTTGACAAGCTTAGTGAACTCGACGCTTGGGTGAAGGAGGCGTCCCGACCTGTTATCGGGGAGCTTACGACCGCCAACCATCAAAGGTTGCTTGACGTAGGTTTATTCTCATGCTAGCGTGCGGGATGGCACTGCCGTACGAATTCCAGTTACTGACACTTGAAAAGCGTGGCTGGTCAATGGTCTACCTCTTTGCGCCAACAGAAGCCGAGCGCCAGGAGCTACGGAAAGCGCTGTACAAGTTTGCAAAGAACTACTACGACTCCCTCACGTCCGTCGTGGTCGACCCACTGGAATTTCCGGGTCTGATGGAGAAACTCGGTCTCGAGCCCGGCGTTTATCCTGCCGGGGCCGTACACCAGCTATCCAAGGATCGAGTCTATCCGTATCCCAAGGGCCGGCCGTACACATCCAGCGCAGTGCAGCAATGGGGACTCGATGTCTACCAGGGCCGTATCAAACCGTGGACTCCACCAGGTGTGACGACCAGTTACGAGGATCTGGGCCCATCTGTAGCAGCGACGAGAAGAGTGTCGATTGCCTCGGGCTTCCCGGGCGTCAATATTCGGGTTGCTGGTCGGGATGAGCTGTAGGCTGTGGCTACCCTTTTGGTAAGAAACTTTAGTACCGCGAGGCGGCCAGAATGACCAGGAAACCTCGAAGCTGTACGCGTCTTCTACAGGCACCGCGGCGATGGAGGATCTTTCGCGAACACATCGAACATTCGGGACCAGCATCCCGTTCCCTCTTGACCTTTACGCGCAAAAGGAAGACAGGCACGACGGGTCGCCGGTATTCCCCAGGCTCAGTTGGAAGATGACTCAGTCTTCACCTGCAATTTATGTCCCAGGCCAACTCTCTGCCCTGGTTAATTCTGAACGTCATCTTGAAGCGTACGATCGAACGACGTGATTGACTGGGATCGAATATTGAGCGATGATGCTTCCGAAGACAAAACTTGGCGCAGAGTGAAGATTGGTCTTTCAGCGAGAGGCGATCGACATCCGACGAGAGGTCGCTGCAATTGAGTCGTGGTGTATGTTAGTTGTTGAAGCATCAAAGATGATTCACGGTACCTGACTGTGCCTTTTCCTCCAATGACGCTGGAATAAACCTAAGGGCTATAGTAAGTATCCACTGTGAAGTCTAGCCAATAGCAAGGCGTCGCTTAATGCTCAAATGCTCACTGTGCCCCAAGGTGGCGCAAAATGCCAGCCGTTCCGACGAGTTTTTCCGGGGTTTGCCATCGGGGTGTGACACATTCCACATTTCACGATTTCACCCTCAAAATCCTTGAGATCCCAACGTCCACCCGCCAGCATCCCGACAAATCGAACCTATCGACAACCACAAATCAATCAGTCAATATGGGCAAAGTTCACGGATCTCTCGCCCGTGCCGGTGCGTAGTTTCTGAGGATGGTCCAACTTCAAGACTCTCGGGAAGTGATGGCTAAACGTCAAATATTACAGGCAAGGTCAAGTCTCAGACCCCCAAGGTCGAGAAGCAAGAGAAGGCCAAGCGCCCCAAGGGCCGCGCCCACAAGCGCGAGCAGTACACCCGCCGTTTCGTCAACGTTACCCTCGCTCCCGGCGGCAAGCGGAAGGTGAGAATTATTTTTGATGGATTGTGGCTTGGTGGGATGAGTTTTGGCTGACCTTGATATCTTCACAGATGAACCCCAACCCGACAGCTTAAGCGAGAGGACGGTTCGAAAAAAGAAAACATCGCGACAGGGATATTTTGAACTTGAGGGCCATGGGAGGGCAACCTACGTTGCATATCTTGCAAAGGACGGCGTTTTGAGTTGGTGGCCGCGTGCTGCTGCTCTGGTTTTTGTTATGGGTTTCGGAATCGTCTCGGTCTCGCTCAGTGCAATAATCGTTTATTCCGTCAACGAGCACAAGTTACCTTTCATGCTACGACTTCATCCATTTGAAAGCCCGAGGATAGAACAATGCTATGCTTTGTCGCACTCTCGTCCTTGCATAGTGCTTTGTGGTGGTACCATCGATCACTTGGTTATCCAGTCCTACATACTGGTGCCGCATTTTGCGAACTACGAATCTTGCGTATCGGCAACGCAAATCGCACCGTTCGGATATCCGGAGTTATTGTTCGTAGTGTAGTACCTCTCAGCCTTGCCACGCTGCAGAGTGTCCCTGTATGGGGTGCGGCGCTTCCAGCTGTCCCTGTGTAATCTCCCAGTGCTGGGCACCCTGGTGCAATATCCTGTCGGTTTCGACAACCCAGATATCTGGGACCAACTGCCGTGCCGGGAGGTGCCGGACCCTCGTCGTTGCGGCTTATGACTCAATTGTCCTGGACGCAGCACCGTGAAACTCACCTCCTGCTATGTGAACCTGTCATTACATCCTGCCAAGGTGCTGCATACGCGTGTACGGTATCTATGAATTCGTGGACCTGGAACTTGATTCAGTATCAAGTTGGCGACCGGTGTGCCTTGCATACTTAGCCTGAGTAATAATGTGTAAGGTCGGAAGCATGAACGAAGGTACCCGGCTCAATGGGCGAGGCGTTGTCAACCCCTTAGAGTAATGTCTACCTATGCCTGAAGATACTTTGGACCACTCCCTAAGGTCTTGACATCTGGCATGGAGAAGATGTAGGTCTACTGAATACCGGTACAGGAAAACTCGTTGACATGTTTCGGGTATGTGCGCATTCCTGCATTAGACTGCAGGCCACGTCAACGGCTGCCTCCCAAAAAAGACCGCTAGGGCTACGGTGATTCTCCCACTACTGGTGTCAATTCGACTCATGACGTTAGCCGACTGATACGAGGACCATTTTGGGAGCCCATCGTCTCAGTCGTCGACCTCTCCATAGCCATACTCTGCAACCCGTGGTCGTTTACCCAGAATGCATAGCTGCATTCCATCTATTCAGCTTCGCATGGGTCGTTCGGCAGTGGCAAGTCATGTGGTTGGTTCGCTTTCGTTGATGCAGACGGAAAAGACATCTGTCGCTGTCGTTGCAGTTATGGTAAGGGGTCCCTTAGAACGCCAGTAACATACCAAGCTCAAGTCTGCGCCTCACGATGATCCTTTGCCTCGGTACCCCAAGCTAGATCTAGAAGGGACTCACCCAGGGGCTTCGAGCTTGATCTTGGAATGTCATCCAGTCGTTCCTCGATCGTCGGCAGGCGCAACTAACCAGTCAAACCCCATATGAAGCGCAGACAATGCATACAGACCTGAAGGTTGCAGCTTTACTATAGCGTATGCACGACTGCACATCGCACCATGATATAACGCGTCTCCGCAAAGAGCAGACCCAATGGAAGGGGACACATGGAAAGGGATGACCATTACTTGAACCAAGCTCGCGACAGTGTCTCGCGGTCGACCTGCCGAGCTTCCACGTTTGCATTGTGGACAGATACGTATGGGGCTTGAGCGTAGTGAGGAAGGCAACCATCCTCGTGCTATGACTGGATTGCAGCAACTGATCATCAGACGGCTGAGCCCGTTCTGGCAATCCAGGAAAGTCATCTCCTTTAGCTAGTCGTCGATCCGCTGAGACACGGGCCGTCCGGTCGCTTTCGAATCCGGGAGTTTCGCCAAAGTTGGATATCCTCTGCTTGGAGCTGGTCGTAACAGCGCAATTGGCTTGCTCGTGACCACTGGCGGCTGCAAAATGGGAAACGGGCTGGCTGGGCCAAATGTCAAGTGACCTCCTGAGCCGGGACAGGCCGTACGCTAATAGAGCTACCAAGGCCAACTTTCAGCGCTGAGAAGATTTTGCCCCTGATGTGGATGTTGTTGATCGTTCGTAACTGTACTTTACGCCGTACGTGTACTTCATTCTTGCTATGTCGGCAGCCGACTGAGCCGCTATGCGTACACGTGCATTAGGGAAAGATGGGCGCGCTTGTTGGCAACTTTGCCCTGGCAGGCCTTGCTTGCGCAAAGACCGAAAAACCCTGGAAGCGAAGCGGGACAAAAATAGTACAGCCACAATCGGCCCCGCTTTTAACGAGCTACGTGGGGCTGGTGCTTAAAGAAACCGCCACACATGGATTCACCGCTTCGTTAGACCATACTGACCATGTACCGAGTCCTACCGATGCCCTCTATCCCAACCTCATCGTCAACCATCAGTCAGTTGCCTCTTTGAGCCAGCTCCAACTGTGGGCACCTATATCCGAGTACGCTACCGCCATTCTATTTACCCGACTAACCGTTGTTACATCTCTATCACGCTACCAAGTGGTACCTCGGGGAAAGTTGACTCATCATTCATACCTGATGCTATGGATGAAGATTTCGACAGCGAAGAAAGCTGCGATGTCGGTGGCTGGTTTCTTGTCTCACAGTGAACCATCACACATGCCTGTTACTGCCAGGCCGTTATGCATGCGGCCAGGCCAGATATGGCCGCGTAAAGCCGCCAAACGCACCCTGGCTTCAGCAGCACGCGGCATTTCCCATCTTCAGGCATACGGACACTCGCAAGACAGAGCATGGTGTCAGGGCGTCCGGCCATGTCTCTTACGGCGAGGATTGGCTGAGATACCGTTCAAAGCCAGATTGCCAAACGCCCATCGGTCCCGGGAAGTGTCAGAACAGACTCGGCTACGACCCCACCACCATCCATATCGAACCGGAACAGAAGAATGGCGTTGCAACCCAAGAACTTCATTTACGATCCTGCACGTCCCTATCTTGGGGCAGTCTTGGAATCCTAGAAACATGCTAAGCCGTTCTGGAACTCTTTTCTCGTTGCTATTCCATGGTGTCGAGGTCCAAGCTATCTGCACCACCATCAGTACCTTGCTTGACCTTGTTTAAGCTCCGGCGCCACCACTTTGTCGAGTCTGGGTCGATGACTTTTTAGCCAATCAGAGCACAGTACTCGGCCTTTCTCCTCGGTTGGTCTTCAATTTATCAGCCAATGGGACTTCAGAAGCGCACTTTCGACTGACACACCTTTGCTCACCTTCCGCCGCTAACAAGGGGTCTCCTCTTGATACAAGGCATCTACAGGCTCTCATTGATTCTCTATATCCAAATGTTCCTGTCTATCCTCATCCCCCATAATCTAGGCCTGCTCGCTCACCCTGAGGAGATGTCTTGGTCTCATTTAGGGAGATGCTTGGAATTGCAATGGGCCGCGTTGGGAAATAAGCTCGGCTGGAGATGCCATGCTCTGGGTCGGTTCCGGTGCCATGTATCGCTGGGTTGGGGAGACTCAATCGCTGAGAGCCTCCTGGCTTTCATGATCTCTTTTGAGCGATTTCTTGTCCCAAGACAGTGGTGTCCATCTTGCCGGCTGTATCGGCTCCGCAGGATCTGGGAGGATTGAGAGCTCTAGACTCCACTGGTTTGGCTGGGAGTGCAACGAGGGTATCATCTAACCGAAGTCCACAGGACTTATCATCAGCCGACCACTGGCGCGAGAGCAGCTCGATTCCCACATTACGCGCGCTTGTTCTGTTTCAGGTTCTCCTGCAGGAAAAGCACATGATGTTCGAAGCTTCTGATCTTCGTCATCGACTTGGTTGGGAAGACACTATGTCTCCCGGTGGCTTGCAACCCTTGCGAAGCCATGCCGAGTATATCCAAGTTTCGTCCGGGTCACTCGACATTCAACAGATTGGAGTCATCTCCTTGGCTCTGTCATCATCTCCATCGGTGTTTCAGCTGGCGAGTGCTACTGACGCCGGTGGCAGAAGGCATGACAGAGCAATTTTCCTGGCATGTAAGAAACCTAGATGTAATATTCTTACAGGGCGAATTGGCGTTCTCGGTCCACGATATCTGAGGTGGTTGCAAAGACTAACACCAACCGACGGTCGCATACTTCAGCCGCCTGCATAAGCGCAAGATTCCATCTTGCTTGTATGTCACATCTCACTGTGATCCAGTATCCAGCATCCAGCATGTCTAATGCATGATACAGTGCTATAACCTCGCTTTACATATGCACACAATCCCAGAGTGGATGCCGTCTCGGGACTGTCAAGCAATTCCCCGATGATTGGCCCTGGCCCTGGCAGCCAACGAGACTACCGTGAAAGGCAGACAACTTTGATTAACATGAGCTGAAATTCAGAGAGATGACATGCCGCATATTTGCTCAAACTTGATGAACGGGACCAGATCCCTATCTTGACGCCTGTCATATGCTTGTGTCAGTCATGACACCCTTAAGATGCCGCGTCCGTTGGAGGACAAGGACAAGGACAAGAGCTATGACGACGACGGGCTTGTGTTGCAAAGACGCGCGGAACCGCCGTGCTGGGGTAACTGCCGGGTTCAAGCCTCTCCATTGACGCTGAGCTTTGTGCTCCCGTCTCCCCGTGCTTTTGCTATTCAGAGTGTTGAAAGGGACCCCCAGAGGGCAGTTAGCTGTCTTCCATAGTGGCAGGAGTGGGTATCGGCTCGGTTCAGGGTGGTGGACTCCATGATGGGCCTATTCTAGGGTTAGCTCCCGGCTCTAAGTGGGAGGTGGGCCGGCAGGCGGGGTCGCATGCCCCAAAAGTACAGCCATGTACTGTACCTCTGCGCTCCAGTGGCGCTGCACTGGCCACACATGCGCTTTTCAGCTGCAGTTTCTTCTCGCCAGCCCTTCGATTCGTCTGATTCCACTGGGGGTCTTGCCATTCAGCATATGCAGGTTCCAGCACAGCCCGGTCGGCGTACCTCAGTACAGTACCTCGGGTCTGATATGCGCCGCATGACCAAGGATGGACGGATGCGAGTGCAGACAGGCCATTCCAAAGCGGATTGTATTCCCGGGGTTCTCTCGTGCGAAGGTACGAAACAAACAGTACCTGCCGGCAGGCAACCCCGGCAGGCCAGTCTCCGGAGTCGCCCATCCCTCCCAGACCTTCAGACTAGACTGATGCCTCTGCTGCAGTCTGCAAGCCGTTGAGGCGGTACCGCCTCGCATCACCTGGAAAAAGCAGGGAATGGGGCGAAATGAGAGACAGATGAGGACACAAGGACTGCTCCAACTTGCAGAAACAGAGTGGCCGTAGCATTATTCGACATCTCCACAGGTTAGACGGCAAGGCACCTTACTGGAGCCCAAAACGAGCAGCATATGCAGCGTAAACCAGGGCCGGTTTACCCAGCAAAGAGAGGGCTTGCAGGGCTAGGCCCCGTCTACCAGTCTTGCCATACCGTCCATCTCGGTCCCATTTCCGTCCATGCCCACTCTCGCCTCCTCCGTCCTCTTCGCAGGGCCGGGGCTGTGGTCGTCTTGCTATAACTCACCCCACCCTCCCTCTTTACGAGATTCTTACCCTCCTTTCTCTTCCTCACGAGTACTCGTCGACTGTTTCTCTTCTCTTATTTGCGGTTGCAGGCGTGCCAGCTAATTCCCTTGTCTTGGGACCGCCCAGCTCCGTCACCTTCCTCACCTTGTTTCTTATTACTATTCGTTTCCCTTCCCACTCCTAGTTTCTCCAAGCGCTCCACTGCCAAATCCGTGTGCCCAGTCTCGCCCACACCTTACCCTTCGCTTTGTCACATCCTGTGTGTGTGCGTGTCGCTTCAAGAGCTCCTTGACATAATGCCTCCACAACTATTACCGGCCTCGGCCGCTGCTTTCGCACCCAGAGCAGCTTCTGTCAACGTTGTGCTAGGATCCAAGGTTGAGCCATGGTTGACCCAAACGTTGAAGCGTATCAACAGGATCAAGCGGCCGCTGAACAGTGTCCCTCAACATCAAAGATGTCTGACCGAGACCCTCTCCTCGCCAAACGCAATATGGACCCTCACTTCCCTGATGCTTCCCAAGGCCCCGGACGCCGAACTCAGGAAAGACTCAAACCCGCTCATAGAGGCCATCTTCAACTACCAGATAATCCACGTTGAGGCGTACATTGTTCATGTCGACATGGTGCTGAGGAATGAGGTTGCTTGGAAGTTGACTCCGGACACGATCGAGGCCCTGATCGAATATCACAAGGACATCCACTGCGTCAACGCCAAGGCCAACACCTACGACTGGTCGGAGAAGGAGCAGCAATGCAAGAAGCTTCACGAGGACTACATCCAGGCGATCAACAAGTTTGTCTACCAGACGCATGTATCGGCGCTTGAGGGACTCGAGGAAGACGGAGCAGGCGAGCTTCTCAGCGGAAAGAGTGACGAAGTCAAGACCAACATTCTGGGCCTAATGAAGCCGCTCCTACCGCCACCGCCGAGGGTTGTAGACGTCATCCGCCAACCGCCTTTGCTTCCTAGCTCGCCGGCTTCCGCCATCTGGAGTTCCGCGACTACGACCTCTACATTGCCTGCACCGGTGGAAGCATGGAGGGTCCTGCCGTCAAGTCCCAGTGTCACGTCCACGGAGTCCAATAGCCCGTCAATCTGGGCGAGTATAGGGATGAGTGAGGCACAACTACCTTCGCCAACTCCTTCTTTCAGCCAACCCTACAGCCAGCCATTTACCTCTGCAGGGCAAGCTTACTCGACAGCTGGCTTTTACTATGGCACGCCCATGGTATCGGCACCCATCCCGCAGCTGCCTCTTCCGAGCATGCTTGCGCCTCAATGTGGAGTGAGTGTCGGTTACGGCGGCTTTGGTTGGGACCGGTATCAGGAGTATGCGACCACCATGTGACAATCACCAACAACTATCGCTGGACCCCATTCTCCGGTAGTGACAAACACATGACTGCCCTAAGCATATGGTCGTCATCTCTCGGCCTTGCGGCAACGCGAGTCCAGTATCCCAGGAAGGAATCCTCGGCGTCTTGCATCGAACACGGAGCGACAAGTCAACAAATACCCCAAACGCGCACATAATATCTCTTCTCCGTTTTCTTTTGTCTATGGATGTTTAGCGAGCGAGCGTTTGATTTTGGTTGCTTTTTATGGGATGGTCATGCACCGCGAGCTCGGTCACAAGCCTTTTCTCTTTGTTCGACTCATCTTGGCTGGGACCTTGGAGCGGGTATAGTGCATTGCATTTGCAGCCGGGCGGGTCGAATACAGGCGGCTATCATTTCCTTTTCTTCCACAAGAGGAACGCAGCAATGCACCTTCTCTCGGCGTAGACCGAGACAGTTCTTTTCCTTTTTCCCTCCATTGCCTATTTTCTTACTCTGGAAGGGCAAAAAAAACGGCATAAGGAGGCTTCCTTAGAAAGATACCCCATACGCAGCTCTGGTTTCGGACAGACCACGGAGCGCGCCCGCTTCGAGATCTCCATTCTTCAGCATATGGCCTTGGTTTTTCATTTCTGTCTTGCGGATGATGTTACGACCTTTTACGACGAATATACCCCCTATACGAGCTAAGACGACCTTTCTCGACCAGGATGCTTTTCTCGACTTGACGTTGAGCGATATTATTCTTCGAAAAGACCATCGATGCTATTGCGGGGTTATTTGGGCTTGAAGGCGCGCACACGACCGGACCGGTTCCGGACGCGACACCTACGGCCAGAGGTCAATTCTCTAACACATCACGTAGCCGAGACACATATCGGGAATATGGTGGTCAAGGCAGACACTGGTTGTCGACGGAACCAAGGTTCTGCTTTCTTAATCAGCGCCGATGACTCGTCATCGGTAATCACTGGAAGCAGAGGGACTCGAAGCGGGTTGGGGTAGTCATCGAAAACAGCACACAAGCTGCACATCGACTAGGACGGGATCCTGCTACTGCTGGGCAGGGAGATTGCAGGGCCCTCTTTATCGCCGTTTCCGCCGGCTCTTCGCTCTCTTCTGCGGAACGTTTCTCGACATCTTAGCCTCGAAAACACCAGGTTTGGTTTCCACATGTGGACGGATTACCGTTGCGACTCTGCCTCGGTTCGACCGAGTCCCTGCTAGACAGGAGCTCGGCGAATCGGATGTGCAGATGTATTTCGCAGTTCGGGTCAAGGCTTCGACTGAAGGAACTTCAAGCTATGGGGTCGAGAGGCTAAGAATGCGGAAACACGCGTATGAAGAAGCAAAGAGTCCGGCGGATCGCGGTCATCCTACCGCATGCCGATGCTCCCGCCGCCATAGAGGTCAAGACCTAGGTGAGCGGGCAGCAGAAGCGAAGCCAGTGGAGTCGGAGTCGGGTGACCACCTGCTGCGCAGTGCTTGGTACGCGATCTCATTACACGGCTCCATCGGGCATGGGATGCTGGTTTCTCAGGTGCTGTATCGGATCATCACTTTGACCACCCTGGCGGTGTGTGAGTAGAGGGACTCGGCAGATGGATCATACTAAAAACACAAGACTTGTGTGTCCCTGCTCCGGAGTGTGTTCCATTGTCGTCGTTACATTAGTAGTTAATCTGAAAACCAGACTCAAAAAACCATAAAACACTTCTCTAACTACCTGTACTGCATATTTGGCCGAGTATCCCCGTGATTTAAGTTTGTGTGGCCTTGGCTTGTGACAAAAGACATGCTGCGATGCAACCTGGGACAGGAGGTTTTCCTGCCTGCTACATTGCCGTTCCAGTGTACACTCGGCACCGAGATGTCTGTCCTGGTTTTGCCTCCCGTCTTCAGCTGTCATTTTGTCGATACTCGGTTGGGGAAGTCTCAATCTACGATATACAATCCGGCTTGTGACGCACACTACCGTCGTATCTGTTGGGCGGCGACATCCCACGCCCAGGTCCCAAAAGAACCGCATCAATCTACTATAGAGTCACTTAGCGACTCGAAATTAAGAAGCTTAGCGAAAACACCCCCCCTGAATCCCTATATGACTTGCAGCATGCACGGCGATGATGACATGTCCAACCTGTCTACCGCGATATATGAGCCACCGTGACCGAGATTGCGACACAACCCTCCGTTTCGTGCTACCGTACGAAAAAGGACGACTCCGATCCTCGCAGGACTGCGGCCGGGATTCTTGGTTTCCTCTTTTCTTCCTTTTTGCGCACAGGCTTCCGCCAGGTTGTAGGTCGCACATCAATCTGGGCAAGCAAGGGGGGAAGGCACACCAAGGATCGGCGCGGCAGTGCGCCCTTCTACCCCTTCTAGCAGATGTCTCGGTTGCCGGGGACTTCGGGGGTGTTTCGCCCCCCCCCCCCCAACCCTGTCTTAATTCTTCAAATGTGGTAACGTTAACGCCGGTGTGGATTACGTAGTGCACCGGCTCAGGAGCAACAAGGTGATGTCTGAGATACCGTACGTTGAGGGAAAAGGGGTTATCTGGAATCTTTTGCGACTACTGGTTAGGTGCGCAGGAGAGTACCTAGGCAGGAAGGTGAGCCCTGTGATCAGCAGGACACCTTGTCGTGCTGAAAGAGCTTGCAGCGCAGCTGGTCAGAATACAGAAGGTCGTACCTCGCAACTTGGCCAGTGGGCTGTTAGGGAAATCCGGGGGAAGGTGCACGGGCCTGAAGCGCCACGAATCTTAGCTCTGTTCTTCGAAGTACTGTACCTGTTGAGACCGTGTTGTTTCAACCCACCACAGGCAACATCCGAAGGAGAAGGACGACAGTCTCGTTGGCGTTGCGGCTGAAGATCCCATGCTGACCGTTCAACAGTCCCCCTATCTTGTCCTCAGAGAATGACTACACGTATCGGTATTCCCCCCTGCCTGTCTCGGTTCAAAAATGCCGTCCTTCGGCTACGGCCAAGGTAGGAGTTGGTCGTGCTTAGCATGGCGCTTGCTCAGACATCTGCGCATCAAGCGGAACGTACATTGATCCGGCCTTAAGTCACATGAGACGGATACGGTGCGGCCATTGTCTTGCACTCTTGTTATTGGCGTTGCTCACGGTGATGATGCCTGGCTTCAAGTGTATAAGGCTCGCAAGAGTTGCCTCATCAAGGTTTCATTCATTCTACTGGGACTGGAAGCGCCATGAGCCTGATCTCCCAGCCCTCACATGTTCTCTCGTGTGAGTATTCTGCAGCTCTGCTCTATGGCAAGGTCCATAGTCCCTGGGGATGCACGGTTAGCTCAGGTCGGTGGACTGCCCGGCTGCTTTGGATAACAGGAGAGTTATTCACTAGGTATGCAAGTGGTCCGCAAGCGCGGAATTCGGTATATTCAGTTCTCACGAGCCGGGCACTTTCCCATGGCGCTGACAAGCGCGGAAGCGCCCCTGCCATCTGTCCTCCTCCTGACGCCCAGCCGGTCGTGGGCTCGATCTAGTCCTTAGCAGCAGCTGTGATACTGGCGTTGTTTGCCACGATGCCGGGTTACGGCTCGATAAAGACAGCCGCGCTTCGCCGCAGAAGGGAGAGGAATGTGGGAGCCTCAAGCGGGCGATGGCTTTTTGGGCAAAGGGAGCTGTGTTGCCTAGTGGACTCGTTTTTTTTTTTTGGGTGTTCGCGACGCCCGAAAACCAAGTGGAGGAGGACCTGGGTATTGTCAATGATGGCGGCAGGGAACCCTCTATGTTTCTGCGCCTTGGACCGGCTATCGCGAGGTCCGTTGATATCGATGGGCAGTGCAGGGGAGGGTCTTGACGCTGGATAGTCGTGCAGCTTTACCGGCAGAGTGCATTCGTTTTGCTAACTCAATGTTGACAGAATTCATATCGAGACTGGCATAAAACAACGACAGACAGCTTAATGAGCCGTCGCCAGTGTTTCCTCATGTGCAGTATGCATGTCTCAAGGTGGACTGTGGCGCGGTGAGTTTTCCATGGCACCGCCCCGGATAAGCCGATATGTTGCAGCGTCACCAAGCTGTAGGCAGCAACATGAACAAACATCTCCTGGCAATCAACTGGATCACAAAATGCACAATGCCATTACAGCCATGGTATTTAGACAATGGCTTGGTTTTCACCTTCCTCAGCCGATAATCGGCCATCGATCCGAAACAAACATCTGTTGCTTACGCGGCCCGGCGCTTATCCAAACCATCAACGGTTGGGGAACCACAAGCCGGAAACCCGCATACAGCGCTGTCACAACATCCGTTTTCTAGAATTAGCCCTAGAACTGTTCCATAACGGCTTCTTCTGCGCCCACAAACAGTTTCGTTTACGGTCGACCTGTCTGCGGCCGAGGCTGTCCTGGACAGGGCAATCGGGCGGTTCTAGGGCCCTGCATCCTGCATCATCCTGAAGACACACCCACCCGGTTCTTAATCGTGTCTCTACAGCCTCATTTGCTGCCCGACCTGGTGCCATTTATGTCGGAGCCTAGACAACAAGATGTGTTGGATTTAATCTGCAATATAAGCCTGGTAACTGAGTACCGATTCGCAAGGTGAGCGGCCACTGTCCTCTGTTCTGGAGCATAGGTAAGATGGGCAAGCTCCGCGACTGGTCGGTGCGTCCTCAGCGAAGTAGTCTGATGCAGAACCCTGCACTATAGACAGGCTGAGTCGTGGTCTCCAGGGTCGAAGTACAATTCCGGTACTGGTACCAGATTCTTCTCATCGGGTTGAAAACGGGATGATCGAGAGCTAGAGTCCACGCTCAAACGAACTCGGATCCCTGCTACTGCTCCATGCACTACGAACGGCTGCCCAAGCCTGGACCGGACGTTCCTGCTTTTGACCGATGGTTCTCGACGGGCGCAGTTTGGAGCATGGACGAATGGGGGGAGCACGAAGCGCAGGAGCCTTGTGCACGTTTGCCTGATCTAGATCTATTTCCGTCCGACTGTCCTGCAGTGCCCATTAGGCCCTCGGTAAGATCTTGATGTACGCTGTGTGAAGGCGCTACGAGGAGAAGTGACCTCGCGCCGGGTGCTTGTCTCAGGTGCAGGTCTTGTATTCTGTGCTTCGCCGATGTGCTTGGTCATGATACGCACGCGGATGATTCATAAGAGATGGATAATCAACGACCTGGTTCGGTTACTGTGTTTACGGCCGTGACCTCGTTGCTAGTATCCCGATTCCGATTCCGGAGTGGTACAAGATTAATCATTATCTTCTACCTTTTCTACCCCTGCCGTGCTCCGGTCGAACTGAGACCTCCTGCCATGGCAGCCAAAGAACCATGGAAGTCTGTTTTCCCGCCCTCGCTGGTGACGACTTCAAGCGGTTGTTGCAAACCCGGGGCCGTGCCGGGTGCAATCTGACTTAGTACCACAGCGCTTATGACAAGTCGGGCGCAAAGCGCAAAGTAGTGCTGGTCGGACGCCAGGCCGAGAGGGCCGTCGTCTCTGTACGAGTTTTCTCCTATCGTCATCAGCCCAGCGGTGGTCCATTGCAGCAAGCGGCCGACGCATGCATCCTCAGGCTGCCACGGAAGTGCCTTGGCCACGCGCTGAAACCTCCTCAGCTCCCTGACCTCGTCGGCGAACAGGTTCTGCTCCTCCTGTGCGAAGAGCGAGTCGTCAAAGTTGATCGCTTGCTCGACAACTAGTCTCACGTCGGGCCAGTCTTCCAGCTGAGGCGAGACTCCGGCTAGCCTGCAAACCACAATGTTGCGGAATTCAGAGAGCTCTCCGAATTGAGCTGTGAGGTAGTCTAACAGCATGTCTGCAGCTTCTAGCGGTGCCAAAGCTCGTCCGAGAATCTTCACTGTTGCGGCCGCGGCAACATCTCTCACCTCGTCATCGTCGTCGTTCAGAGCATCGTATAGGGCGATGAGGGGCGGAAGGTGTTCCGGGTCTTTGAGCAAGTCTCCTGTTACGGAGTAAAAAGATTTGAAAGCTTCTGCGGCGGCGAAACGTGTGTCGAAACTCTGAAGGTAGTCAGTGCATAGCTCGAGTCGCGGAGTTGTAGTGCTGCGTATTACTCACATTGTCTACGTCAAGGGCGTCCGCCAGCATATATGCCCAAGCTCTCACCATTTGCTCGGTGCCTGGCTCCCTTCTTGCAAAGAATGTCGCCATGATGGGACCGCTGACCGCCAGAGTTGCATGGGAGAGACCGGGGTTGATGTCCTCTTCCTGAATGTCCTCCCATAACTCCCTTACGCTTTGGCTGCTCGGAAGTAGTCCCGCCATTGACCTGCCCTGAGCGAGGACACCATCCATAAGCTCCTTGAGATTACTAAGAGCCAAGGTTCGTGCGGCGGGATGTCTTATAAGCTTGCATAACTCGACGTAGAGGTTGCACAGGCTGTAGCAAACCTTCTTGGACTGCTTCTGGCTCGGCCATGCCTTTGGGATTATCTCGAGCATCTTGCAAGCCGTGCCCATATCAACTTCCAATGCGTTGGCAACATGTACCCATAGGGATGATACATTGCCAGAATTTCTACTCTCGTATACGCATTGTATGGCCAGCTGCTCCCGTAGCAAAGCTGATGAGACTGAGAACAATAAATCCTCGGAGCTGGGGACCGTTGCGGCGTCCAATGAATCGGCACCGTTCAGCTTCAGGATAAGGTTCCAGATCTCAAAGTAAGCAGCAAGGACATCCTCGCAGATTTTGAAAGCTCCACCAAGCCGCGTTTGCTGCTCCAGAACGGAAAGCAGCTTAGGGAGATCATCTATGCCAGTTAGTTCCTCCTTCGCCGCAAAGGCAATGACCGCCATCACTCACCGAGGAGAGCATCTCTATTCATCTCCAGTTTCCTCTCAACAATGAACCTGGTCGTTAGTAATGCTCCGTGGAGGCGATTGGCATTGTTCCGCGAAGACCGAAGCAGTTCTTCGACGGTATCCACCCAGTCACCCTGTAAAAGGAAAGAACAGACCGTCCTCGCAGCCACATCACGAACATGCCACAGCTGGCTTCCGAGATACTCCTTGATATATCCGAAGAGCTCCTCACGGCACTCATCCGGGGGACCGGCCCGCCGAACGATGTCGAGCACAGGGAAGACGGCCTCTGCTGCGGCGGAGGACTGCAGACCGGGTGTGATGGAGGATCCTGCCGACTTCAAGAGGTTGACGAGGACGCCTGGTAGAGTCGGGTATTTGTTGTACGAGATTCGTATCGTGTGTCCGTCCCAGCCAGACTCTGTGACATGCTTGCTTTCGCCCGTGCCTAGAAGGCAGTCGATGAGACTCCTGAGCAGGATCAGGCCGCAGTTGCGGATCGCCCATCTGGGTTATGTCAGCTGAGACCTAGAGCGGACAAACTATTAAGTGATCATAGGCACCTACACTTCTGATTTGAGGCTCTCCGCCGCGAGTTCCAGGGTAGGCGGCAGGTAGCTCTCTGCCTTCTTACTGAGAAGCGAACTTCTGAATATCCCTCTGAGACAGTTGAGGGCATGTACTTGAGGGAGATTGGAGCCGTCTGTTTCTGCTATTCTCGCTGGACGTTTCGCAATCTCGACGAGATCCTGGAAGACCTCTTTGAAGGAAGGGGAGTCGGAGTTCGCTGCCAAGACACCTATTACCAGGGACGGTATGCCGGCGGACCGTCTGGTGGTGGAGGCTTGATTCATGATGCAGTGCACCGCCCCCTATTTAGGCCGTTAGATTGAGTCTACAAACTTTGGGGCTGACATGGCAACTCACTTCATACCAACGACGAAGATGATTGTCCGACTCTGGTAGGTCAGGGAAGACACTACGAAGGACTTGGGTCGTTTGACAGCACGTTGTAAATGTTGAGGATACGGTTGTGAAGGCGCCACGGTGCCTCAACTTTGCAAGCTCATCAAAGGTCAAGGCTCCAACGTCGTCAAACACGTCAAGCGGGGGTATTAGAGCTGAAGATGTTCCCCGAGCCCTGAGTCCGTTGACAATGATTTTCATAACATTGCTGGAAAGTCATCAGTTCTCAGGCCAGAGGGACGGGACAAGGTTGCGTAAATACCTCGATTCATGGATAGCTCTGAAGCTGTAACTGAGCAGGTCCTTCGTGTCTAAACCTTCTATATCTTCCATTTCTTCAGGAAGATGACCTTCTGGGGAGTCGTCGCAGAGGACATGTTGCACAGCGTGCCAGGCTTCCTCGCAGCATCTGACAATCCTGCGTTGGAGTTGGCTGAATGTTTCGTGACGCACACCGCCTTCCATATCGGTATTTGCTAGAATCTGCCAGATATATCTATCCGAGTGTCAGTAATTGGGGTATTTGGACTTCTGGGAGAAAGCATACCCTAGTGAGGCAAAGTCACCGTGCACAGAGTCATTGGCGGCAGCATGGCCTAAGTCACTCTTGGCCTTAGCCAGTTTCACCTCCAACGTGTCTAGAGAGCTCGACACGAGGCAGATCTTCGCGTCAAGAGTACTTGACCAACTGCACAGAAGCCCCTGAGCGCGGGCTGCGCCGTTACCGTGGTCAGCCCGCCCGGTTCTGCTAGCCAGCTTCGTCGCCCTGGTACAGAATAGCCGCAAAGCATCTAAAAGAGACGATTTTCTGCAATTGTCGTGGTTGGATGGTAGTCTCTCTGATATGATGTCTTGTGGGACCAACAGCAGGATCTCCATAGCCGATTCTCTGACATCGTCGAAAGGGTCCATGAGCAGATCCAATAGGAGACGCATGCAGGTAGTATCAGTGAACATTGTCCGAGCCATGTCCGTGTCGAGTGCTTCGTCGGAGGCGCTGGCATGTTTTCCGAGCTTGAGAACAGGTGCGAACGCCTTCAAAGCCGCGATATGTCGCTGGTACGATGACGTCGGTATTAATTCGCCCTTCAGAAATTCGATATACCATTTCAAGAAAGAAGTGTGACGGTCCAGCACCGCTTTGGCTTCCCTCGCATCGGTTATCAGGTTTTCAGGGTATTTCTTCTTTTTCTCAACCCCATGGGTGGGCTGTCTCTCGTTCACTTTCGGTTGAGCCTTTGCCTCCAGCTTTGCAACACTTCGATTCGCGAGGGCAATAACGCATTTGACCCGGTTGATCAGATCCTTGGTCATGGCGAGAGTCTCGTTGCGGAACTTCGCGTCATGATCCGCATAGTAGGTAGCAATGTGATTCTTCAGGAGGTTGAAGGTTGCTTGACTTATTGGCTTCGTGGTAGCCGCGGAGGAGACAAGAAGAGACAGTCCGCTTGACCGGACAGGGTAGGTTGGATGTATCAGGAAGCTCTCTAGCACATCACTCCGTAGCGAAACAGTGAGCGCCTCTTTCTGTGTGATAGTACTGTCACCTGCAAATGATGTTAGCCATAATGATTTAAGAGGGTCATGTGAGCGTACCGGGTTCGTCCACCAAGCCGGACTTCTTTCCTACTTCTAGGATGGCCAGTCGAAGGAGAGCCCAGTCCCCTGACAGTGCATCCTCAGTTCCTAGACTCTGCTCATTGTAGATCTTCAGAAACTCGAGTGAGGAGCGTCTGTCTGCCGAAAATAGTGGAGTGAGGACATATGTTTTCACACTCTCGAGTCTCTCCATGTCAGAGCGCAGACCGTCCTGTATCCATTCCTGCCAGGTTTGGGCTCCAAAACCGTCCAGCTCCGGATGCTTGCCATCGGCTGCCATATTGGTCAGGCCAGTGAAGACATTAACGATGAATTTTCCAGCAATAGGACAGACATAGTGCAGCTCCATCCACGAGAACATGACAGATACAAGCAGTCTCCAGAGTGCTAGTGTTGGTAGGCCTCTCACTTCTGGATTTACCCTTGTATATGTGGCGGCCAGGTCATCCAGGGTGACAGCTTGCTTGCTCAGAAAATGAACGACGCAGTGCAAGGAAGATTTGACTAGAGGTCGTGTGGATTTCCGGGTGATGATGGAGACTAGCGTATCCAAGATGTTCGTCTTGATGGCCTTGCCAACTCCAGGATCAGCGTTCCGTGAGAAAGTCGTGGTGAGGACATCTAGGACGAGCCTCATGGAACGGTGCTGGTCATGTTCGTTCCATTCGATATAGAATTCAAAGAGGCGCATTGAGGTGTCCCGGGTGAAAGCCCACTGGCGGATGCCATTGTGACTCGACTTTGCGCACAGCTGCACAAAGCCACATAGTTTCACGCAGGCCTGGCTTGACGACCTCCGCGGCTGAGTAGCATTTTGAAGTAATATTGTGAATACTCCTTGGGCAATCCTGGGGTCGAGTTAGCATCTATAGAGGATGACCAGGGTCTAGGAACAGGAAGCTTGAACATACTGGAGCTTTTCCTGCTCGGGCTGAGATTCCAGCCAGGAGGCAATGGTACTGGCGTTCGCGAATTCGTCAGGATCAAAGGCCTGTATCACTGGGCTTTGGGTTGCCATCTCTGCTGTCATCCTCACCAGCCTCTGGTGGCCACGGTCTGAAAGGGATGTACTTCCGCTCCAAGGGGACTTGAACAGAGAGATTTGCAGCCTGGGTGTCTGGAATTAGGACAAAATAGCCACCTCGAGAAGCATAGTTTTCGTAACTGGGACAGGGAGATAATATTACAAGACTTATAAGCGAGCAGAGCCGAGATACATAGCATGTATAGCCCGTCGGTCCTCTATCTACTTCTAGGCCCTCACTGCAAAAAAGTTTAAGTGGAGCTCGCACAGTGCTTTTCGTTACTTTGTGTGTGCATCTGTGTAGCAAGCAGCACCATTCATACTACGAATACACTCGGTCTGCAAGCTCTCAGTTGCTCAAAAAGGAAACATCGACTTCTAACGTAGCAGATACCTGTCAAAACCCTTCGTTCAAATTTCCTCATCCTATGATGCTGCATGTTGCCGTTCGCTCATGTTCTCGACTCGTCCGCACGGCACGATCACAAACTGTTCACTTAGCGAGCCTGAGTGTTGAAACTGAGGGTATTAGAGCCCAGAAGCTTCATCCATGCTCAAACTTAGAGAAGAGTCTCTAGTATTGGTAATCCTAATGCAAGGCACTGCCGATATGCCTGGAAACAGCTTCGCTGGGATTAAGGCTCTGAGCAGTGAGTGGGATCGACCGAAATATATACTCTCATGGACTATTTCACTGCAATCTTAGCGTCGGCCAGGAAGAGCATTTCTTATCGATAAGCTTATCGATAATGATCGTGTTCCTCGGGACGTACCGCAGTAACTCCAACCCTCCATAATCTCTCCCATCACCACCCGCTTTGCGCCAAACAACCCACGGAAATTCCAACCATGAGTAAATCAGGCCTATCATTTGGCCTGTCGTTAAAGAAGGCACCCTCAAAACCGGCACCCGCCAAGCGGAAACCCGCCACCTTCGGAGACGACGATGACGACGACACCGCGACACCGACCGCCTTCGCGGCACCCAAGGGCAAAGGCGCCAAAAGCAAAGACCCCGCCGCGCCCGCGGTGCAAGAAGTCGCAATCACAGAACTAGACGCTCTATCCACGACCCAGACGCCCGTCCAGCCGCCGTCGCCGACCAAGAAGCCAAAGTCCAAGCTCGCGTCCGCACTGCCGCCGCCCAAGCTCTCGTCGTCGTCGTCGTCCTCCTCCGGCGCAGTGGCGCCCCCGCACGCGCAGTTCGGCGACCTATCGAGCGCACTCTCGTCGCGCAGGCACGCCGAGGCGGCGGCGGGGGCGGACCCGACCATCTACGACTACGACGAGGTGTACGACACGCTCAAGGCGGCGGCGCGGCGGAAGAAGGAGGCGGCGCGGGCCGCGGAGGAGGAGGAGAGGGCGCGGCCGCGGTACATGGCGTCGGTGCTGTCGGCGGCGGCGGTGCGGGAGCGGGACAGGCTGGTGGCGGAGGAGAAGAGGCTGGCGCGCGAGCGGGAGGCGGAGGGGGAGGAGTTTAGGGATAAGGAGAAGTTCGTGACGGAGGCGTACCGGCGGCAGCAGGAGGAGATGAGGAAGCTGGAGGAGGAGGAGAGGGTGCGGGAGGAGGAGGAGAGGAGGAGGAATAAGGGGAAGGGGATGACGGGGAGGTATAAGGATATGCTTGAGAGGGGGGAGAGGGATCACGAGGATGTGCTACGGGCGGTCGAGGAGACGCTGCAGAGGAAGAAGGCGGACGGCGAGACGGAGAAGGACGCGGGACCGCGG
>SMOB01000314.1:0-57054 GCA_007388105.1 Coniochaeta prunicola
CGGTCTGTACCTCAACCGACAGGCTCCAGAATTGGAAAAGGACAGGTCAAATAATTCAAGATGGATTGAAGGGTATAAGAGGAATTCAGGCATTAAATCGAGACAGCTTGCGTGGGCTCGGAACCGAGTATTGGACACTTTTAGAATAGGCCTAGCGCATCTTCCGTAGCTGCCCTGACTTCGCCGTCAAACGGGCGTAAAAGAACATCATCATCATCATCATTAGGTTGAGATCTGTCCAGGTACATGGTACAGCACACAAACCACATACTACAAGAGCAACAATCTTCACAAAGATGTATTCACATCTCAGATTCCCCAAAAGTGCAATCAAAAATTCTCCTATCATTAACCCCTGAAACTGGCCTCTAGGAGTAGCCTCGCGGTCTAAAAAGGCTACCAAGAGGGATCCGAAGAAGTACTACTCTTACGGAGGGTCTTGTCGGGAGAATGTATATATCATGACAGTCTAACATTGGGATCTTGTTCCGGTGGAGCAGATGGATGCTGTACAAGGAGCAGATTTCCGGAATGCCCCTGTTGTCGGCGAGTCGGTATTCAATTGTTGGGTAGATCTCGTCGTTAATTTTGGATTCTTGGTCGCCCATCCCAGCCTTTCTATCATGCTTGTTGATGTATGCCAATGGCCAACCTCGGCTCGAAACATGCCAGGACAAACTAAGGTATTGTTCAAGCCACACGACCCTTCACAGGAACCATATGTACATAGTACATCGAAGATCTATAATGATAATGAACATGAATCATTCATCATGGAAACTCAATCCTTTTTGTGCAGCCTCGATCAAGATCCCATAGCATTGACGGCGATATTGTCCAAGTACCAGTAGTTCCCAACAACACCTTGATGCCCGTCGTTGGTATATAGGTGACAGACGTTGACGCTGTTGCGAGGACGGTTACAGATGTATCCGTCACTGGATAAATCGAGGTGATAGTGACATAGGTCGTGACCGTCGCCGTGTAGATTGTGCTGGGAGAGGGTAGCGCTGAAGTAAGAACGCTGCTGCACACGCCGCTTAGCTCTGGACCAAGGTATTTACTCCAGATCGCGGGCGGGGAGATTGGCATCGTTTGTGCTGCACGCGCCTTATTTGCCGGCCCCGAGGAGAATACGTATGAGGTCGATGTGCTGGTCACGGTAGTTGTGGCTGAGACGGTGGTTTGAGTGCGAACAATGATGGTTCTTGTGGGAGATTGTTGATTTACAGTGGATGTCGCCAGGCTGGTTGTGCCAAGATTCTGAGTAGACACAACAGTTGTTGCCGTGTCAGTCTCGGTATCCTGCTCGATCGTGGTGGTACCCAGGTTGGTTGTAGTAACATCGGTTGTGAAGGTTGGATATGTGGTGGTGGTGGTTAAACTAGTGGTGCCGATATTGGTGGTCGTGACAACCGTGTTGAGAGTGGTCGACTGAGTAGCTGTCACCGCATAAGGATCGGTCTCTGTTGCGACATCTGTCTCAACAACTGTCGTTGCCGTTGATGTCTGAGTGGAGCTCGAGATTGAGGTGGTGACATAGGTGCTGACAGTTGTACTGCGAGCAATGACAACGGCCACGGTTGTGGTGACGGTTGTGGTGCTTGCTGTCCGCACAGTTGGCTTGATGAAAGAGCTACAGAAGGTACTTGCTCCCGCCAGCTCCGTGGGGAGCGCGGCCGAGAGGAACAGTTCCTGAGAACAAAGACGGTCGCTTTTCGCAGGTGTTGTCGTTACTGGCGCAGCAAGCGCGTAGTCTGCGACGGCAGCCGCCACCACAGCTACTGCGAGCCAACGCATCTTGTGCAATACTATAGTCGTCCTAGACCAGGTTAGAAAGCTGAGGAGCTCATGGCTCGATAGTCTAACGAACTCGGAGAGAAACGGAGAAACCAACCGAGACCCAGGCCGACTTATATATCACCATCATCCACTAATCCCACAGAAGGATTCACTTTTGAACACATGGCGGTATGGTTCGGCTCGGCAGGGAATACTCAAATTTATCAAAGCTCGCAGCTTCAGCTCAGGTGGTTGATGGGGAAATTCCGAGCCGGGCTACGGCCTACGGGCCTCCAGTTTATGGGCGACGGACCTCCTAAACCTCGCTTACCTCCTAGGATCCTGCAGCCAATGCGCTACATAACTTTCCCTTTACTGAGTAGTATCTAACTATAAGTCAAATACAACGGTCGCGCCCCAACTACCGGCCGCTGGGTGCATCTGAGGTGACTGGGTACATCTGCCAGGGAGCTACAACACGCACTAAGCTGTATAGTTTGCATGTGGGTGAGTCCAGACGCCGGAGAACAGCCGAGTCAAAACTGCCTAGTTCACAAGAAACTGTACTCAGTGGCTGAAACATTACCGGGCCGTTGCAGATTTTCCTTCGAATCGAAACAAATCGCCTTCGTCCAACTGCATTAGCCCACTCCATGACGCGCAGCCCTCCATGCATACAAGACGGTGAACGGAGTCTTCAAACAAGCTATACCTACCCTCTTCACGAAGACAGCAGGCATGGTGACAGTCAGATGCAAAACGATAATCTGGAGTATAGCGCGGCAATATAAATCTGTGATCGCTGACCGGATGGCCAGATGCTAGCAATAAGTGCCACTGTCGGCCGTTCTGTCCCCATCTCTGTGGTGATATGAGCCCCAACTTCCAAACTGGCATAACCCTTGGAGTCTAGTCTGTCTCCCCTGCATCATTCTATCTGAGTCGTCAGCTGAGAAACCTGATGAGTCGTCCTTAGCTTGATGATGAACCATACCCGTCATGAATGATGATGAACTTAGCCAGTAAAGATTGCGTCGCATGTGAGACAGCACCTCCATTATAGCAGAGTGCCACGCCATGCCTTCATTATGATGGTGGTGCATAGTCATCGCTACAACGAAAGCAGGTCGGCCTGAGGCCAATTGCCAGCGTGGTAAGTGGCATTGGACTTGGTCTCTGGAACAGATTGCCAGAGCATGTCGATAAAGTTGATGGCCAAAACTCCCCATCCAGCCGAACGGTAGTGATGTCGACGAGATACGTATGATTCTGTCCGCTGACCCGCATAGCCAGCCACTGAGGTTAACTGCTGTAGTCAACTACGCGGCCCTGCTGGCAGATGAGGGTAGTCTCTGGACGCGAGTTGGTCTCGCAGTGAAACGGCGGTTGATGACACCAAGCTCCATATCGCTTGTTCGGGCTGAACCTGTCTTTTGCGGCTGAAGATTCTGTCCGAGTAGGGATGCAACTGGTGTGCGGTCAGCTAGTAATGTACCAAGGCTGGTGACAAACCCGATGACAGAGACAATCACCAGACCCAGCATCTGGGAAGTGAATGCAGATATGTAAACGCCTGTCACAACTGGCTGTAGATCCGTTGGCAGCGAGAAGATGGCTATGGGGCTTCGGTGAATTGCATTCAGCTGTGGGTGGTCCAGCGTCAGACTGAGCTTCTCCTGCACAAGGTTGTTAAAGACAAGCGTCCCAACAGTGAGGCCGATGCACCCTCCCAAGACTCGCGCTTGGGCTACAGCTCCTTGAGCGACCGCGAGATCAATGTTCCGGGCTTCAACCGTGGTCATCATGGTCACGCCCGCGAACACAAGGCCTACGCCTAAGCCGTATAGAGCAGTGTAGCCCAGGAAGAGAGAGATTGTACTGGCGCCAGAAGTTGTACCATAAATAAGACCCAAACCTAGACACTGGAGTCCGCAACCGGCGATGATGGTGAAGGCGGTGACGTTCTTTTTCTTGTTGATGACACCGGCGGCAAACGAGCCGAAGGCAGTAGCACCAAGCATCGGTAGCAGATGGAGACCCGCCACAAGCGAGGTATCGCCGTTGACGATCTGAAGCCTTTCGGGAATGTCGACAACAAGAGCAATATATGACCACCCGGAAAAGAAGGTTGCCCTATCGATTCGTCAGTTTTCCGGTCCAGGAGCATTCGGGCCAGCCTATGACTCACAGAAGACCGCTGACATAGGCTCTCTTCAGCGCCAACCGGATAGGAAAGATTGGCTCGACTCGAAGGCGTTGCAGACGTGTACCCAGAAGAACCTCCCACAGACACAAAGCAGCCCAAGAGAGAGCCGAGAACAAGAGCGAGACAACAACCTCTGGATCTCTCCAGTCCACAACGAGCGAGCCAGCCTGCTGCATTGGGAATACCAGTAGCACTGAGGCACTGATAAGCAGTGCATTGCCGATGAAGTCAACCTTGGCAAGGGTGTCTCGCCATGTTAGGTGATGCCGCCTCTTATCGGGCCACCAGATCAACAAAAACCCGATGGCTATAACACCGAAAGGAACGCTGGCAGCCAGTTATTTCAGCGTCAGGATATTGCCAAGGACAAGGAAAAGTGGACTCACTTGATCAAGAATATGCCACGCCAATTCCACCGGGACGAGATCACACCGCCGAGGAGTGGACCGAGAACGTAGGAGATCGACAATGTGATGCCCACCATTGCGCCGACAGTCTCAGGTCCGCCAAGTCCCAGTTCAATGAGACATATCTGGGAAAGGCTATATAGCCCAGCACCTCCGATACCTTGAAGCGCTCGACCAATGATACTATTTCAAGATTGTTAGATACAGTCCCTGGCTGACATCACAGGAGATGCAGATAACGCACAGCTGCATCATGTCGGTTGCGAACATGCACATGAGAGAGAATCCTGCAAAGAAGACCCAGGAAACGATAAGCATGTTCCGACGTCCGTAGATGTCGCTCAGCTTCGAGAATCCCACCGCGAATGCTGTAGGAGCGTGAGACACACATTAGTATCGCCCCATGATGAGTGAAGACAAAAGACTCACCCATATATGTCAAAAGATATGCGAGAATCACCCAAGGAGCGTTAAGATAGTCATTGTTGAGGTCGACAGATATCTTAACTAAAGCAGTTGATACCACGGACATATCAAGGCAAGAGAACATCAAACCGAGCAGGATACTGCACCGAGGTTAGCCTTGATGTCAGCTGCAACCTGCAAGAAAACGGAGTCGTACATGACAGTTAGGATGGCTTTGGAGACAGGATCGCACGGAACGAAGCCATCTCCGACCGCGCTCGGATGGGGAGACATAGATCGACCTCCCAGAACGGGGCCGTTGGTGGAGGTTTGACTTGCAGCCGGAAATGTCTCCGCGATAGACTCCGGCGTGAATTTGATTTTGTCGTTGGCCTGCTCAGATCCTTGGGCTGGGCCGATCTGGATTACCCACTCCTGGTGCGCAACCACCGGGTCTTCGCTGTGCTGTGTACTGCCCATTGTGGCACTATTGAAAGGCACCTTAAAGATTTCCAGAAGGTGGAAGGGCTATGACAAAGCCGTAGGACGACAAGCGTACCACGTCGAAGCGGTCGCTTGACCCGATTGCCGAGGTGATCAGAATTGCTCACACGACGCTTCTACAAAGAGGAAGCACCTCAGTTCAAAGCGCGTTCACGAAATGACGCGCAGGGTAAAAGATGAGGGGGACGCTGAGACGAAGAGCGACTGGCAGAAGTGGGTATCTTCACAAAGGACGACCCCCTAGGGTAAGGACCAGGTGAACGGAAATGGAATGTCTGGGCCCTCTGTTGATTCCATCGGCAAGAGCGTTCTAACACAGGTGCGGAAAACTGGAAGTCGCGAACTTGATAGTAAGATGCTGTTGCCTGTCTGATTCGTGATGGAGACAGGTCAGGGTGGCTCGAAGCAGCCAGGTCGTCCACTCTTTAGAGCCCGAGGCCGTTTAGATCATGTAAGGGTCAAACAACAATTCGGGGCAAAATAGGTTAAGAAGACTACCTTAACTGGTGGACTGTTGACCTGAAACAGATGTCAAGACCGGCTTAGATCGGTATTATCTTGTGGTATCGTAGGTCGCCAGTATTGGGCGAATATTGGCAGTCTTGTCTCGGGGCGGTTCATCTGATTACTGGCTGCTTAACGCCCACGGCTAGATTCTGCAGCTTCTCTCCCAAAACGAGTTCCAGCACGAGTTGCCGATAAGTTGACTGCCTGCTGTGCTACAGGTCAGTTTCACGACTGATGACGGGTGTTGTGCAAGGTGCTACAGCTCTCTCCAGAACATGACAATCCCCGCTCTGCTCACAGGCTTTAACAGGATTTCACCTTCCGACATGACCATCTTCTGAGACAGGAAGTGCCAAGCCCTTTCCTCCTTTCTCCAAGGCGTGTCGTGGTGGATGTGCGTGTCGCTGAGGCACTTGTCGCACTTACCTCGGACGAGAAAGCCTCCGCAATGACGTATAGTCACCTCTTACTGTTCTATGATAGCTACCAGGTACATTGGTTCGGTAGATGGGCAGAGAGCTGGTAACTCTGAGGCAGCTGCTCCTTCCAGACCAACTCTCCGTCAGATAGCGCGAGATATGACACTGGCGTGTGTTGGCCAAGAGGAAGACGCTACCATGCCGTGACTTCAGCGAAGCTTAATCAGAATACCTCAACCTAAACATGGTACCTGGATACCTGAGGTGTAGGGTAAGGTAAGTAAGTACCTTGTCCTCTAGGTTGCTTCAAAGCCAAGCAACTTTGGGGTTGAAACGTCAAAGTCCTCGGGGCAGGAGCTTGCCCTCGCTGTTCCTTAGTAGAATCACTTTTGAGCAGGCAGAACCAGTTATTGCAGGGGTAACACGGTAGTCTTCTAGGTAGTGTCACACAGTGATCACAAACAGGGTGACCTCAAGGTCTTATTGCGTTGTGACACACTGTAAGATGACTGGCTTCTCACACCTGTTGTGCCCCGTCTGTGCCTGTCACACAGCTTCAGCTGTGGTCCATACCGCTATAGCATAGGCCTCAACGGTGAACCTTGCTATGAGAAATTGCTGATGGTCTGATCGATCTCACATTGGAGAATTTTAGTCGTGTGGTACTCGAGTATAGAACAGTTTTCGGTCAAAAGACTGATTTATGATGGACTGTCTCTGTGGTTGTCACCGTGAAAACCAGCAGACCGCTTCAACACGAGGTATCAGATGAGTTGATGCGTAGTTGTCAGATTCGATCACATGTCGTATCTACTGATGTCTGAGTACCCTGCGGCAGTATGACACCAAAAGCTGTGATTCCTTTCCAGGTCTGTAACGAACCAAAGACATACATGAGTTCTACGCACCTCTTCTTCACTTGAAACTCCAGACGTGACCATCGCGCTTCACGCCTTCCTTGGAATCGACTTTCCCTACTCTTTGTCTTAGCGATGACGTCAGGTACTTGATCGGTATGAATACATGTACTGTACACTGTCTGCATGCATGCATTTGTGCGTTATAGAAGTACCTTGGTCTGGGGGGAACATATTGTACCTCGAACAGACCACCCGTTTGTTCTCATTGAGGGCCAAACACGACAGACATTCCAGGGAATGCAGGCCACGACAGCAGTCGGGGATATGGCAATAGATGCTCCAAGCCCATAACCAGTAAGAAGAGTGCATGTATTGAATTGTAGCTGAATGCTAAAATGTATACCGCTGTGCCACTGTACTGCTATACCGTGCCCCCTGTCCTTGCAGCGGCAATATCCAATTTCAATGAGCTGGATGCCACCACAGCACACCACATTTAGCTGCGCCAGGCCTCTCTTTGGGTGGAGGGTCTGTTGCCGCTATGCGGAGAGTCCCGCTGTCGTCAGCACGCTAACGAACCGTGGCAGCCCACGGTAGAAAAGAATCCTTCCACCCATCCAGGTTTTTCATCTTCTGGACTTCTTCAATCTGCCGACACCGGATCTGCGCCAATGACACAATGCCCATGCTTACCCGTGATCCAATGCACTGCGACCTAGCTGGAATCCGCCAGCTGCTTCGCCAGGTCCATGTGTCGGCCCGGGATCCGATATGGAGACGGTCTGAGAAGTTTGGTCTAGCGCCATGCCCGAACCCTCTTTTCTGTTTGCCACGCTTTGCGACGATGCATCGTCTCTGAAGCCGCATTACCGTCCATTATTGGCCGCTTAACCGTGCTTTGCGTACCGACACCCAGCCGCAGAGGGGACCTGCCGCCTCTCTCTCCACCCGGTTGCAACGTCGAAATCCTTCGAACCGTACACGCGGTTATTCCAGGATGCCCGAGCGATGTGCCGCTTACACTTACGTAAAGGCACGGTACTTTTTCAGACAAGCGTATTCGCTTTCTCTTAGCCCAGGCGGCCCAGTTTCCGGCCGAGAACTGGATCGAGTCGGTCTGCAAAGCCTTTAGCTGTCTGCTCGCTCTGACACTTTTTGCGCTCTGAACTGCTGGGGAATGCCAGCGTCCATTGCTTTGCAACTTGAACGGAGAACGTTTGCCATCGAAGGGAGCACTGGTAGGTGCGACCCGATATGGCCCGGTCCTAACACAAGAACTGGTTCAAATGTTCTTGGCTAGCTTTAAATCCACCACTCGGTCATTATCAACCTCATATATCCGTGCTACTAGTGGGCTCAACGATACGCACGAGTCTAGACCTGTGTATGGTCTAGTCGCCCAATTACTTCGCCACTCTTTTCTGCACAAGAGGCATCATCCGAGGACGGCCGGATCAGGTCCCATAATCTGACAGCAGGCAGTGATGCACAGCAAAAGGTTGCCCATCGGTAAGTCGCCTGGTTTGTCGATATCGCAGGAATCTTTTGCGTCAGTGCCATGAGCTAACGGCTTGTCTGCAGGACGTTTAGCACCATAGATCCGCTAACGAGCCGTCTTATTCTTGGAACGGCCATACGGCCTCCTCGTTGAAGCTCCGATTGGCAATCTATACACGCAATCCTCCAACAGGCCTAATTTCTCACCGACAGCGCCCATGTCGATCATTGGCCATGACGCGAGTAATAGTGCTACCCTGTGCTGGAACCTCGGCGACCAAACCACAAGAGGAATATACGAGCTCCGAGGGGAAGAGAGAGAGAGAGAAAAGGAAAAAAAAGGTTCTTTCCCTTCGTGCTGTTGAAAGTTGTCGGTCTCTTTCTCTAGGACAATTGTGCGTTGGTCAAAGCTCGCTGAAGCTGTTCAGCTCTCAGCTAAAGTCCTGCACAGCATGTGTCAGTGAATCAGTTTACAGTTGGATTGCTCTCGTGTCTGATGGGCTAACTCCCAGCATGAGCCCGTGGCTTTTGTCCAGTTCAATGGTGCTGAACGTTCAGTAGTTCTGTGTTCCCTGGTCATCCTACATGTTGGGTCGGTGCTTGGCTTAGTCGTCGCAGTTCGGATGTTGCGGGTAAGGTCAATGACCGACAGATCTGTGATCTTGTCCTGCAAGTGATGTCCTGCAACCATTTAGCCAACCAGTAAAGCTACTGGTATTGAGGGCCATTCATCGCAGTTGTTACCCTGCAGGAGTTGTTGCCTGCAGTAGATCTTGGACCGGCGGCATCCCGTGGAATTTATGATGGTACTGGCAACCACAGGTGGACTGCTCCAGTTGAGTTACCACGTTATCCACTCCTGGATCCTTCCAGGCGGCAACTTGATATCCTTTGGGAGTGCACTGTTGGCTCATACCTCGCCCGTGGGACCTCTTGCCGCATGTTTGCTTATGGTACCTTGATGAGTCTTTCCACGCTATCTATTCTTGGTATCTGGCCACCAGCTATGGCTAGTGATGTAATCGAGTGGAGGAGCGGTAGGCCCAACGGGCCTTGTCACTTGAAAAGTGAACCATTCTCTAGCATGGCTTACTTGAGATACCCCAGTGAGGGTAATTACAGGGTGTATAATCTCTCCTGCTTCTGCTTCCGCGCTATAGTCGCGAGTATGCCTCTGTGGGTATCTCCTTACTCTACTTTGTCATAAACAAGTGCAAGACAACCAAGTCAATGCATGACCTTACTGCCCTTACACATAACATTACTCATGCACAAGGAACGTTAGGGGATACCTAATTTTTCACATCCTAGGGAACAAAGCTAACCTAGGGATCTCCTGGAGTGCACTTGAGAATGTCAGATAACTTACCTACCCTAGGTATGTCTATCTGAGTCTAAACAAGTCAATAACAGTGATGCTTGCCGATACACTTACGGCCTCTTTGTGGATTTCATCGTTTCTCCCATGTCAGTTCGACCTTTGAATCGGCTCCGAGTAAATCTAGGTCGCCACAACAATACGCATGATCTCCTCATCCAACGCCGAGCAGTCTTTCGGCAACCCTGAAAGAGCTTTTGAGCTACATTAGAGGTCCCTCTTCTTCGCCGACACTCAACCTCCGTACTTCTTGACCCTATATACTATACTTTCCACTCGAAGTCACTAAATCGCCCAGGACCCGCGTCTTCCAACACTCAACCTGGACCAATCCATTTCTGATTAGGTCTACCAGTGTTGTGGGTTTGTCTTTCACGCCAAGACTTCACCACTCCTTGTCGTCACCAGAGACGCACGCCAATGAAACCCAACAGGCCTGCCTAAATACTTGGACTGGATATCTTGCATCACCATCTTTGACTTCGCACCAAGTGCGGTACGCATCATGGCCTCTGGACCACAAGAACGAGCTGAGGCTGTGGCCATCATTGGCATGGCCTGCCGGTTTCCGGGAGGTGCTCATAACCCGGAGCAGCTTTTTGCGAATCTTGAAGCCGGAAGAAGCGCCTGGTGCGAGTTCCCATCAGACCGTCTCAACATCGACGGCTTCTTCCATCCTAGCCCGCAACGGCATGACAGCGTTAGTAGTCTTGTGGCCAGATCACCTCTGCCAGAATATAAGTTTACTCACTATGCTTAGTTCACGTTTAAAGGTGCCCATTTCTTGACAGGCAACATTGCCGCCTTCGATGCCGAGTTCTTCTCCATGTCGGCAACAGAGTCAAACTCCACAGATGTTCAGCAGAGGATCCTCCTGGAGGTTGCTTACGAAGCTGTAGAAAACGGTGAGTTTATGATCTTGCTCCAGCTAAACTCTAAAGCCCTCAAGACTGACATCCAACATTTAGCTGGTATACCAAAGGAGGCTTTGGCTGGTAGTGATACGTCTGTTTATATTGGCTCTTTCGTCAAAGGTAAGCCGGCGGCAAGGCATTGCAGAACTCTAGTACTGTTTTCTCACATCAGCTCTAGACTATGAACAGGTTTCAATGAGAGACTCTCAATACCTCGCGGCCGACTGCGCCACTGGTAATGGGATTGCTATCATGTCCAACCGAATCTCTTATTTTTTCGACCTCCACGGCCCGAGTATGACTATTGACACGGGCTGCAGCGCGAGCTTGATTTGCATTCATCAAGCTGTTCAAAGCTTACTCAACGGGGAGTCATCCATGGTCAGTTTGGCCCGCGTTCACCTGTATTCGGACATACACTGACTTTCTGAAGGCAATGGCTGGCGGTGCTGGCATGATCCTGACCCCTAGCACCATCCTGCCTATGGTCTCGCTGGGTTTTCTAAGCAAGGACGGAAGATGCTACACCTTTGACTCGCACGCCAATGGCTACGGTCGCGGCGAAGGTGTAGGGATTGTCGTTCTCAAGCGGCTGAGCGACGCAATCCGAGACAACGACACGATTCGAGGCGTCATCAGAGGCACATCGACAAATCAAGATGGCCGGACATCGGGCATTACAATGCCAAGCTCAGAAGCGCAAGTGGTCAATATTCGAAAATGTTACGCTTCAGCTGGACTGGATGTCAACCAGACAATGTTTGTCGAATGTCACGGCACCGGAACACAAGCAGGAGACCCACGGGAGTTGAAAGCCATCTCCGATGCCCTGTGCAGCGAGCGACCCGCGGACAGCCCGATGCTGGTGGGCTCAATCAAGACAAACATTGGCCATCTTGAAGGCAGCGCGGGCGTTGCCGGTGTTATCAAGGCGGTGATGACCATCGAAAAAGGGAGAATCCCTCGACATATCAACTTCCAGTCCTGGAATCCGGATATCGATCATCGTCGGTTGAAGGTAAACATTCCGGTCGATAATACGAAGTGGCCAGTGAATGGCCTGCGCAGGATCAGCGTTAACTCCTTCGGCTTCGGTGGAAGTAATGCGCATGCCATCATCGACGACGCCGCTCATTTTCTCGAGCAGGAGATGAACGTCGTCGCAAACCACAACACCAGCATTACTTCGGCAGCGGAATGTGATGTGGATATGCCTATGGCCGATGTTGGAAAGGAAGACTATGCGCTGCTTCCGCAACTCTATGTTTTCTCAGCGAACGACCAAGGCGGCGTCGCCAGACTTGTGGATGCTCATCTATCGCACTTGAGTAACTCCAGGCCAGAGCCCATATCCTTGCGAGACTACGCATATACTCTGTTCAGCCGTCGCTCGAAACTGCAGTACAAGGCTTTCGCGGCGGCACGCACTCACCATGAACTGATGTCAGAGCTAGCTAACGTCAGGACATCGCAACCGCTTCGATCACAGAAACCGAAAGCCTTAAACCTCGGGTTCGTCTTCTGTGGCCAAGGAGCCCAATGGCCGAGAATGGGTCTCGACCTTTGCATCTTTGAGCCCTTCCGAGACAGTCTAAGGGAATCCAATGCGCTACTCAAGGCATTGGTCAAGCCGCACACCTTCGATCTTGTGGCGGCGTTGAGCGAAGCGGCGAGCAAAGAGGGCTCTCAGAAGATCAACGATCCCATCTATGCCCAACCTGCAACTACGGCGATACAGCTTGCCCTTGTAGATCTGCTTGCGGCATCGGGTGTGAAACCGACGGCAGTAGTCGGCCATTCATCTGGCGAGATTGCTGCCGCGTACGCTGCAGGCATGATTTCCAGGCGTGACGCCATGCTTATAGCGTACTTTCGTGGCAAAGCTGCGTCCCAAGTCCAACTAAACGGCAGCATGCTCGCTGTGAACCTCTCCCAGGTTGACGCCCAGAGCTACGTGAACAAGGTGGAGGACGGGTCTGTGTGCGTCGCTTGCATTAACAGTCCCGATTCCGTTACCTTATCCGGTGACACCGTCCAGATCAAACGGATCCAAGATAGTTTGAACAAAGACGGCATCATGAACAAACTCCTTTTGGTCGAAACAGCGTATCACTCACACCATATGCGGACAGTGTCCGACCAATATCAGCACAACATTAGATTATGGCTCCGGCCACGCGCCGCAAGGCCCGGTGGTCCAACCATGTTCTCTTCGGTCACCAGTCAACCTATATCTCATGCTGACCTGGACAAGTACTATTGGGTTAACAACATGGTCAATCCCGTTGAATTTAACAAGGCCGTCTCAGCCATGGTTCAGGCAGAGAAGCATGTTCGCCCCGACATCTTCCTTGAGCTCAGCCCTCACAGTGTCTTGGGGAAGGCTCTCAAAGAGATCGTCGGAAGCGCTGCCACTGGAAATGGCAAGGGAGAAGTCCCATACTTTCCTCTGGTAGTTCGGAAGAAGGATGGACCTGTGACAGCCCTCAAAACTCTAGGCGAACTCTGGGCGCGAGGTCTTCCAGTCCAACTGGACTGGCTACATCAAGGCTCCTCAGCGAGAAAGCCGAAGTGCCTGGTGGATCTCCCGACATATCCCTGGGACCATTCAAGAACATACTGGCACGAATCGCACCTGTCTAAAGCGCATCGCTTCCGGAAGTTCGGCTCACACGACTTCCTTGGCGCCATGACCGCAGACTCTATTACACCTCAAGAACCTCGCTGGCGAGGCTTCATTGACATTGCGGAGAACCCCTGGATTGAGCATCACATGGTTCAGAAGAAGATCATGTATCCCGCAGCCGGCATGGTTGTGATGGCGGTCGAAGCCGCCAAACAAGTTGTGGATGGGGCAGTCGATTCGCCTTCGGATATACTGAGCTTTGAGGTCTCGAACTTCAAGATCGAGGAGCCCATGATCATCTCGGAAACCGAATCCAGGCTTGAATACAACTTTAATGCCACGAGGCTTGAAGAAAGTACCACAGATCGGGTGAGCATATGGCGCTACAGCTTCGTCATCTATTCGATCGTGGATACAAGTTCAGCGCCGCCATATCAACACACTGCCCACGCACGAGGGTTGTTTGCGGTGCGTTTCAAGCCTCGAGGTCTCGGTGAGACGAATGGGCACGACATGAAAGTTGATTATCTCAGCCACATGCCCAATGGTCTTCAGGTTAGGAGCGACTCCGTCGACTGCACCAATGGCATGAACCCTCGTGAATTCTATGAGCGGCTCAACATTATTGGTCTCAACTATGGTCGACTATTCAGAAACATTACGTCAATGAGTGACGCGAGAGATGTCGCCGGGAGTCAGTCAACCAAGTACTGCTGGACAAAAGTGCAAATTCCGAACACCAGGGTATCCATGCCAGAGGAATACGAGACTCCATCTACCATCCATCCTGCGACTCTCGACGCCATGTTTCAATCTCTGTTTGTTCTCGGAGACGAGCCGATGGTACCGCACTTTATTGAAAGCATCCATATCTCAGCAGATGTGCCCCAAGGTGCGGGCACTGAGTTTGTCGGCTATTCCGAGGCAAGGAGAAAGGGCACACGTGAAGCTGTCTCGGACATCGTCATGTGGCATGGTGAGAATCGTCAGCGACCGAGTATCATCATCCGAGGCCTAAGTGTCATCACGATGACAACTCCCGGAAAGGTCATCCCGGACTTCCTCCCGGACCATCTAAATCTGTGTTCGCACATCGTCTGGAAAGAGGACATTCACTGCAGTGCAGTCTCGGACTCAACTCCTCACAGTTTCACAGAAGTGCTTGAGTTGATGGGCCACAGATTTACAGGCATGCGCATTCTACAGATTGGAGGAGCTACATCGGTTGTTGCGCTCGTTATCCGCGTTCTCACTTCAGATACTACTCCTCGAATCAGCAGCTACCTAGTAATGGATGAGACAGAGGACGTTTTCATGACCGCACACGAAGAGACAGTCAAAGAGCTGAGGTCACTCCTTTCCTACGAGCGGCTTGTGGACAAATACAACCTTACAGACACTCTGAATCAGCAAAAGTTCGATCTCGTGCTGGTAGACTCTCGAATGACCATTGACCGCGGCGTTGCCATTCAAGTCCTGAAGCCCACCGGTGTCCTGGCCTACACTCACAAGGACCCAGCCACAAACGGTGTGCTAGCTCAAGAAGGTGTGCTCACCGCCCACTTCAAGGCTACCCCAGAGCAGCATGACTGGGTACCTACTTCGTGGTACTCGCTTCCGCAAGTTTATCCGGCCAAGATGAGTACCGAGACGGTGATCATCCTGGCAGAAGAGGACCCGTACGAACGGGATTTAAGGGCCATGCCAAGACTGGCTGCTCTGTCGTCTCGCCTGCAATCCCAAGGCATGGGCCTCACGGTAGTGCAGATGAACTCCATTCAGTTTCGTGACTTGCTTGATGACGAGACATCCGAGGGCATTGACGCCTATGTCATTTCCCTCCTTGACGTGAGCAGCGATATGGACGTCATCCACGACATTGAGGTCGAGCACTACGAGTTGATTCAAAAGCTCTTCATAAAGACGAACAAGGGCCTCCTGTGGGTGACTGCCGGGGCTCAAATGGACACGCGGAACCCCACTAAATCTTCTTTCCTGGGCTGGGCCAGGACAGTGCGCTCCGAGGAGCCGGAGAAGCAGATTGTTTGTCTGGACTTGGAGACTCTCAATCCCCACAAGAGAAAACGAAGAGGAGAGGATACTGTTAAGAACACAGCTATCGACGAGGACGTTGCCTGGATATGCGATGTATTCTTCCGTTCTTTCACTTCTACCGTCCCGATGACGACCAGGGATGTCGAGTTCGCCCAGCGCGCGGGGCGTCTGTACATTCCGCGGCTCGAGCCCTTAACGGAGGTCAACAAGCTTATTGAGGGAGGATTTGAGCAAGAGGAAGTTGTCCACGAAGTGCCTGTCCACGAGAGTCGGCCACTGAAGCTCGTGCCGGGAGTATCGGGTGCATTTGAGGATGTCTACTTCATGGACGACCTCGAAGCCATGCGCGACCTCCAACCTCATGAAGTCCTTGTTGATGTGCGGGAAGCTTGTCTTCTTCCTGATGGCTTGGACGCCTCTTCGCCTGATCAAGGTGGCTACCAGACAGACATCTGGGGAACTGTTGTCAAAATAGGTACAGATGTCACGACCATCCAGCCGGGTCAGACCGTTCTCACCATCGGCTGTAGAGGTCTGGCCACTCGCGTTATTGCAGATCAGCGCTTCGTCTGGAGAGACCAACTCCCCGACTCAGCGTTCGCCCACTCCCCAACATGTCTCATCACCGCGAGCTTCTGCCTCAGGGTGGTCCACAAAGGGGCTAATGTGCTGATTCATGGCGCCGCAGGTGCTCACGGTCAAGCCGCGATTCAGATCGCGTGGCACCGCGGAGCGGAGGTCTTTGCTGTGGTTTCGGACAAAGACCAACGGAAAGCACTTGTGGAAAATGGAATTCTGAATGATAGGCACATATTTGACGACGACGAGAAGCTTTCAGACAGAGTGTCATATGTTACGGCCTCAAAGGGCATGGATTTTATCTTCAACCCGACTGGCGAGCATCGGGACACGGACTTCCGCATAGTTCGTCCTTACGGCCAAGTCATCCACCTGGCGCACGCTGGAGCCGCCGCCTCTTCAGGAGATATTCCAAGCAGCGGCTGTTTTCAGTTGAAAATGTTCGATTTCAGTACACTTATGACGGCTTGTCCTGAGCGCGTAACGGAGCACTTCGATATTATTCGCAGCTTGTCTGAGCGAGGCATTCAGCAGCCGGTGCTCGAGCACAGCTATTCATTTGGTGAAGCCCGCGCCGCTCTCAAAGACCTGAAGACTAATCCTGCCTCCGGATTGCGTATGCTCCGCAGGGAGGATAAGGAGAAGCTTCCCTTCGGACGGACTCTGCGAGACAAATATCCAGCAGCGAAACTGTCTTGGGCGCACACATACGTAGTTGCTGGCGGATTAGGCGGCCTTGGACTTGATGTCGTCAAGTGGCTGGCTGATCATGGAGCTCGTCATGTGGCGATTCTCTCTCGTTCAAGAGACCATGGACAGGCCACTCGCGACTACCTCGACCCTTTAGAGAAACATGGCATCCAGATTGCTGTCATAAAGACTGATATTTGTTGTTTGGATTCTTGCAAAGCAGCATTCAAGGAGATTGAGAAGAGTCGCCCCATTGGCGGTATCATCCAGGCGGCTGCCGTCATCAAGGTATATTGTATCTATGTCTGCTGTGAAAGAGTGGTCACTAACACTTCTCTGCATAGGATGGCATCTACCAAAACCTCACATACGACGATTGGAAGACGGTGACTCGAGTCAAGACCGTGGGCTCTTACAACCTCCACAGGGCTAGCGAGGAGCTCTGCGCCGAAGTCGAGTTCTTCGTCTTCCTGTCGAGCGCCGCCGGCATCATCGGTAACCTGGGCCAGGCCAACTACAACGCCGGAAACTCTTTCCAGGACGCACTTGCGCGGCACCGCAGCGCCCGCGGACTACACTCGGTATCAATCGATCTCGGCCCAGTACTCGGGGCCGGAATGGTAGCTCAGGACGAGGCACTGTGGGACCAGCTTCGCGCGGGCGGTTTCATCGGCGTCAGGCTCGAGGACTTCCACACCGTACTCGAGCGAGCCGTCGCCAAACCCACGCTCCAATCCACAACTAAGCTCCCGGAGCAGTTGTCGGCCGCACAAGCACCCCCATCTTTCACCTGCCCGCCCCAGGTAGTGATGGGCGTCGGCACGGGCGGCCTAGTCACGCAGAACAAGACCACCAACCCATTCTGGACCCGGACGCCCCTCTTCTCCTACCTCAACCGCGTCGACCTGCGGCCCGGCTCAGCTCCGACCGAGGACGGGACCTCGGGCAACGGGCCGACGGCATCTCTGAAGCCAGCCCTCAAGGCCGCCCCCGGACGCGCCGAAGCGGCGGGTCTTCTCGTCCCGTACTTTGTGCGCGCCCTCGGCGAGGTGATGGGCAAGAATCACGCCGAGATCGACCCGGATTCGGTGCTCGACGACCACGGGCCGGACTCGCTGCGCATGAAGGAGATACTGGATTGGGTTCACAGTGCGACGGGGGTCAAGGTTTCGGGGATCGGCCAGATGCCGATTCGTAGTATCTGTGCGCTGATTGTTGAAATGGGAGGGTTTGGGGGAGAGGATTGACCGGTTTTTACTCATGTCGCTGGGGGGAAGTTTGTCGGAGGAGGGAAGAGGCGAAACAGGGTTTTATAGTCTGATTGGTCAACCAAGGTTAGGGACGTGGTAGTACCGGCCCATACAGGCTTACCTCTTAATGGATAGTCATCTCGGCCCTGTGAATGTCTTGGAGCTCGCACATACTTGCAAATCTGCCGACCCGTCCAATATCATACTCGTGTGATACCGTGTCTTCCTTCTGCTGCGGTACAGTCTCCCTGAAGGAGAGACGTCGTGGACTGGCAGCCTCGACATCTGGCCTCGTGCCCCCAAGCCTTCGAGTCCAATGGGCCACTATACTCTGGCCGGACCGATCCAATCATTCGTCATCTCCGCCAGCCCATTCCATGTACCTATCGGAATTCTCGAATCGGGGCTCAAAGCCTTCTCTGCCAAGCCGCTTCTTCATCACCAACCCGACCGCTCCCTCCTCGTCCTTGGTCAGCTTGGCTTTGGCCCAGTCGCGGTCCGACTCGTTCCGGCCTCGCAGTCGAGCCAGACCAAAGTCAATCATGAACACCCGGTAACAACCGCCGCCGTCAGGCTGGACGATAAAGTTGTCGGGTCGGACATCTCTGTTCAGGACGCCGTGGTCGCCGACCACTTGAACGACAGCGACGGCTTGATCAACGATGCTTTGCCACTCAGGCTTCGGTGCGTGATCTTGCACCTTGGATAGGGAGGAACCGTCGATGTACTGAAGCAAGATTCCCTTGATGTGGAGCAGTTCCGCGGCGTCGGTGTGGCCGATGCCGGCGTCCGGGAGCGAGGGAGCGAGATGGACACGTGCTACGCGGCGGGGAACCAGCTTTCCCTGGATGTCACCCAGGGTATCGTACACGATAGTCTCCGCGTCGAAGAGTTTGTGAGCTTGGTCCGCCAGAAAGGTTTCAGTCTGGCCGTCGTCCCAAGTCTCCCACGTGTCATCCTCAAAATTGGGGATGGCGTAGAGATTGCGAAGAAACTGGCGCGCTGTGCCTGTCCGGACGGCGTTGATATATTCTCTTTCCGCATCGTCCACCGGTTGATTCCGTGATCGCGCCGCAGTTGCTCCGAGAAGCGCCTGTCGTACAGCTTTAGAAACACGGGGTTTTCGGGACTACCTTCGCCCAGTAGGTCCACGATCATGCAGCAAGAAAGCGTGCGGGGTTTATGGAGCTGCCGAACTCGTGCATGAACCGTCGAGGCCGAGCCTATTCCGCCGTGCTTGGGAACGGCGGTCAAGGTCAAAACCTGATCGACCTGATAATCCTCAAAAGGAGAGCAGGAAGCCATCTCTATCGACCAAATAGAGTGGAGGGATCAAATCCGGTGAAGGAGGGGGTGCGAGCAAAGGCGAGAGTGCGGATGCCCGGCGAGCGGAGGACAGAGTCACTGATGCTGGAGGACAAGCGGCTAGCGAGATACCTTAAGTTAGCATGAAGTTGGGGATTAACTTAACTTATAGAAAAGAAAAGTTTATGAGTCAGCATTTGCTGAACTTCCACTAGGTACATACATGTACATCTAGGCAACAGCCTCTAACTATGCAGGCCACGGCCAGACGACTTCCACTCCGATAGTCCTTGCCATGTCTTTTCAAATGGGAGTCTCCTCAAACTTGAGGATCTGACACTCCCATCAAAACGCCGGACTGAAAACGCAAGAAAACACCAATACTGTATGTATAACAGATCAAAGCTGAAGCCAAACAAGACAACTGATGCTGAGGCAGGCATAGGCCTGAACCAGCTGAGCAACGTATTTAATAATCCTCTGCAGAGGACAATTTCAGACTCACTCTGTTAACAGAGAAATACCGTCAGCCATGTGACTTGACTATCACCCGAGATCTCACTGACCAGACGCCTCAGGCACACATCCCTATATAGTAACATAATGAAATTGCTATTATTATGTCCTGAAGGTTCCCAAATCTCTGCCTTTCTGTGACTGAGAATACTTCTGCTTCGCAGGACCAAACACGCGGGCAGGGAGAATGCCCATTGAATGTTTCTTTTCCCGTTTTTCGCAGACTGACGACTCTTCCAAGACATGTAGCCCTCTCTCGTCGGAAACGATGGGCCTGGAATGCCTCGAAACTAAGAGGACTCAGAAAATCGATTGTGAGCTTGAAGTTGCCTGCTGAAGTCAATAGCGTTGAACAATAGGGTACTCGGCTATATAGGAAACCCTTCCTAGAGGGAGAGCAACGGATGCGCCGCTAGATAGAAACAATAGACACGACACCGGTATATGTTCCTATTGTCGTCTAGGAAATTCCAAGATGAGGAAGAAGAGAAATATGGGTTCAGAAAAAAACACTAGACCTGAACCTTACACAGACTCAAGAATCAGATCAGCTTCACCACTGCCACTTGTTAGTCAGTTACCATCAATCACACTTCCATTCATACCGACATCAGTGTCAGCAGCACGGATATCTCAAAATGAAGCCTGTCATGATGCATGTCAACGTCGTAACGTCAGACGACGACCAGTACTACTTCGGAGCGGACATCACTTGTGCCCCCATGGATGTAGACAACGAGCAAGTCGACCTCATCATCTACCTCCTGTCGATCTTTGAAACCACCCGGCAGGTTGACTCGGATGACACCATGAGCAACTCGGAGAACAGACCCCAGCCAGCCAGCCCACAGCAGCAGACCAGCCCTCAGGGGTCGCCTCCAAAAGCCGCAGTCTCGGGTGTGCCGTTCCGCCCGGGTCCCCAGGGGCCGCTGAAGAGGAAGCACGGGCAAGGGTGCGAGGACGTCACGACGGCGATGGGCCTGCCGCCGGCGGAGGACAGCTACTTCGAGATCCCGTGCACCAACGCGCTCATGTTCGGGCACATGAGGAGGCGGAGGGAGGAGGCGGAGGCGGCGCTGAGGGAGAAGACAAGGAGGGCCATGGGCGAGAGGCCGGTGCCCGACACGCACTGCCTCAAGTCCTCGACCCGCACCACCCCGTCGCCGAAGAAGGGCGTGGCGAACCTGCACGTGCGGGCGTTCTGGGGGCTGAAGGACGAGGTGGAGAGGAAGAGGAGGATGTTGTGCCGGGACGAGGATCATGACCACCTCATGTACGATAGGTCGGACTGAGACACGGGACGAGGAGGATGTGTATGGCGGGACTGCGTGATGGTTGGTGTGTGGCGTGACGATGATGGAGTATTGGTGGGCAAGGTACAAGGACGAGGATGAGGATGAGGATCAGGATGGCGGATAACTGTACCAGTTGGATGAGCGCTGCAACGAAGTCATGATGTTTGAAGCGAGCGGTCTGTAATCCACAGGTGGAATTTGTTGTTTACACATTGTCTTTGCCATTGGGATACTCAAGAAGGACTCAAATCAACGTTGTTTCAAATGAAAATATCAATCCACAAACGCAAGTCTTCATGAATTTGTTCAGCACATCGATTTGGTGATGATGAGGTTGGTATTTGTGGAGCTAAATGGGTGACTAAGCAGGGATGACGTGGTGCTATTCGTTGACAGCTGTGTTGGTTGTCAAGCATCACAACATATGGCCCCACCTCTTTTCCACGTATCTGGAAGGAACGATTTCACGCGACGGTCGGCTACGACTTCCAGGTTGTAAACAACTGAATCTTCAAGTTCGCCATGAGTCTCACTAAGGCCCAATTTGCCGAGCTCCGATTGTCGCTGCAGCAAGCTGTGTTAAACTGTTCCCAGCGGTGTTTGTATCAATCCTCCAAATGGGTGGCGGCACTGCTCACCGCGCTCCCGGAGAAGGGCGCCGCAGATGAAGTGTCCTCTCTTGAGCATGTCTGCAGCCCATTTATTGATGCACTCCAGCTGCAACTAGAGCAAAATGAGTTTCCCAAGTATCTTCTGGCTAAATCTTTCTTCGACTGTCGAGAATTCCAGCGATGTGCCGCCGTCTTCCTCCCTCAACAGTCAAATGGCCTCCTTAATAGCCAACAGGGCCCGGCAAGCGATAAGATCAGCCGGAAAGCTCTGTTCCTTGCTCTATACGCGCTCATGATTGCTGGTGAAAAGCAGAAAGCAGAACAGCAAGGTCAAATCCTCGGGAAGGACGACAACGAGGCAACAGTGAATCAGCACCTGGCTGAAATCAAATCTATCTTGCGAACATTCCTTAGCGAGGAGTATGAAGACGTCACAGAGCACGATTCCAGTCAGGGTTGGCTCGAGTACCTGTAATCCTTTCTACCTTCCAAGTTCTTGGGTGCCCGGCTAACCATCGCATCAGATACGGACAGGTGCTAGCTAAAGAGAAACTCGATGATCTTGCAATATTATGGCTATTGAGAAGTGTCTCGCTTTATCCCTGGAATTGGGGCGCCTGGCAGGCACTGAGCGGTCTTGTCCGTAACGCACAGCATGTAAGCCATTTCCTCGTGTCACGCATGTTTTGAGGACGGATGCGAAAGTTAACCTGCACTGCAGCTCATCTGGGTACAGTCCCAGTTAAAGCCGAGCATCATGGCCTTTATATTCTCAGTATACTGCCGTCAGGAGCTACACCAAGTTAACCCGACTCTGATTTCGGAGATTGCGCAATTGCAGAGCGTGTTTCCCAACAGTCTATTCTTGGAAAGTCATCGCGCTCTAGCATTTTACCGGATGAAAGGTGTCTCAGTCTCGGTCTCCTAGTGATATTCTTTTCAAGCTCACTTCGTGACAGACTTGCATGTGGCGAGCTCGCTCTTTTCGAAAGTCCTCGTCTCTGACCCCAAACATCTTGATTTTCTCGACCATTACTCGAATGTGTTGTATAACCTAGGCTCTCACGACAGACTTGCGTTCGTGGCTCAACTCGCCTCGAACGTCGACCGCTATCGACCTGAAACGTGTCTCGTCATTGGCAACTATCACTCACTTTCTTCGCGGCCCGAGGAAGCCATAACATGCTTCAGACGAGCGCTAGTCCTTGACCGTAGCTTTTCTGCCGCGTGGACACTGCTGGGCCATGAATACTTGAAAGTGCACAATACTCACGCAGCCATTGAATCCTACCGGCATGCTATCGCTAACGCCCGTCACGATTATCGGGCTCTGTTCGGATTGGGCCAGGCTTACGAGGTACTAGAGATGCCAACTTTGGCCTTGCATTACTATCTCAGGGCAACAGAGATACGGCCTAGGGACATTGACTTGTGGCAGGCGGTCTCTGCGTTGCTGGCGAGTATGTCTCGCTTTGTTGAAGCTATCAAGGCACTGAAAAGGGCGCTTGCATGCAGTGCTTCTGATGACGAGAAAGTCGCAAAAGGGAAGCGTGTGGAGCTGCTCTTTCGACTGGCAACCCTGTACGATGAGACGATGGAACGCAAAGATGCTATCCAATATCTCGAGCTGTGTTTGGATGAGGCCTGGGAAGACGATACGAGCAGTAGCTCAGCTGAAACAAGCGAAGCTTTGGCTATGCCGATTGTACCTAGAGCTCAACTGCTGCTAGCGCAGTGGGCTTTGGAAGATGGGGATTCCGAAAAGGCTCGTTATCTTGCGACTCAGATCGAGCAACAAACCGAACTTGGAAGAGAAGCCCAGGACCGGCACCATGGCCGTGTCGACCGGCTAGATCGGAGGTCTACGTAGGCATGGGCATAGGGCGACGGTTAGGGCTAGCAGGCAAAGTTGCTATTTTAGGGGTCCCGGTCAAGGTATAGACCGGGGTGAGGCATAGCGGTTGATTGACAAATGTCAGTGAAACCTGTGGGTGCACATGCCCGAATTTGCCGCACAAAAGAAGTAACCGTAAGATTGTTTAGAACGCACAATATAGTTGGATTGGCCAGAGTAGACATGTTGATAGTTTAGGCAATTTCTAGAAATCCTAGTCAGCCAAAGAAGCACCCCTCCTTATTATCATCACCTGTCCCGGCAAGTATCAAGTTGCATTGCATTTCGTAGGTATAAGCTGTTGTGCAGGCGCTCAACCTAGACGTAATTGTATACGTCCTTGTGACCGATCTTAAGATAGCTGCATAAGTTTTAACGCCGAGTCTTGGTAGATGAGATAATATGATTATATTTAAATGTAATGTTGCTAGGGAATCCAGTCTGAGTGGTTGTTTAAGCGCTGCTCAGCTTAAACCAACAGCAATGCCCTGAATTGCGGTGCATATCTAGGTCTTTGTTGGTAGAGTGGACTTTGGCTGGTACCTGTGGCCGAGCTTGGGTACTTTCAGAAGGTGGGTTGAAGGTGCCAAAAACAGCGGGTCGGGGCTAGCCGAAATCAGCACCTGCCACAGCAAAGCACGCTGTCAACCCGCAAGCCGTGCATAGCGTCATTTCTAACACATCATCACCCAGGAAAGGACAACTTCAGAGTGTCTTGGAAGGAATTAGACCCCATCACAGAGATCAATTCTGTGTGCGAGCTGTGCAACTTCCTTGGCCAAAAGTCGGTTGCCATAAGCAGTTGCGTTATTGCCACTATCGTGAGTGGCCAGAAACGACACCTCGTGAGCACTTCTCATCAAGTGTCAAACGACATCGATTGGAACCGTCCGATTGCACAGCCCTTCCCATAGGCAATCACAGCTGCAATGGCTCTCCCTCCGATAGTCCAGGTCACTCTCCAGGCCTCCATCATTGCCGCCGTCTCCAATATCCTAGCGCAGACCATCACTGCTCAACAGAACCACGTAAGAACACGCCCCTCCTAGCATGCACTGAACGCAGCAGCTAACACCAATCTTAGAAACCATTCACCATCGACTGGGTGCCCGTCTTCCAGTTCTTCCTCTTTGCCGTCGTCAGCACGCCTCCGAATTTCCTATGGTGTGTCGCTCCTCTATCTCACATCCCGAACTTGTCGCGGCTTCTAACGTGTTACCCAGGCAAGAATTCATGGAGCAGACCTTCCCCTCCACGCACCCGGCGCCCACCAACGACGCCATCGCAGCCGCAGCCGCCAACGACGACAAGGCGCTCGACACGGCGCCGGCGCTGGTGGAGCCGCGGCTCAACGTCCGCAACACGGTCATCAAGACGCTGCTGGACCAGACGGTGGGCGCGGCCGTCAACACGGTCATGTACTCCATGTTCATGCACCCGCTGCGAGCCGCCATGGCGCACCACATGCCGGGCTACGACTTTGTGTTTGGCGGGAGCAGAGGGGTGCTTGACTACGGCGCTGTCGACTGGCGGAGGGCTGTGGCTACGAGCAGGGCCGAGTTCTGGCCGCTGATCAAGGCCAGCTGGGCGTTCTGGCCGTTTGTCAGCGTGCTGAACTTTGCGGTTATCAAGGACGTGCCGACAAGAAGCCTGGTGGGCAATCTGGCTGGTGTGGCGTGGGGGGTGTATATGAGCATGTTCTCAGCCAAGTGAGGGATGGCTGTGGACCAATGAGGCGGTTTCAGACAGATTACCATTGCTAGAGGACCTATTACTAGAGCACAGGCATGATATTCCAGCCTTTGATGGCGATTCAAGAGCAAATACTGTGACGTAGGTGGTGATTGATAAGGAGTCACGTGATGCATCCCTTGAAAGGGCGCGAATGTGGAATGTGGGGTATTACATAAATCTAGACTCTGGTGGCATAATAATGGAGGGGTTGACTCAGAGCTTCTGTCACAGAAAAAGTGCCCCTCTGATTTCCCTTTGAAGCATCGGACGAGCTGCCCAAAACAACAACACACAGACAAACACTCGAATTGAAGCCAATGCCACGGATATAGCAGTCATGAGCAGCTCTAATCCTTCGAAACCCCTCCTCCCCATCCCGGGGGAGGAAAACATCCTTATCTCAAGCGCCCTGCCCTACGTCAACAACGTGCCACATCTCGGCAACATCATCGGTAGCGTCCTGGTATGACTCTTTGCTCAGATATCTACTGCTTGTCGTTCCCATTGAATACTAACGTTACGCTCACGCCAGTCTGCCGATGTGTTTGCCCGCTTCTGCAGAGCCCGCGGCCTCCAGACCCTCTACGTATGCGGCTCGGACCAGTACGGCACAGCGACAGAAACCCAAGCTCTCGCTGAAGGCGTGAGTCCCGAGGAGCTCTGCGCAAAGTACCACGCCATCCACCGCGACATCTACGAGTGGTTCCGGATCGACTTTGACATCTTCGGCAAGACCCCGACGCCGCAACACACCCAGATCGTGCAGGAGATCTTCATCGGCCTCTGGAAGAACGGCTTCATCGAGGAGCGCGAGACGGCCCAGGCGTACTGCCCAGCCCACCACTCCTTCCTCGCCGACCGCTTCGTCGAGGGCGAGTGCAGCCTGTGCCACGACCTGGGCGCCCGCGGCGACCAGTGCGACAAGTGCGGCAACCTCCTCGACCCCCTCGAGCCAGACCACAGCGCCGGCAGCAACGAGGTCGAAGAGACCAAGGCCACGGGGTGGCTGATCAACCCCCACTGCAAGCTCGACGGCGCCACACCCGAGCGGCGCAAGACGAAGCATCTGTATCTGCGGTTAGACGCGCTGCAAAAAGAGATCGAGGCCTGGATGCAGAGCGGGGCCACCAAGGACTGGGCGCAGAACGCTGTCGCCATCACGCAGTCGTGGATCGACAACGGGCTCAAGCCGAGGAGCATCACGAGAGATCTCAAGTGGGGTGTGCCGGTCCCCGGCGGTGTGGAGGGACTTTCCGAGGAGGACTACAAGAACAAGGTCTTTTACGTGTGGTTCGACGCGTGCATCGGGTACCCGTCGATCACAAAATGCTATACGGACCAGGGCGACCTGTCGAGCCGCGACTGGGAGAAGTGGTGGAAGAACCCCAAGGACGTGACGCTGTACCAGTTCATGGGCAAGGACAACGTGCCGTTCCACAGCATCATCTTCCCGGCCTCGCAGCTCGGCACGAGAGAGAACTGGACGCAGGTCAGCAATATCTCGACGACGGACTACCTCAACTACGAGGGCGGCAAGTTCAGCAAGTCGAAGAACGTTGGTGTGTTTGGAAATAAGGCTCAGGACACGGGCATCCCCGTGGATGTGTGGCGGTATTATCTCCTGTCGAGACGGCCGGAAAGCGGCGACTCGGAGTTCAAGTGGGAGTGAGTTGACACTGCTCTGGAGTTCTCCCGTGTGATTTACTAACATGCGTCAGGGAATTCATCGACTCGAACAACAACGACCTACTCAAAAACCTGGGCAACCTATGCCAGCGCGTGGTCAAGTTCGCGCATGCCAAGCTCGGCGGCGTGGTGCCGGACTACACCAAATACGTAGACGAGTCGGGTTCCTTCGACTCCTTCAAGAAGGAAGTCAACGAGCACCTGACGACGTACATCAAGGACCTGAAGGCCACCAAGCTGCGCGCGGGGCTGAGCACCATCCTCGCCATCTCGGCGGCGGGCAACAAGCTGCTGCAGGACAACAAGCTCAGCAACCAGCTCGTCGCCGAAGAGCCGGACCGGTGCAATACCGTGGTCGGGCTGGCGCTCAACCTCCTGCACCTGCTGGCCAATGTGGTGTTTCCGTACATGCCCGGCACGAGCGAGTCCATCATGGAGCAGCTCGGGTTCGCGCCCGACGCAGACGGCAAGTACGGGGTCAGGATTCCCGATTTGTGGACCGCGGATCTGGTCAAGCCGGGCCAGAAGCTGGGGGAGCCCAAGTTGCTGTTCTCTGCGATCCCGGCGGCCAAGCTGGACGAGTGGCGCGAGACGTTTGGCGGGGAGGAGCTGAGGAAGCAGAAGGCGATCGAGGCGGAGAAGGCGGCGGCCAAGAAGGCGGCCAGGGAGAAGGAGAAGGAGAAGAAGAGGTTGAAGAAGTTGCAGGCGGCGCAGGCTGGGGCTGGGGCTGGGGCTGGGGGGGAGGGGAAGGGCGTTGAGGGGAAGGCGGCGATAGGGGAGACGCCGTTGGTGCATCGACATAAGGCGTAGATTTGTGGTTTGGTAGACTCTCTGTAGATGAAGTCGGTTGGCTTTGCTTGACTGGTCTGGTGGCTTGACTGGGCTGGTGGCTTTGCCTCACTGGTCTGCTCGAGTACATTGGTACCTTGATCGTGAGTTCGACGGTGTCTCGGTGTCTTAGATCAACCCGAGTTTCCATGCTGCTTGACACCTGTCCTTCTTGCTACGCCGATGATGACCCGAGAGGCTCCTTGATAAACCTTATGACCATGGCTCTCAATGGTCCCCCAGGTACTCCTCTGCGCGCGCAGTCGCAAAGCATCGTCGGTTTTTATGCTTTCTTCCTGAAACAGCACAACAGAGTTTGACTCTGCAGCGGCATTGAATGCAGCAGAGCCTCACAGCCACCCCAATCCGGTAACTTCGATCGGGTCTTCGTCGGGTACGGCTGCCGACCATCGGCATTAGGTTCGTACCAAACTTTCTTTTACCAAGCTTTCTTTTCGACTTCTCGTTGCCACCCCCGGATTGCCAAGACCTGTCATTTCAGAAGCCCACAGCGGGTGATTTGATCTTCCCAAATCTTTTTTGAGCCGCATCAACTTGGAGTCTTGGCAAGGCTGAGACTTATACGGCAGCCACACCTGATATTGATTCTACTCAACGCATTTTTGTCGGATTCATATCAATCATTTGGCTGGTTATTCGCCTTTGCACAACGCACGTCCAGTGGCAGAAAACCGCGCGTCCAGCGCTGCTTTTTGAGTTCCAAACCGTGGGGCTATGTTGGAAGTAGAAGTAGACAAGTATACGTATGATATGCGCTCTCGCTTGACCAAAGTAGACTAGCGAGAAGTTTCCCTGACGCCATTTGCACCCATTAGGCAACTTAGGCGGGAAACTATCGTAGGGTCTAGGCAGTCTGGGCCAGTCTACTCCCCAGTGATGTCCCTTACGGCTAGGAGCGGACTCTGGGTGGACAGAGTACCTCGATTCGAACCTGCAGGGAGACGTAAGGAGTCTGAAACATACTTTCAAAATCCTGGTAAAGTCTAGGACTTCGACTTGAGCCCTCCTTTTCAGGTACTATCATTGGAGGTGCACAGCAAACCACGACTCAGAGTAGAGTTTACGTAAATGCGACTTGCACCACTCGCTCCTAACCACACATCTCATGGAGATTCGCGGAAGGTACCCAACTGAGCCCAATTACAAGCTATAAATCATTGATCTTGCTGTTTCTGGACGAGCCACAGAAAAATTTCCTTTCGGGGGCTCAAAGTACATGCTGAGACCGGCATTCGTCGACCTTCCATGTCGATCCATCTTTCTCGCACTCAGGCAGCGTTAAACCAAAAATCAAGCCTTTCCCTGGCATCAATAGCATCCTGAAGCTCTGATACTTCTGTATTGCATCAATGACTTTGGGTTCAAGTATAGTTTTCCCCAATGGACGCGGAGACCGCAAGGGCCTAGACCACGACAGGTCGAGGAATCTTCTCGTCATGTGCTGCAACCAAAGCTACCTCTGTGAATGCCATTGGGTCAAGTAACTTGCTCGTAGACTTTGAAACGGTTTTAACCTCTCGGATAGTGTCTACGTACTTGCACTGCCTCGAAAAGAGGGGGGGTACATGCTCGTTTTCCCGTGACAGAGTTGGTCACCCATGACTTTTACGACCATTCGTCTCTTGATAAGCGCAGAGAGCACATATGAGAATCTTCCCAAGAGGCTACAGTTAGGACAGTCATGATTTCGAGTGGGAAAGATGCCCGAGATGCCCGTTCGGAGGTAATATGGGCGAGTGACGGGCAAGGCTAGTTTGAAGCTGCATGTATCGTGAAAGTTAATAGATGGTGGTGACTCTTCCTCACAGCGAAGGCGCCTACGTATGCTGAGTCCGTTCCTCATCGTCGTGTCCGAAGGAGGCTTGCCCAAGTAGCTGAAGGGCCAAGAAGCTTTTCCAGTGTCAAAATTAGATCAGTGTCCAGCATGAGCAGACCGCCCGGGCGTGCTGCTACTCATATAAAGACCTGCCCTGTTGCCCTTCCTTGGCCGCTTGCTTCTCATCTTTCTCTACCTCAATAACTCTTCTCTGCCAACCAACAAAACTCTAACTCTCCTCTTCTATAAGAAGTCCTCACTCCCACCACAATCATCTCTACCACCATAATCTTCTCTGCCACCACAATCTTCTCTGCCACCACAATCTTCTCAACAGCCACACCCTCTTCCACAACCACATTCTTCTCTACCACAAGAACTCTTCTCTACCACCACATTCTTTTAACCACCAACACTCTTCTTCACCACCACATCAATCTCTGCCACAACAATCTTCTCTACCACGCCATTCTTCACGGCATCCTTCTCCACCACAACACTCACTCTTCTCAACCACACATACCAAGGAGCAATGGATCCTTTTTCGAATGCCAGCATGAACTTCAACAATTCTCCAGACTTGTTTGGTCCTCTGGACCTGAACTGGGCGGCAGGCATAGTCGAGCCCGTCCAGAACCCAGCGACAGGCAATGAACTTGGAGGGCTATCTGCCATGATTCCTGACGCCCAAGTTGCGGGTGTCCTCGACGCTGCGGGCCCTGCTGCACCCGCCCAGATGCCAGCGCCAAGCAACCAATCCAACGCCGTTCCCCCTATGGCTCCTGGCAATGCAGCCCAAGGCGCTCTCCGCTATGCTGCTCCAGCCGCTACGTTCCAGAATGCCAATGCCGTCAACTACCAACTCCACCAACCCCAGAACGGCACCATCAACGTAGCGGCCAACTTCAACAATGGCAACTACTATCACCTCCCCCAGGTCCAGGTCTCCAACTGGAATGCTGCGGCCAACTTCAATAATGTCAACACCTACGCCGCCGCACCTCAGATTTTTCAGGGGAACGGCTTCCACCAGGCTGCAGCCCAGACAGCCTACCAATACCAGGGCAACCCGGTCGCTGCTCTTGGCCCCATGGTTCCCCAGCCGGCAACCGTAGCGGCACAGGTCTGGCAGCAGCAACCGCAGCAGCAGCAGCCACTCTGGCAACAGGCCCCGTTTCAGCAGGGCTACCAACCACCACATCTTGCCGGGCCAGTCAATTATGGCAATGGACAGCCCCATCTCGTCCAGCAGCCCACAGGTCCCCAGCAACACATGGCCGCCCGGACCCAGCAGCAGGTCCCATGCATCAAAAAGACAAAGGCCAAGACACCCAGAAGAGTCCTTCCAAAGAATTGCACCTCATGTCAAATGAGATGTAAGGGGTGCGATAGAGGAAAACCTTGCCGAAACTGCGTCATATCAGGCATCTCGTGCGTGTATGGCGTAGCTCGCGAGGGACTAGAAAAACTCTCGGCCGCCGACGCCCAGGCGCAGCGCGAAAGATACGAGGCCAGCGGTGCACCGGCCCTCCCTCAACCACGGCCTCGCCGCAAGGCCAAGAAGGTCACTCCCGAGGAGTCTCCGGCGACTCAGCTCGCCCAGCAAGCACCTCAGGTGCCGGAGAACCAAGCCGCCGGCGTCGTCGACGGCCACAACGCGACGCTGGTGACGCCCGACAAGACGTCCACACAGGCGTCTCAAGGTTCTGGCGCTGAGGACCGCACGCTCGAACAGCCCAGGGAGGAGCAGCCGGCTCAACAGCCCGAAGACCATGGAATCGGCAACGAGCAGGAAGCTCAACCATCCGTGGACCCGCAGGATATGGTGGGAAGACCTGCCACGGGAATTCTCAACCAATCGCTGTTTGCGCGGGCGAACAACAATAGACAGCAAGCTGTCACCAATTTCGTGGGGCTCGTGGCATTCGAACCGCAGGCCTCCGCCCAGGAAGACCCCGGCCCTGGGTTGTGGAATTTCGACATGGGCGATATGGACCTGACCGCCGCTCAGGAAGACCCCATCGCCGCCCAGGAAGACCCCATTCTTGGGTTGTTTAATTTCGACATGGGCGATATGGACCTGACCGCCGACGGGCCAGAAAACCCACCCAGCAACGCATAGGAGCTGCTCGACTTGAACCAGGAGGTGCAAGCTTTCTCCGATGTCGACGCTGCACGGTTTGCGTCGGGGGATACGAGTTTTCAGGAGGGCGAGGAGTTGGGATTTGGCGAGTGGGACGGCTTGCCTGATGGTTGCTGATGAGGTTTGGTGATCTTGGGGCCTCCCAGTCTGGGTGTGCCGCCTTGTTGGTTGAGGTCAATGGTGTACATGGTTTGGTGGATGGTATGGGTCTTGTTGGATGATCTGAGATTGGCATAGGGATACCCATGGCAGTGTTTTGTGTGAATTCGTGTGTTGTTTGGGATTTATGGTTTGGATACCCCTGGATTGGATGCATCAGCAGGCAAGCATGGTTTGGATTTTCACAAGCGGGTTGGACATACCACTTGGTCGTTGTCTTCGCTGGCAATACCACTTGGTCGTTGTCTTCGCTGGCTCATCTCCAACAGGAGCAAGCAGCCCTTCAGATAATTAGCTTGAGTGCATCAGGGACAATCAAACCCTTTTGACTCACTTCTTCATCGCTGCCTCATGTCCCATCTCTTTTTGGTTGCTGTGACATTAGCCGGCGAATATTTGCCATCATAGCAACTTCAACCGAAAAGCCAGGTGGTTGTTATGTTGCGAAGAAACATTTCTAAAGGAAAGAGTACTTTGAGACAAGGAAAGACTTGAAAGACAAGAGCTCGGAGATGAAGCTCGTAGTCCATTTCATGTGTTGGACTCCGCCTGCGTAGAGACTGTGCGGTCTGAAAGGTCTGTACTTCATTTTCGGAGGTTTTCTTTGCTCGACCGGTGTGGAAGGCTCATCTGCAGAACTTTGCGTAAGGAAGGATATGGGCGTCGGACAGGGAGCGAAAGATGATGTCTGGGCCGCCCTAATTCTGTATTACATTCGCATGTTCGTCTTGGACCATGCTCGACGGCCCGCTTGAGTGGCATAGGAGGAGGCGCCCTGGAGCAATGATGTTATGTCAGTGATTCGTTGTAATTCAGAAACGGAAGATCAGAGGCTGAACTCACGAGGTAGATGGGAGGTAAAGATAGAGAGGAAGTGGTACTTTTTCGAGGTTTTTTATCCGCAGTTCAGGTTCTGGATGCCGTTTGGCCGTGATGCTTCCCCAGGACGGTGCATGGCTGGATGTAGATGACAGCGTCAGAGGAATCAGGCTCTTTGGATTTTCAAGATGCTGACCCTCTAACGATGGGCGATCGGTCTGGCATCCGGTTATCGAAGGAGTTCTTTGCAAAGGGCACCGGAAACCTGGACGGAATGGACTGGAAGATGAGGCGGTTGAACAGAAGGACGTCCAAGGCGTCAGAGAAGAAGGTTGATGTCAGGTCAGGCTGATGGATGAGCAGTGGAGGAGGCTGCGATGGAGATGCGGGCAGATGATTGTTCACGAGGAAGGTGCAATTTCTTCTTGACTCTTAAACAAAGAGGAAGGTACGAACGCGAGTTCGGAGCCGCATCGCAAGTACCAATGGAAGTATCTAGAGTATATCTCTGCACATTTCTTCTCTGCTCATTCGGAATCATGAAAGTGATGATACACGCCTACTCATTGCCATACATAAGGTGGTGTCACTGGTGTGAAGAGCCTCCACGTCGACATATAAAGCACCATTGCAGAGCTCTCACTGTGCAATGATGAAGAGGCCCTTGTGCCAAGTGGTGCCCGCGGCGGACTGGCCATCAGCTCGGGTAGGCTTTCTGGCGACCTCCAGGTCTCTCGATCGCTTCCCACAATGCGTGATACGTTTATTCTGAGCACTTTTTTTTTCTCCCCTACTCTACACTTGTGATGCGAAGCCTGTGGTAAAGCCTAGATGCCTCTTTTGGGTAGACGCCAAAGAGATGACTCGGGCAGAGGATTCCTGACTCCAGCCCAACTTCTGTAGGCATCATGGACAGTACCATTCTCTGGAAACACCTGAGAGAGGAGTGGCATGTAATATGACGGCAAGGGTAAGCAGGATGAAACCTTCAGCTACCTCAATGAAGGGCAAGTTAGGCAAAGTGCATCCACCTGATATGGGTCACTCCTATGTCAGGTAGGACAGAGAGCTGAGAGAATTCCATCTAGAGTACTCACGTTCTCGCGACGTGTACTTATCCATACCCTCTGCCTTACTCTGTACCTCAGATACCAGCCTCATCATCTCAGCAGGTCAATTAAACATTAGACACGACCTTCTCAGTAAGAGATGCAAAGATCCACACCAAGGCCGTAGTCAATGGAAACCCCCTAATCCGTACCCGAACTCCTATCTATCTCTCCTGCCGATCTCTGCCCGAATCCAGAGCAAAAACTTGGAAAGATAACGCCAAAACGACCACACCAACAACGCCAATAGTATCCAGCCACAACCATCTATCGCATCCGACCATCACGCATAAGCCAGCGCATGAAACGAAGATCGCTCTCTGATAATCCCAAAAAACCAAGAAAAACGGAAAATGGGAAAAAGGCTCAACCACACTCCCAATTCAATATCACATCCCCCTTCAACCCTCGTGATGCGCATCATCTGGGTTCATGTTGGTGCATCGGGCGTCCCTGCAGTAGCGTCGTCCTTTCCCAGCTTTAGCTCCAACAAACCCACTAAACCCCGCATTTTGGGGGTGTGGTTCCAGTGTTTTTTTCTCTTTTCTATTTTCAGGCATCGCGCGCGGAGCGAGAAATGCGACGCTGCGTCACACGGACACCGGGCGTCGATCCCAGAAGGGGTTTTGGCAGGGTTGGCTTGTCCTGGTCCAGCTGACTGCTAAACTAATTTCCACCGTCGCGGATCATCACCAGCCGGGCCGGGGGTTGTCAGCACCGGCGGGCGAAATACGATCTTGGACGAGAGTGTGGAAGAGACACCACCTCGTGTACCACGGTGAGATGGGGGCTGTGAAGGCTATTGTTCTTGGATCGCAGGGGATAAGATCCCTCCGGCATCATCTGTTCTCCCGATCATCCCGGCTCGGTGAAAGTGCTGTCCCGACTTCATTTAGCCCACCGACATCATTGCATGTACCCCATCGCCATCTTCGGCATGGCGTGAACGTCCCCTCACCGACCCTGGCCGACAAACCCCGCGACCTGCGGCCCCTCCGCCCGGGTACCGTGTTCGTGCTGCCGGGGGGCCGTCGGCGGGACAGGCACCGAATTGCTGTAGCTGCTGGTACTGCTACCGGTAGTACTGCCGTTACTGTTGTGAGCAGCGGTGTTGTTCCAGCGCGCAAAAGGCGGGTGGTTGATGACGCCGACCCGCCAGTCCAGGCTCATGAAGCGCTGCAGCCGGCCCTCCTCCTCGTCGTTGCTTAGGCTGCGCCGGGGCGGTAGCGGGGAGGCGGATGCGCCTGCTGGTGCTGCTGGGGGATGAGGTTGTCGAGGGCCGTGAGTTTGGCTCTGGTGGTGGCTTGGGGGTAGAGGCTGCTGCTGGAGAGCACGCATTGGGGGCGGCGGAGGCGGCGGGTGGGAGTATTTGGAGAACCGGAACGGATCTGACTCCGGCTGCGGGCGTTGGTCGCTGAGGACTGGCGTGCGGCGCCCTGTGCTCGTTGGGGTTCGCGACAGTGGCTTGTCGGTGCTTGGGGGGACGTGGCCGCTGGTCGGCGTGGGTATGTAGTGGTGGTGGTGGCCTGTCGGGCCGCTGCCGGGCGGGACTGGAGTCTGGACCCGGAGGTCGCTTGCTCGCAAGACACTGGTCCTCGGGACGCTGAGCAGAGGACTGACACCGAGTGGGATCCTGTTCAGAGAGGCAGACGGAGGAGCACCGGATGTCGTGGTCGGAACTCGGTGCCCGCCCGGCGGACCATCGCCTTCTGCAGCAGGCTGGTTGTTCGTGGCGGACATTGCTGCACCCGGTGTTGAGACTGATGCCCGCTTGCGCGGTGCTCCTCCTAGATAGATGGAAGATGTAGAGTATCGATGAGATTGGGCTTATCGCATAGGCTGCCTCCGGGGGAAAGGCATCCAGCGAACCGTCCGACGCACAGCCCGGATCGGTCAATCGCTGCCTGGGGCTCTAGTAAGCCCCGGTGCGCGTTCCGGATCCTGATGCGAATGCTTTGACAGCCCACATTGGAGCGCCTGCGAGTGCACGACTTGAAGATTCTTAAGTATCGCTTGTGTGGGACGAAAAGGCTGAGACACGCGAAGGGTTCGAGACCCAAGACACGACTCTTTTTTTACTTTTTCCGTACCGAGACGGTGAACGATTCAGGTAATTTTGGCAGGAGCCACCCGCGAGCCTGCCTTCCCCCTGTTGCTTTTCCTGCTGGTACGTATTAGCGCATCCCGGCATCGGCATTGGTGGGGGTTTCTTGTGCTTCCTCACCTTCTTCTGTATCGTCGGAGGATCAACCAAGTTGACGGTTCAGATGATAGATGGGATACTGTAATATAATATAATATGCGAGGGAGGAATGAGAGTATATATGTATGTATGTATATTTCAGACTGCATTCTTGCGTCTTTCTTCGACTCTCGTCGTGGCTATACTAAAGTATCTGTATCTCATCGTGAGATAATAGTTCCCGTCTTGTCCTTCTTAGGACTGCAACCAATCGTTGCTTCTCCAATCCGTCAGTGATGACCCTCTCTGTATATAATAGTAGTACACCGCTCAGCCATTGTAAATGCGTCAATCTCAAAACAGGGTATGCGAAACAGAATCCCAAGTGCCACTGCACCCCGTTGTGTGCAGGGTAGGGGGAACACCAAACGCCTCGTGAAGAAATCCACGTGTCTATGAGACACCAGTCGCAAAAGTCCATCCAATCTAAAATCCCGAAGTAACACAAGCGTCGGAAACAATGGTCCTCAACAATTCTGTCGAAAGTCTCGCTAAGTCCTCAATCCTCGTCGAGATCAAACGTCTCTTCCTCACTGGCCATGGGCACCGTGGCGGTAAAGACAATCCCCCTGCGCTTCCAGTCACCCCGCTTGATGAAGTGCTCAGGGCTGTCCAGCGCCTCCAGCGGCCGGCCACGCGGTCTCGTGGGGGTGCTCCACTCTGTCCGAGCCGGTGCCGGTCCGGGTGTCTCGTCCGGATCCTCAGCGTCGTCATCCTCCTCGCCCGTTCCGGGCGTCGGTGTCGGCGACCTCGACCAGTGGCTCTTGGGCTGCACGGGTATCCCAAAGTAGTCGTTACTGCTGCCAGCAGCAGTGGTGGTAGTGGTGCGATTGCGATTTGGACCCGGGGTCCTGTTGTCGAATCCGAAATCGAATCCGTCGTAGATCTCTAGTGACGGGCCACGTTGATGCGCCTGGAGCTCGCGGAAGCTGTAACTCGGATGAGCTGCATCCGCACTATCGCTGCTGCTCGTGCTGCCGCTGGATCCGAGATGTTGCCGCTCGTAGTGATGCCTCGGAGGGCTTTGCAGGTAGGCATGCGGAGGGACGAAAAGGTCCTCTGTTGGCGGATGTAACCGGAGCGGATTGAGGTCTAGCGAGTCTTCTCTTCTGCTTGTAGAAGACCTGGGATATGAGACGTCCGAGTTTAGCGTCTCGATAGAACTTGCCTCGCTCGGCCGTCTGGGATGATGGGCCACGTTTGGCACGGGTCTTTGGTGATGTACAGGTACTGGGGCGTGGAATTGGGGTTGATATTGCTCGCCGTCCTGCAAGTGTTCTATCCGTCGTTGGGACTTGAGATTCCTGTGGCTCCGGAAGGAGCGGAGAACGTTGTTCACGCTCACATGGTTGTTGCAGAACATGATGGCGATGAGCACTGCTCAGTAGGGTGATGTGATGTGTATATGTATATGGCGATGCTGTGAGCCAGAGAGCCTAAGGCTGGCCGGACTGGTGGATTGTCCTATGGACTGCTCGGACGAGTTGTGAGATCGTCCAGTTCGATCATGGCCTGGGAATAGCTGAGATATGTCCAACCCCAGCAGTTGGGTGAATCGGTTGGAAGAGAATCAGACGGTCACAGCGGGGGGTGGACTTGGTGATATAAGACTGCTCCAGGGTAACAGGGTGACAATGGTGCCTTGCAGCACAGCACGATGACCAAGGATGCCAATGCAGGTACCAAGAACTGGTCTCGTATGGGAATCCGCACCAGATCTGTCCACCTGACGGGCAAACTTGCTCAAGATGGGCAAAAGCGTGAGGAGGGTGTGTGCAGCTAATAAAGAGGGGGTGGATGGTGTGGTGTGGGAGCTGACGTGGGACTACTTGGCGTCCGTGGGTGTGCAATGTGGGAATAAGTTTCTACATGTTCGATGGTCGCCCGGAATCCATGGAGTTTATACCACACCACCACACCACTCTCACATCATTGCCCAGACTTGGTTTCTGGGATCGGTTAAAGGCAATTCACGCTCGGTGAAAATTGCGCTGTACTGTACATGCGCGAACTCACACGCGGTCCTCCCTGGCTTCCGGCCTCGACGCCGAAAAAAACAGCAATTTCTTCTCTGAATCATGTTCTTTTTTTCGGTGGAGAGGAGGATACGTCATGGTTGGAGGGGTGTGCCTGCCCCGTGTCATCGGTTCCGAGGGTGTGCCAGGAACGGGCCTGTCACAGCGCTGAACAGGGGTCTCGGCTGGCTCTCCACAGATTTTAGAACCACCAAAAAGACGGTCGAGTCACCGGCAAGCGTGGCACTTTTGAAGGTTGCTTCGTAAGGAACGCACTGCAGTGCCACCGAGCGCATCCGTATTTCCCGAACTGGTATACGGTTAGAGGCGCGGCGAGTTACCTGATACGACAAAAAGTCGTACGTCTGCGAACTTGTGCCGGATCGGCCGATGCTGAGTTTTCTATCATGATATCGATTAAATTCAGCTGTTTGCTGTCAGGTTCGCTTGAAAGCTCGGGTTACATTCGTTAATCGAGTCGTCCCTTCTGTCATACCCGTACCTACTGCGGTACGTACCTTCCGTGTGCACCTGCCAGCAATTCGAACATGGAATTTTGGGATGGACAGGAGATGGCAACAAGGCAGAAACAAACTACGGATCCATCGCGGCTTCCCTGACTGCTAGCGCTACTCAATCGCGAAGCCAAGTGGGCAAGGCAAGGAAGGTGGGCTGAAAATATCCAGCCTGGCAAGCGTTGGCACTGCATGGCCCGATGGCGATCTTCATTGAAGATCGACTGCTGCCCTCAATCAGACATGCATCGATAAGGCCAAACCCGGACAATCTGATCAATGGCGGGAGAGCTTTGTGAAACATGACACAAGTGTCTGTCCTGCACGGGCGGGAAATCATGCCAGGGGATGAGTTAAAGAGGATGCAGGAACGGCCAGGAACGGGCACGAGATTTCCCAAGCCATCCAAGCCACATTGATGCCCATTTCAGGACTACAATCTCACCAGTCTGTGCAGAACCCCGGGAGCCTTGATCAGCACATGACGTGAAATGGACACGATGAAAGTGCCAACTTGGCTCAACTGGGAAAAGAGTCTGCTTGGCGGATGGAAGTTTGGCCAGGAACAAGCACGGACCTGCAACTAAATCTGGTTCAATTGACCAGTCGCATGCTTCCTTTCCACGTTGCCCGAAGAACCATTGATTTTTGACTACAATACTATTTCCCGTTCCAGGTTTCGTCTTCCCTCTAGCCTTGGCAGAGATTGCCTTACTGCCGCCCGTAGCCCACTTGCTGAGCGGCTCTGACAGGATCCGGAAGCTGGAAGGCCGGAGCATATTGGCCGGCGACAGCGACTACTCAATCTTTAAAGGGTTGCTGGCGATGAGGCTCTTCCGATGGCTGGGCTCTGGCTCGATCCGAGTAAAACATGCGCTACAGGAATTTATTTGACTACCAGTTGTGCCACGCCGCACAGCAGGTATGGCGCAGTACTTCCAACGGTCGGTGATACGCTGCCTTGTCTTGGAACAGAGCCGCGAGCATGTGGGTGGAAGGTGGGGTGTGGATTGAAAAACCATGGCAGGGTCTTGATGTTTCGAGTTGATCGATTCGCACACGTGTAGCTGCCCTTACCGCCATACCGGACAATACTGCGAATATATTATGCACTATGATGGCACCGCATATCAACTCATCAGCGCGATTCAGGTCTACTCATTTCACTATTACAGTGCAGCACGGCTCGAGGCCAAGATAGCACCGTGTGTGCTCTGTTCCAGACGCGCCCGCGCCCGCCTTGAAAGACCGGGTCGATGACGTGAAGCAGCATAGCAGATCCCCAGATCCGAGACTTCAACCACGCCTCAGTCGTAATCCGCCTTCCCAACCCAGCGGGATCATCGGTATATCAGCCGCCTCTCATTGGCTTTCCCGACAGGAATTTTCAGGGCTCAATCGACGCTTCGTGTTTCAGACGAATGCACAGAGGACAAGAGAAGTTTCGATGCCAAGGAACCGTGATGATTCGGGAGATGGGCGCATAATGTACAGGGAACACTATCATCGAAGGGCGGGAATCTCAGCCCGCTGTTCCGTGCCTGAAGATCTTGGAATCTTTGCCTAACAGTGTGCCATCCACAACACCACCAGTCCCGTAGCCGAGCGCTTCATCCCAGTGTTCAGGATGTGCCTGAACTCAAAACACTGGCTCCTTGTGAGAAATCCACCGCAGCTCCGTACAGTACTTCCGGAGCATCCAAGGTGACGAGCCAACAGCCGGATACTGTGAGCATCGCTTGGTTCATTCCTTAGTAAGGCTGGTGCTGCCGTTCTAGAACCTGCTGCACACGATTGATTATTCGATCGACGTGTCGCACAATGCCTGAGAGTGACTGACGTCTTTCTGTCGTAATAGTCATCCAGCGGCCTGGACTCCGAAGGGATGAACTGTCGGTAAACATAGTGTAGCGCTGTAGCTCCTGTGCTCTGAACCAACGAGCTGGCCCGGAGAGTTGACCGATGCGAGACAACTGGGTTCAGGGTATCGCATAGAAGGCCACACCTTGACGAAGTAATTAGGATCCTGAGCACTCTGGCACGTGCTAATCAATGCCAGAGACACATGAATCATCTGGAGGACTTCCCTCGCCCGGAATTCCATGAAGGACGGCACTGTCGCACATTCCACTTCGGTGCGATGTGCGGTCGCTCACAGCACACCATCATTTTCGCCAGGCAGCCTCTTGACCCTCTTCTGCTCCCAATCATCCAGGTCCTTGGCCGCAAGCCGCTGCGCAACACGTCAGTCAGCATATTCTTCAAGTAGTAGCAGCAGCAGTCGGAAACTCACGTAGTACTCATCCCGGATATCGACCTTCCTACCCATCTTCCCGACGCCCAGCTCCTCCTCGCGCGTCATCTGCCGCACCTTGCGGTCCTGCCTCTCGTACCGGATGGCCGTCGCGGGCGTCAGCACGAAGGAGCCGCCGATGATGACGGCCATGAAGGGCAGTCCGAACATCAGGAACGGGTGCCGCGCCATCAGGGCCCGGTACCGCACGCCGAGCTTGTTGGCGTCGGCTGAGCCGCGGAACTTTTTGCTTTCAAAGGTTGGCATTTTCTTGTTTTTTTTTACTAGGGCAGAGGGAAAGGAAAAGCGTTGATTCAATGAAGGCGCAGTGTTCTGATGGTGGACGACGAGCTTTGGTGATCAGCTTCGAAGCCCGGATGATGTAGCTTTTATCGCCACGTGATGATAAGATTTTATGCACAGTATAATGCCACTTGTCTGATGAACACCAAGAATAAGCCCGTATGATGCAGTTGTGTAGAAGTTGTGCAGATTTAATACTTGTATATCTAGGTATTAATCGACACATCGTGATACCTTAATCTGTCCCCCGCTGTGTAGCCTTTCAGGATTAACCACCGCCAAAAGCACTTAAGTGTCCAGCTTAGGTACCACCTATGGCCGGCGCCGCTGAGTATATTTGATGCATTACACGCCAAACACGCCGCTGATGAGTACTTCCATCTAACACTATCATACAATCATGTCATCCCTTGGCACGAGTCCTATAGACTTGCGGCAAGTAATGCTTACACCAGATTGGAGACAGATGCTCCTTTTCCTCTATCCGTCACAGCAACCTCCCTTCCCCAACTTGTGTCGTCCTTCCTAGGGCCGGCTCAGGAACCACATAAAGGCAAACTGGACGATGTACGAGTAGATAAACAGGAACTGCGTCCTCTGGTTCCTCTTGGCCCGCGTATCTCCGGTCTGCATAGGACCACGCGCATCTCCATGGTTATCGGGAAGGAGAACGTACTTTAGCGAGCGCATCTATCATCCCGTCAGCAGACCGCACTTGGACTCTTCCAGTCAGCAGGAAGGTAACTATACTTACCAAAAACAGCGAGTTGGCAAGGAACATGTACAAGAACACCGACCAGCCGAACCAGCCGCCCGTGCCCTTGCCCTTGTTCACAATCTCGGCCAGCGAGATGGTCCCGATAACGCCGACGAACTTGTAGCCCGAATACGCCACCAGGTCCAGCAGCTGCGACTCGTTGGAGATGCTGAGGAAGTAACACCCCAGCTTGAGCCCGACCAGCTCGAGCACGACGACGCCGAGCGCCTTGGAGGCGGTGTACCCCAGCAGCTCGGGCTGGAACTGGCCCCGCAGGCCGGCGACGAGGGTCGACAGCAGGATGTAGGTGACGAGCGACATGACGGGGATGTACATGTCCGGGCTGTTGATGTCGTCGCGGGGGGGCAGGTACCACCCTTCCTGGCCGTTGGGGCCGACGGTCTGCTTGCGCGACCAGGGCTTGTGCCGCCAGGGGAAGACGACGAGGAAGAGCTTGTTGACGACGTAGGAGTTGGTCACGTTGAAGTAGTGCTTTAGGGCTGAGACGTTGACGTAGCGGTTTACCTGTTATAGCACTGTTGTTAGTACCAGTGATGAAATCGTGTTATATACAAGAAAGATGATTAGTTCGTCTGGGTTGGTGGAAGGCATACGTTTTGCTCGAGGTACTGCGATCCCTGCTTGAAGGCTGTCTGGCCGAACTGGGTGGCTAGCTGGGCGGCCGGATCGTTCATGAAGTTGCCGTACTGGCCAAAGACATTGTGTGAAGGACCGGCGCTCCCCATGGGCTGTTGTTGGTACGGACTGCTCCCATCGTAGCCGTGGGAGCCTGCTTGGTGTTGTGGGATGGGCGGAGGGGGTGATCGGAGCTGGGGCACCGTCGAGACATGTTGCGGGACGGGGTGGTGCAGCGGCGGTGACTGCCCGTATGTTGAACGCTGCATCTCTGTTGAGGTATCTCGTAAGGGCAGTAGAGTGCCACTGATGGGAGCTGAGAAGCTTGTGTGATGTTGGAGATGATGTCGTTGGAAATGTGTCGTTTGGTTTGGCGATGGCCACCTTGCCCAGGTGAATTCAGCTGCCTGGCGGGCCGATAGTGGAGCATGAGTACCTTAGGTGTCTGAGCTTAGCTTGCTTAGGTGGAGCCCGCTAAAATACAGGGCCTCAGGTTCCAGAACAGCCACTAAAACTCCACTACCGTCCACTACGGCGCATTCTCAGCGGAACTTACCGTCCTCATCCCCGCCACTTCGCTCCATTTCGGCGCCTAGAATATCGATATCTGGCCATCCCAGACTGACGACACCACTTCTCCGGACGACGATAGGAATACCTCCAGCCGCGATACCAGTATTTAAACACAGCGGAAGAAGCGGTAAGCGGCGACAATGCTCGACTCGTTCGAGATCCTGACCACGTCCGGCGTCGTGCTCTGGTCTCGATCCTACAGCCACGTCAGCCCCTCGGTCATCAACAGCTTCATCACCGACGTCTTTATCGAGGAGAAGAATAAGGTGTCGGGTGCTAAGGAGAATCAGTCGGCTGCCGTCAACCCGTCCTACAAGTACGATCAACATACGCTGCGATGGACCTTTGTCAAGGAGCTGGGCGTCATCTTTGTGGTAGGCGCACACTTCTTCTCTCTACTCACGATACTTAGCGCTCGATGGTGACGGGTGAAGGGTGACGGTGCAAGTACGATTGCTAATTATGTCCATCAGGCCGTCTACCGCTCGCTCCTCCACCTTAGCTGGGTTGAGAAGCTCGTCGACAACATCAAGACCATCTTCGTTAACCTCTACGGCGACCAGCTGACCAAGCCCAACACCACGATAGTTGAATGCGCCGAGTTCGACAAGTACTTTGACCAGCAACTACAGGAGCTAGAGAGTGCGGGTGCAAAGATAATCTACGGCACGACCGAACTCCGGAGTAGAGATGCCGTCGCAGAAGAAGCCTCGTCGGGCAACTTTGGCGAGAAGCCGCCCAGTCCGACGCTGATACACCGGCGCAAACCGGACCTAGACACGATAGCAGACGAGGACTCGGTCGCATCGGGTGTATCGCCTAATATCTCCCGACCGACGACACCGGCTACGAGACCCGACGGTCCGAAGGGTGCCAAGGTCTCGAGGAGGGCAAGGAGGGTGCAGAACACGGCGTCGGCACACGCTTCGTCAGGAGAGGAGTCGCCTCGGGCCAAGAAGGCAGCTGCGGCGAAAGGGCCCAAGAAGGGGCGCAAGTGGGACGACGATGGAAACGCTACAGAGGAAGACGACGTCCAGCTCGACTATTCAACCAAGAGTACAGCAGGCCTGACGAGCGACAGCGAAGCAGAACTCGGCCGGTCGACGGCCCTGGAAGAAGTCGACGACTCGACGTGGGGCTCGAGAAGCAAGGGCAAGTTCGTGCTCAAGGACCTGGGCGACGAGGTGCACTCCATTTTGGCTTCTGCAGCGGAATCCAAGCCCTCGACTGACAGATCTGCCCCGAGCGGGCTCGTCGGGTCGAGCCTCAAGACCATCGGGGGCCTCTTCCGCAACGTGGTGGGCGGCAAGACGCTCACAAAGGAGGACCTCGACAAGGCCATGAAGGGCATGGAAGAGCACCTGCTCAAAAAGAACGTGGCGCGCGAGGCGGCCGTGCGGCTGTGCGAGGGCGTCGAGAAGGAGCTGCTGGGCGTCAAGACGGGCAGCTTCGAGAGCATCACCGCGCGCATCCACGCCGCCATGGAGGCGTCGCTGACCAAGATGCTGACGCCGACGTCGTCGCTCGACCTCCTCCGCGAGATCGACGCCGTGGTGGCCCCTCCCGCCACGTCGCTGCGCAAGCCGCGCCCCTACGTCATGTCCATCGTGGGCGTCAACGGCGTGGGCAAGTCGACCAACCTGTCCAAGATCTGCTTCTTCCTCCTCCAGAACAAGTACAAGGTCCTCATCGCTGCGGCCGACACCTTCCGCTCCGGCGCCGTGGAGCAGCTGGCCGTGCACGTGCGCAACCTCAAGGAGCTGACGGCGCGCGAGGGCGGGCGGGTCGAGCTGTACCAGAAGGGCTACGGCAAGGACGCGGCCACGGTGGCGCGCGACGCGGTGGCGTTTGCCGCTCAAGAAGCGTTCGACGTCGTGCTGATCGACACGGCGGGCCGACGGCACAACGACCAGCGGCTCATGTCGTCGCTGGAGAAGTTCGCCAAGCTGGCGCGGCCCGACAAGATCCTCATGGTGGGCGAGGCGCTGGTGGGGACGGACAGCGTGGCGCAGGCCAAGAACTTCAACGCCGCGTTCGGGAGCGGGCGGGGGCTGGACGGGTTCATTATCTCGAAGTGCGATACCGTCGGCGACATGGTCGGCACGCTGGTCAGTCTCGTGCACGCGACCAACGTGAGCGTGCAGTTTATCGGGGTTGGGCAGCATTATTCCGATCTGAGGAACTTCTCCGTCAAGTGGGCGGTCGAGAAGCTGTTGAGCAGCTCGTAGGATAGTGCCGGCCGTGTAGTGTTTGTTTACCTTAATGAAATGGATAAATGTGTAACTCCTCGCCGGAATCCGGCCTCGCTACCTTTTGCCTTGATTCATTAACTAAGTAACTAACAAGCCCCTTCTCTCGCCTCCCACGCCGGCGCGTCGACAACCTCGACCTTCCTCCTGCCCGTGATGACCGGATGCCCGGCCCGGAGCCAGAATCCGGGCACCGCCGCACCGCCCGGCTCGAGTGCCCAGACGGCCAGCCCGATCCAGTTCTCCCCCTGATAATTGAGAATTCCCTCGGGCACGGGGAAGTCCGTTTGCGGGCCGATGTTGCTGACGTAGCGCCCGAACTGGAACCCGTTGACGTAAACAAAGGCCCGGTACGCTCCGCCACGTTCCCGGACCGTCTCTCCCCGCGCACCCCTTTCCGAGGAGTTGCAATCCATTTCCGAAGGTTCATCATTCATTTCCGAGGTGTTTTCATCCTTTTCCCCGGTGTTCCCGTCCTTTCTTGGGGTTTCCCGGTCCCTCGCGTTTCCCTCCCGCGCATGTAAACAACGGACCCCGCGCCCGCCCCCGCCGACTTCCGAGGTGCCATTCTCGAACACAAACGACAGCGGCACATCCCACGCGTCCGAGGGCAAGTCGAGGTCGAGCCGCGCGATATAGAACGCCACGCCGGGCTTCTTGCGCCCCGCGTACGGCCCCTCCCCGCGGCCGGAGGAGAACTTGCCCAGGGGCGGGCGCGGCAGATGGTAGCCCTGCCGCTCGGCGAACAGCCCGCCCTCGTTGAGCGGGCCGCGCGCCCCGTCCGCGTAGGTCTCGCCGCCGAGGTTGCCCGTCAGCTTCCAGGTGACGGGCGCGGGCGCCGAGCTGCCCGTCAGGTCGTAGGCGAGGATGCCGCGCGCGTGCTTCATCTCGTCCGGGCCGACAACCCAGTTCTGGTGCAGGCCCGTGTTGTCGACCAGCACGGTCAGGACGTAGGGCTCGCCGGATGTAAGGGGAGGGAGGGTGTAGGTGCTGTTGTTGGCGGACGCGGCGTCGGTGCCGGTCCAGCTGCCGAGGAAGGTGTCGTTCAGCCAGGCCGAGGAGGCGAAGGCGCTGCCGCCCTGGGTGGACAGGTAGACGGACTGCTCGGCCCCCGTGGCGGTGAAGTGCCCGCGGTAGAGGAGGGCGCCGGCGTGGAAGCCGTAGTCGGAGGCGAAGAGGGAGGTCGGGGTGAGGAGGGGCTGGATGAAGGTGTTGTTGGTCGTCTTGTGGTCGGCCGTGACCCAGTCGGAGTCGTCGTAGCCGGGCTCGATCTCCGGCAGGGAGTCGATGTACTTCCAGTTCAGTCTGGCAAGGTCGGGGATCGGGAGGTCCGGCTTGGTGTACGGGACTGTGCTCTGCCAGCTGCCTAGGGAGTTCTCGGTGTAATCCCACACGGCGTTGTTGATCCTGAGGACTGATACGCCCTCGGGGACCCCGACTACCTCCAGGGTTGTTGTGCTGTTGAAATCACCTCGCAGGTTCAGCGTAGATCCAGAGACGGTCGCCGACCTGATCAGGTATCCGCCGTTGACTATCACGGCCGAGGTGGAGGAGATCTCGGGAACCCAGTAATTGTATGCCGAATTGCGGTCCAGGATGTAGACGTAGAGGTCGTCGACTTGGAGGATTCGTCTTGTTGTGGTCGTGTACCAGGTGAAGACGACACTGCCATTCTTAGCCACCGCTGTTAGACCGTCGTCAGCCTTCCAGGTCGTGGTCATCGTCTTGACAGCAAGTTCATGCTCTTCGTCAGGACCACCGTAGACCACAAGTACGGTCTGGTTATCGAACTTCTTCCAGGTGAAGATCTCGGCAGTACAGTAGAGTAAGGTGTAATCGCCGACAGGATAGTCGGTCACATGGATCTTGGAGTCTCGTCTGCCCAGGGTCAAAGAGCCACCAAGCTGGGGGATGCTGATGTTTCCTGCGGATGTAGGCAGGTGAAGCGTGTACTTGGTCGACGCAGTAGACTGGTAGTCCGTGTGGCGGACGACGAAGAACGACCCATTGGGGCCAATGACGGGCGTGATGCTCACGTCGCTGCCGGGGCTGTAGACACCCGTCACGCTCTTGTTACCGGGAGTTGCTGTGAGGTAGCCGGGAGAGACTTTGAGGAACTGGGCTTGCAGCTTGAGCTCCGAGTACTTCTCCCGCGTCACGCTGCGGTCTTCTTTGATCGCTGCCGCGTAGTCGTACGAAGTGTAAACCCCTGGATGACCGAGATTGCCCCAGTTGGTTCCGCCAAAGATCATGTACAGGTTGAAGATGGTGACTCCGGCGGCATAGTTGTTTTTGAAGAAGACCCTCTCCTGCTCGTGGTTGATGAGCTGCTCGCACCGGAAGCCCCAGCCACCCCATGGGTCGATGGAGCCGCCTTGATGCTCTGGGATCGTGAACGGCGTCGACGCGCTCTGGTTGACATAGGCCACGTGCCAGTTTGTGGGAAGGGCGTTGGCCGGCCAAGTGTCGGGGTTGGCACAGTCAAAGCCGAGAGGATACGAGTCCACTCCGTAGATATCGACAGCTCCCTTTCCCGTGCCGGGGGCGTTGTGGCCGTCGGGATGGACATCGTTGCTGATAAAGGGCACGACGATCCCTGCCTTACGTGCCTGGTCCTCGACGTACTGCATGTAGTCGGGGTTGGGGAACTTCACGTCGACACCGTCACTGTACTCGTTCTCAGGCTGATACAAGATGACCGGGCCTCCATTGGTGATCTGATGCTTAGCGATGATCTTGCCGATGTTGGCAATGTAGCTGCTTGAGGTTAGCGGACCGGTCAGGACTGACATAATGAGGCACCCATGCCAAAACGCACTTATCAGTCGCAGCAAGATAGTCCAAATCATCGGTCCTGAGATGGCCTTTAATGCGTTGGAGCCATCCGGGAAAGCCACCTCCTGAAGCCTCGGCATCTGATTTTACAATGGTCAGCATCCTGGAGCAACTAGCGGTCGTAATGGATAGGGAGGGTCATGGCATACTTATATACGGTCCAGGTCGAGCTATCACGTAGAGTTCCGCCTCTTTCGCCGCGGTCAAAAAAGCGTCGTAGTCGAAGATACCCTCGGCCCTAAACTCTCCTGGCTTGCCCTCAAGCTGTGCCCAGTCGCTGTAGATGGAAACGGTGTTCAGACCGAGGGCCTTGACCTTCTCGAGCACATCTTTCCAGAGTGAGGGAACAGGCAGTCGGAAGGGGTGAAACTCTCCACTAAAGATCATAACCCTCTCTCCGTTGATGGAGAGAGAGTGCTCGTCCCAGGTCACAACGTCCTGGAGCAATGTCCTCGATGTCGAACCGGCATTGACTGAGACCGAGCGATCGCAGCTCTGGCTGGCAGTCAGTAAGGTAAGGGCTATGACTGAAGATAGCTCATGTTGATGACTTGACGGCCGATTTGCTTCTCAAGAGCCAATGTCCGGATAGAAGGACTGACAGATTGGATGAAATAGAAATCGCTTGAATATCAGGGGGAGCTCACTCTTAGCATTCCACAGAGAACACCATCTCGAACCACTCCGCAATACCACAGTACCAGTGAGGCTAGTACTAAGAAATTGAAGAGCAGCGAGCGGCCATTATTACTGGAGCGGATAGACGCCGGGGAGGATGCTGGAGAACCCATCTTGATGTTCGATCCAGGTCACAGTGTGCCGACAAGACCGCAGCAATCTGGTCCTTGGGACTTAGACAAGGGCTTCAATCTGACCCAACGTACTGAGGATATGAACACGCCGCAGCGTCACATTGAGAAGATCGACTGCGACCCTCGATCCGAAGCGGGCCGTGTCTGGGGAGAAGCGAGTAGGGGTCGGGCGGCACTTTCTGGGGGCGCCATCGATGGCAGAGACTCTACTTCGTAGTAAGTCTAGCTGCCTCTTCAAGGTCGTACCAGGAAGCAATGCAACAAATGACTGTGAAGGCTAAGGAGACAAAGGCGATTCGGTGGTCTTGGTGGCGTTGAATAATGCAACACCCACTGCGGCAGCTCTTCAGGAGGGGTGATACGCGATACCCCGCAGTGAGCACGGACCTAGACTTACATCCTGTAGGGCTATGGGTACGTACTGTACAGAGCTAGGTACTAAGGGACGTAAGGCTGGCTGGCCACCTCAGACTAGCTAGGTTCCTTGGAGCGGTCACGGTATGCTATCAGCCCGACAATACTAAGCGACTTTCACGGCACCATCCGTTGCCGTCCGCGTATGTGATTACAGCCGAAAGCAATCAATGGACTGGGACGAATGTCTAGAGATTGACAACACCATCGACGCCTTCATCTGGGTTGACAAGTTCGTGCAATGTCGCGGAGACAGGCTCGTGAACTGGGTGTCGACTTTCCACCACGACAAGCTTCATTGCAGGCTCGCCAACGACAGTTTTACGAGCGACCAGCGCGGATCTTTCAACTGGACTTGCCAGGTCATCTTCACCAATGGAGAGAAATGGATGATCCGGTTCCCCAGAGGCGGGAAGGTCAAGAATCCCGACGAAAAGGTCGAGATCGAGGTCGCCACAATGAATCTCATACGTCTGTATACCGACATTCCCGTCCCGGAGGTGAAAGCTTGGGGGCTGGCCTCAGACAATGAACTGGGGATTGGTGCCTTCATCATGACTCCTTTCGTTGAAGGGTTGAACCTTGGCGACATTCTCCAAGATCCTGAAGACCCTCATGGCCGTCGGATGAGGCGGGACATGGCCGATGCCGATATCAAAAAGATTTACCGACAGGTTGCTCGTTTCATGCTGCAACTCTCGCAGCTCAACTTTCCTAAGATTGGCAGCTTGTCTCAATGGTCACATCAAGACTCCAAGTGGACTGCTACGATCGGCAAGAGACCGATGACATGGAAGGCACATGAGACCTTCAATGTCGGCGGAGTCGATGTATTCTGTAAGTCAGGCCAGTTGCGCTCTCTCCTTGGCGTTTTGGGCTGACGAGTTACTGCTCCCAGGCCCTCCTGAAACGACATTCTCGTCGACCACAGACCATGTTGCCCATGTCCTGAGCAGTGACTGGCGACATCTCTGGCAACAGTTGAACTCCGTCGACGACGGAAAGGAAAGGATGCGCGACAAAAGTACCTCTATTGGAGTGTCCTGGATAGTTTACTCCCTCGCTTTGTTACTCCAAGATATGACAAAGGGCCGTTCAAGCTCATCTGCGACGACTTCGGCCCGGCCAATATAATCGTCAACAGCGCAGAGGACCTCACAATAGTTGGGGTAATCGATTGGGAGTGGTCATATGCAGGGCCAATGCAGCTCTTTTGGTCTCCGCCGCGGTGGATCATCATGCAGACACCGAATACCTGGAGCGAGTCCGACGAGCGGCTCACAGATTACAACCGGTACCTGGACATGTACCTGCAGGTCCTGGAACAGGAGGAGAAAGCATACGGATATGACGAATCCTTAGAAGACAGGCCATCGGAACTGACGAGGCAGTCGAGAACAGATGGCCAAATGTGGTTTTACCATATCATATGGGAAGGCTTCAACGGGCCAACACATGTGCCCTTTGAACAGCTTCGAGCCGCGGTACCCGACTTTGATGACCTCGCTGCTCGTGTTCTCAAGGCAAAGGTTGATGCCTTTGTTGAGGCAAAGATGCGAGACCTAGCAGAATACAGGGTGAAGCTGGCGGAGAAGAAGCAATGGTATGAAAACCTTAAAAGCAGGAAATCATAGAGCTGGTGTGCTCTGGGTTTAGGACGCCAGGTGTCTTCTACGTATTCATCGTGATGTGCACTGCGAACTCCTTGCTCACAGCTAGGAGCAGTCTGTTATGACACCTAGCCTCCCTTATTCCCCTCACGCAGACTTGAACCGGAGATGAGCTGATTTGGCCTCAAAGAAAAACCCGGGAAGGGACACTTTGAGAACAAACTACTTGACAGCGGTCTAACAAGTTCCAGGTAGTATGACGTAAACAGGAACCCTCTGTCTCCTTCAAGCCGACCTTTCACTTTAGTCGAGGCATCGGCATATGGGACAGGCTATGGGAGCATAAAGGGGTTAATGTGCCTTCATCTGCCTGCCGTCTCTCTCTTTACTCTCGCTCCTCGGTCCCCTTCCTGTGATGCGGTCTGTCCTCTGGGATGAGCGCTCCTAGTGCTATGTATCGCAGCAGTCATCTCTGGGTTTCTGAAATTGTCGACGACAACTTTCCTGGCTAGTCGACTTCTTTGCTGCGTGGCATTATCGAGTCGCCAGTGACTTCCTTGAATTGCCCGTGTTAGTGTGGAGAGCTTAAGCGGGAATGAGACGTCGCAGAAGGAGCTAAGAGGTAAGTGAGGACCTCGGCTGTCCCAACAAAGACAGGACATCGCAGAAGACATCAGGCTTAAGTGTCAAAGGAACTGCTCAGGTCCGACTGAGCTAGGTACCTCGTTGTCTCCCACATCGAATAAGACAATCAACGGAAGGCACAACGTTGTGTCGCTACGTAAGGTAGTGGCACTGGAGACAAGTACCAAGAGCGACCCACATGATCTAAGGTAAGGCACGGTGTAGTTGACGGTCCACGCTCAGTAGGAGTACGTACCCCTGTACTGTGACTCAGTACTTCGGTCACGTAGTTCGTGCTTGCCGCCATATGCCCTCCTTTGACCCTCATCTCATATGGCTGGGCACGACTTCCGACGTCATCAACATGACCCATGCTGGACATCCGGCACACGACCACATAAGTTACCTGACCGGTACCTTAGTGTACCTCTATGAATCCACACTGCTACGGCCTCTTGCTTGGTTCGCGCCTGTCACGTAATGAGCTGCGGTACGTACTTAAATGGTTGAGTCGATCCCGTCATGCATCAGACACCCGTGGTTATTCACCCCTAGCATAGTAAGGAACGGTTGCGAGGTACCAGCCACCTTGTACTGTGGGCTTTGGCTCCAGAAGCAAAGAAGGGGAGACCTGGGCTATCTCGTCAGGTATGTAGACTATTGTGTGCTAAGCAGAGATGATGCCGTTCGCACATTGTGATGCTGCCTGAGATAGCGTATACTATGATCAACAAATCCAGCGCAAATACTTCAACGACTTTAGCGTCACTCTCCCTCCACCACACCACCTCTCGGGTAGACTTCTCCCCTGCAGGCGTCGAGCCCCAGAACACAACTGTCTTGTTACTTCACCAGTCCCATGGCCTCTCCCATACCTGCAACCCTCATTGGCCCTTCTCCTGTCTCCTTCTCAGGTGGGAGCGAGGCAGAGGAATGGAGTGTATATCGGAAGTTGGCTCATTCTGAGATTTGTAATGTCGCGGTAAGATCCCTGGAGTGGATCGTACGAGGCGTATACACTTGAAGGAAGGAACGATTGGGACTTGAAAGAGTTGCCCGCTGAAGGGGGACTAGAGCTGCTCTATGTGCCTGACTTCAGGGATGTGGATGATGCCAGACAGTATACTCCCATGTAGTATGCGTTCTCAACTTCGCTCTAGAGCGGGAGTTGAGCCTGTGGATTATCGCTTTGACAGATAATGAGCCACCTAGGTGCAGCAATGGCGCTGCAGAGAGGAAAAGTGTGAACTGTGGGAGGCGGATTTCCTGATGCCACATGACTGCTTGAGAGTTAGCCGGAAATGGGCGTCGTCCTTTTGAATGCCACATGCATCAACATCACTGCTTAAACCGTTGTGACCCTGACACCGGTAAATATCGCAGTTCTTGGGTTCTGTGTGCGATCGTTCGTTTCTACTCGTACTGCCATGGTACAGAACAACTTAAGTCTAAGCCATATCTCTCCCTGTCGTCCAAATTAGAGTACTTAGAAACAGATCGGCTAAGTCATGTTGGTATACTCGACAATGCAAACACTAGATATATTGGATCCTTTGTTACATATGTGACCAAGGTGTCATAGTAAGGCGCTTTACCATAGGACTAAGAGTGAATGATACGTACTGTCACTGAGGCTTCCATTCTCGATTCACTTGCTACACATCAGAGCCGAAGCCCCAACACGTGGTTTTGGCGCTAATAGAGACGCGTCCACTAGACTGGGGACAACGAAGAGTGTCCCATAAACTAAGCTGCCTAGACCAAGGTACTGTACCTACCTACCTTACTTGCCTCTACCTAGAGCACGACTGATGACGGTACCATCAACTCTGTAGATCAGACACAAGTCTTCACAAGGACCCTCGCCAGAACCGAGAGGCTCGCGACCGGAGTCTTCAGTTGCTCTGGTAAGTACAGTTTACATCGTGAGGTGGACCGAAAGCGAGCGACTTTCCCCGCTGCTTTATCTTGCACGGCTGACTTCCAGTTCTTAGTGATTATCACTATCCGAACATATTCTGGTTTACGGGCTACGGTCGGTCCGTCAGCATCCAGTTCGTTTTCGAGGCAATCACCAAGTGATTTCCTTTGAAACTGTCCTCAGGGTGTACGCGTCAAGGCCGATAACTTGTTGTTTTGATCCTGGACTTCCGGCATTGACTCGTCCTTCACGCGCCTCGATATTGCCGAACATGTCGACTTCTTCCCCCAGCCTGGAAAGGCGTATTATTCGTCGCCTGGCACACCGTCCCTCCTGGCTCCTCAGGCATATGATCTCAGTCAACAAATCGCCAGAACTTCCAGACACCATTCTGGTCGGCCCTGAGTGGTACAACCGCGTTTCGACACTCGGCGTCCTCGATTGCCTTCCACCGGAGATTATGTTGATTCTCCTTGGTATGCTTGACATGCAGTCGATTCTGCGGTTTGGGAGTACATCTTTCAAAGGAAGGATGCTGGTTCGATCACACCGGGCGTATCAAGACCTGGTCACCTATGTTCCGCGTGTGCTTGTTGCGCTGGGCAAAGTACCAGGCCTGCTCAGTCTCCATTCCATTGACAACCTCTACGATGTCTTGAAGGACAAGCAGTGCACAACTTGCAACGAGTACGGTGCCTTTCTTTTCGTTCCGACCTGCGACAGATGCTGCTGGCAATGCCTCCGCGACAATCCATCTTTTCGAATGTTGGTACCAACAGAAGCAATGAGATATTTCGGCCTTTCAAAGAAGCATCTTCAACGCTTGACTTTCCTGCGGGCTACCTACGAGACGATAGTCTTGGGGCGCAGTTCTGCAGATAAACTTTGCAAGCTTGTCAGCGCAAAAGAGGCAAAAGCTCTCGGACTCTTAGTGCACGGTTCTGAGGAAGAACTAGCACTGACTATGGAAAAGAGATGCAAGACCGCCAGACTCCTCCCCAGAAATCTCATCAAAGGGCAGTACCTCCAGGGCGGGCCAACAACAGCCCCAAACTCGGGTCAAGATTTATTGTTCCTACCACACCCGAGCAACGTCCCGACGGACGATTTCTTCGGCATGTTTTCGATTCCATTTCCTACACTCTCGAAGTCGGGCGAAATTGAGGATGGGCTTTGGTGCAAGGGCTGTGAACTGAACCGCGAGTTGAATGCAGTTCAGCGCCTCCCGAACGACGTACTCAGCACTATCGTGCCTCCGAACTGCGAGGCAAAGCGGGTACTGCTCGGCTTGGAAAGGTGCGCTCGATCGAAAGAGGCTCTGTTGGAACATGTGAAGCACTGCTACGGCGCATGGCTGATAGGTACCAGACAGCGGGACTTGTAGTCGATTTTCTGATGGTACGATGTTCGGTGGGTAGGGGTGGCTCTGGACTTTATCAACGGACGTGTAAGGGCCTGGGTATAGCATGAGCTATCTGTCATTTTAGCCAGCTGTGATTAAGGGTCTATCTGTTGAGGCCTTAATGGTCAACCAAACGACAGTCGTACAAGCTCAACTGGCTAAACGTCAATTGGTTGTTGCTGTATCAAGATTGAGTATGTCTAGCAGTAGTAGCAGTACAATCCCAGAATTCCAAAGCATAGTTTCTTAGACTCAGAGTTTGATAAACCCCGCTGGCAGCTCTCTTCTCTCAAACCAAGCCTCGGCCGTTTCGGCAAAATGCTGCGGTGCCTGCCGATTCCACGGATGCCGCATTTGGGGATGTGTATAGGCAATAGTCTCTGGGTTGAGCTCTCTTCCGATCTGCATCAGCCGGACGGCGTCATGAGGGTGATCACTCGTGGGGATGAAGCCGCCTTTCCCTGCGGCCACAATGAGGGTGCGCGCAGGCCATGGCGCCGGCCACTGTGTCATACTCCCGGGGGAGACAATCTGCCGGCACAGGTCCAGAGTGCAATTTTCGGGATCAGTTCGAGGCAGGTCCGCCCCATCCATTGCCCAGCGGACCCAGGAACGCGGGAGGCAGTTTTCTAGTCGGGTCATAGCCCACGCTGCGTACGGTATGTATGGGGTAAGTGCTGTGGGGGAAAAGATCTCAAATCCCGAGACGAAGACAGAGCTGACCAGCGAGGGTTCTGCGGCGGCCAACCGGATGGCGACGTGGGCTCCGAGGCTATGGCCGATTATATGGGCCACCCCGTTGACGGCATGGGCGCGGATCAGGTTTGCAATAAGGCGTGTCGAGATGTCGACCGTGAATGGGACAATCGCGCGGGATCTGCCATGGCCGGGGAGATCTGGGACGAGGAGATGATACGAGCTGGGGAGATGAGGGCAGACTAGATCCCAGTAGAGGCCGGAGGTCAGCGCTCCGTGGATCAGGACAATGGTAGTGCTGCCCGCCGCGTTAAAGGTGGTAAAGAAAAGGTCGAGAGAAGAACCCTCATTATCGGGCGAGAGAGGCATGATATCGAGAAGCTGCGGAGAGTCGCTGCCCCTTCATCGTCGTTGTTAGAATCAAGCCCTGAACTGCGGCCTTCTATGTTTTCAGGCATACGCGTTCAAGGGACCTCACCGGCCAATCAGAGCACAAAAAGGTGATGTCCATCAGGCGGTGCGCACCCCTGTGGCTGAAATCGTCACCTAAGTTATCGCCCGCTAGCAGGGGGGGACGCACACCTAGTAAGCCTAGCAGTCACTGTACCTAAGGTAGCAGAAGGCACCTTAAAAGTGTCACTCTTAGGTATTAAGTATACTTATTCTTTGTGACCACTTGAGCTAGGTATCAGTTACATAGAAGACGCTTACTAGGTACATATGTCTACTACATCTAAGGGCGCTGAGAGGCTTCTTTCTAAACCTGCCTACTTTACCTTAAGTGCCTTTAATTGGATGTTCCGTCGCCGATACAAGACGCGCTTTTGTCCCATGTCGACACTTCTTAGTGCTTCAACCAACCAAGCCAAGAAGCGTGTACGACTTTCTGCACATACGCTACATAGTGACTGAGAGCTGCTCGCCAGAGTTAGTATAATAATAATAATAATTCTTATACGCCGGTGTGCCCGGAGGGCATTCGGTACCCCTGCCTGATCTGTCTATACACATAGGAAACCGTGCGTGAGCTGGACTAAAACCTATGCGCTGCGGTGTGCTGCAACTTGCAGCGGCGACTCGTTCTCGACCCTGCTAGACTGGGGTCTCACCACCGCCAGCTTAGTGATCCCGTAGCACTTCTC